>JBBBDQ010002059.1:2495000-2645000 GCA_037127315.1 Ascarosepion bandense
AAGTGGGAGGGGAAAGGAAAAACAGTATGTTAGAATGCAGGCGTCCAAACGATGTTTGGCGGGTGGAAAGTGAGAGGGTAGACTAAGAGAGATAGCGAATTAGATTCAACTCGATCTGTGAAAGGGACATTTAAAATATTATGCATATGTGTATAAAGACATTAGAAATAAGGGTATAACAGGAACGGAATAGGGGGTAAGGAAAACGGGAAATGAGGGAAAAAGAAAAAAGGGGAGATAGAAGAAAAGTTATAGGCGAGAGGCAGGAAAAAAGGAGAAAAGGAAAAAAGAAAAAATATATGTTCGATATGCAAACGTGACAACCGTTAGCTCAGAGAGGGTGCAGAGAAAAAGAATAGATACATAAAAAGGAGCAAGGAAGAAGAAAAAGGAAAAATGAGGGAAAAAAGAGGGAAAAAGAAAAAAGAAAAAGGAAAAGAGAAATAGAAAAATAGTAAACATTAATAATTAATTGGAGTAGATAGACTAAACTATCGCCAGGTTCGCACTCCACCCACGTCTATTGAACATGTGAAGAGGCTCATCCCTTGTTCCCTGTTTAGGATGTGGTTTCCGGCTTTCTCTTTTCCAATCTTTTCACTCTTATGTAGCCCCCTGCGCTTCAGTGGCGTTACCGCCTTGCTCGTGGTGATATGATTAAAAAAAAAATCTTCGGCTTTGACAAACTTTTATCAAAGCCGAATTATATGTAATTTTCGAAGTTTTATTTGAGTATATATGAAGAATCACTCAGAGTTAACCTGTAGAAAAGACAATATTTATAAATGTATGAGACAATGGCAAAACTGTATTAATTGCCAACGTGTTTCATCCAATGTGGACTTTTTCAAGGCAAAAAACGAAATGGAAATTTCGTGAGATCATCGTTATCATGTCTTCACTCATCGGGGCCGTTTTTTTTTGTTTTTTTTTTTGCTCAGTTAAAGTGACAAATTCATTGTACTAAAACTGTCAATACTCTATCTCCATAACGTTATCAGGCACTTTACAATAACCCCCCGGCCCCCCAAAAAGACCCTGCTTGTTAAAATAACTTTTATCACTAAAACTACTAAAAAACCAACAACCTTGGTGCCAAAAACTGTCACAACTCAACTATATATATATATATATATATATATATAGGTGTGTGTGTGTGTGTAAAAACAATAATTTCGAGCGGCGATAGTCTGCTTCAGAAGATTGCTTTCAAACATGAAACACTTTCACCGCTCGATATTGACCTCAATGTTCATACGATCTCTCTGAAATTGAGCACTTTTAATTATGAATATAGCATTCAATTGGAGTAGATAGACTAAACTATCGCCCGGTTTACACTCCACCCACGTCTACTGAACAGGTGTAGAGGCTCATCCCTTGTTCCCTGTTTAGGAATTTGTTTCCGGCTTTCTCTTTTACAATCTTTTCACTCTTACGTAGCCCCCTGCGCATCAGTGGCGTTACCGCCTTGCTCGGAGTGATAAGATTAAAAAAAAACCCTACAAACTATATTTTATCATATATTTATGTGTGTGTGTGTGTGTGTGTGTGTGTGTGTGTGTGTGTGTGTGTGTGTGTGTGTGTGTGTTACTGATCGATTTTATGTCAAGACTTAACAGCTTTCTGCCTAGGTTACGGCTGCTACTTCATGTCTACATAAAGTGCTCACATGACCACCCTGTTCACTATGAGTTAATGTGTCATGACAGTGACAAGACATTTTTAAAGATATCTGGCGATTCAACTGAGTGCAGAAAAAAAGCAGATTCATGCCTTTCGCAAAGACATTAACTTGAACACCCCACCTGAAAATCGAACTCTTTTTCTGCTGGCTACCACTGCGCCAACACACCACTCGCATTCAGATGCGCATGTCACACACACTCTTCTATGACGTCATTTGAATTTCATTGTACATTCGCATGGACTTAAGATTACCTACATTTTCTTTCTATTGTCAACCGCGTTAAGTTATCCTTGAATGTCTTCATTTCGCGATCAAAATAAACAAGCTCCTACATTTGACACAGCAGAGTAAAAAAATAGATAAAAAATGGCGTCTTTCATATCGATCGACTATGTACATAATGTCCCGCCGGCTTCGGCTTCTTCCGACAATGCCCGGCTTTCTCCGCTTGGTCATTCCGTGCCTGGAATTTTCGATAAAAGGAGAATGTATTTTTCCTTTTCTAGTCTCCGCCCACCCCGACCCAGTTATGCTCTCATTATAAATATTTCTGAATAGCCTGCACGATTCGTATTGTTATGTTCCCAGTCCCCAGTGCGTACCTCTGGCCGATAACAGGAAAGCCGACAGTAGTAGTCATAGTGGTGTTGTAATTATAGAAACGGACCGTTACGATCCTCCGTTTGAAAGATGTTATTATGGAACGCGGCTAGTAGGAATAATAACAGCAACAACAACAACAAAAATAATAACAATATTTGTAGCTGTTGTGGGGACTGTGACGAGAACGCCTGATTCTTAAGATTATTTGTCTATTGCCATTTTTATTCCCGCCAAAAACGACAGCAGCTTCTTGTAAAATGTATCCCTGCGTTTGTTTTTGTTTATTGTTGTTTTGTTGTTATGATGGAGGCTGTTATTATTCGTAAGGATTGTCGCTATCATTATGGATATCATTTTTAGTATAGGATAAATAGATTGTCATCATTAGTAACAGTATTAATAACAGCAGTAGTGGTCTGCTATATTGAAGGTGAAGTGCGTGAGACGAGTAATTTAAATTTTCTTTGTTGTTTTCTTTCTTTCTTTCTTTCGAATTTGTTGTTTTTATTTTTCATGGTTTATTCTTGCTTATTTTATGTATTCTTTCATCATTTTTCCTTCCTTCCTCCATTCATTTTGTCCTCTTTTTTCTTTTTTTCTTTCTTTAATTCTTTCATTTTCTTTTGTCTTTCTTTATTACATTCTTGTTTTTTTTTTTTATTTACCAGATTAACTTGTCTTTTTCTCTACCTCATATTCGTCTTATTTCCGTTCCATCTTCCTTCTCCTATCGTAATTTGCATTTTCCTTCGTATTTTTTTCTTATTACAAATATTTTTTATTTTTCCATATTTCTTTTTCTTATTCTTATAATTCATTTTGTTTTTCGTTTGCTATTTTCCCCGATTCTTTCATTTTTTCTTTCTAATTCTTAGTCTGTCATTATTTATCGTGCTAATTTTTCTTTCATTCATTTTTCTTCTTTTTCTTCTTTTTTATTTATTCAGTTTCTTTGAATTTTTCTCTCTTTTTTCATTTTTCATATGCTTATTTTTTCATTATTCATCTTCTTGAGGCCTTTTCTCTTTCACTTTTCTTCTTTTTCTTTTGTCATTATTCATTTTCCTGATTCCTTCTCTCTTTCTTTTTTTCTCTCTTTCTTATACTTATTCTTTTCTTATTCATTTTCCTAAATCTTTCTCTCTTTCGCTTTTCTTCTTTTTCTTTTTCTTATTCATTTTCCTAAATCTTTCTCTCTTTCGCTTTTCTTCTCTTTCTTTTTCTTATTCTTTTATTATTCATTTTCCTAAATCTTTCTCTCTTTCGCTTTTCTTCTTTTTTTCTGTCATTATTCATTTTCTTAAATCTTTCTCTCTTTCTCTTTCCTTCTTTTTCTTTTTCTTATTCTTTTCTTGTTCATTTTCCTAAATCTTTCTCTCTTTCGCTTTTCTTCTTTTTCTTTTTCTTATTCTTTTCTTATTCATTTTCCTAAATCTTTCTCTCTTTCGCTTTTCTTATTTTTTTCTGTCATTATTCATTTTCTTAAATCTTTCTCTCTTTCTCTTTCCTTCTTTTTCTTTTTCTTATTCTTTTCTTGTTCATTTTCCTAAATCTTTCTCTCTTTCTCTTTTCTTCTTTTTCTTTTTCTTATTCTTTTCTTATTCATTTTCCTAAATCTTTCTCTCTTTCGCTTTTCTTCTTTTTCTTTTTCTTATTCTTTTATTATTCATTTTCCTAAATCTTTCTCTCTTTCTCTTTTCTTCTTTTTCTTTTTCTTATTCTATTCTTATTCATTTTCCTAAATCTTTCTCTCTTTCGCTTTTCTTCTTTTTCTTTTTCTTATTCTTTTATTATTCATTTTCCTAAATCTTTCTCTCTTTTGCTTTTCTTATTTTTTTCTGTCATTATTCATTTTCTTAAATCTTTCTCTCTTTCTCTTTCCTTCTTTTTCTTTTTCTTATTCTTTTCTTGTTCATTTTCCTAAATCTTTCTCTCTTTCTCTTTTCTTCTTTTTCTTTTTCTTATTCTTTTCTTATTCATTTTCCTAAATCTTTCTCTCTTTCGCTTTTCTTCTTTTTCTTTTTCTTATTCTTTTATTATTCATTTTCCTAAATCTTTCTCTCTTTCGCTTTTCTTATTTTTTTCTGTCATTATTCATTTTCTTAAATCTTTCTCTCTTTCTCTTTCCTTCTTTTTCTTTTTCTTATTCTTTTCTTGTTCATTTTCCTAAATCTTTCTCTCTTTCTCTTTTCTTCTTTTTCTTTTTCTTATTCTTTTCTTATTCATTTTCCTAAATCTTTCTCTCTTTCGCTTTTCTTCTTTTTCTTTTTCTTATTCTTTTATTATTCATTTTCCTAAATCTTTCTCTCTTTCGCTTTTCTTATTTTTTCTGTGATTATTCATTTTCTTAAATCTTTCTCTCTTTCTCTTTCCTTCTTTTTCTTTTTCTTATTCTTTTCTTATTTATTTTCCTAAATCTTTCTCTCTTTCTCTTTCCTTCTTTTTCTTTTTCTTATTCTTTTCTTGTTCATTTTCCTAAATCTTTCTCTCTTTCTCTTTTCTTATTTTTTTCTTTTTCTTCTGTAATTATTAATTTTCCTGATTCTTTTACTGGGGTATATCATCAAAACTACTAGAGAAAATCATTAACATCAAAAATTTCAATATGAACTCTGGTTACTGGACATTAGGTTTATAAGTCTTAAAAATTAAGTTGTTCTTGTCCTTAAGGACACATAGCCCAGTGGATATAGACGTTGTTTTCTTCCTGTAACTTGACCCAGTGATTGTAATAAAGGGTTCGGTTAGAAATTCGTAGCACCCGAAGAAGACCAGGGCGTACAACAGCCAAAACGTCGTGCAAATGGCAACAAAGATGAGTCCGAATAATGTAAATACTGTAAATACTATCTCATCTCAGAAATATACACAGATAGAATGATCTATTATTAAACGTCGTACAAATGGCTGCAAAGATGAGGACAATAGTCCGAATAATGTAAATACTGTAAATACTACCTCATCTCAGAAATATAAACAAATAGAATGATATATTATCATACGCCGTACAAATGGCAACAAAGATGAGGACAATAGTCCGAATAATGTAAATACTGTAAATACTACCTCATCTCAGAAATATAGACAAATAGAATGATCTATTATTAAACGTCGTAAAAATGGCAGCAAAGATAAGGACAATAGTCCAAATAATGTAAATACCGTAATGTAAATACCGTAATGTAATGTAAATATCTCAGAAATATAGACAAATAGAATGATATATTATCAAGCGTCGTACAAATAGCAACAAAGATGAGGACAATAGTCAGAATAATTTAAATATTTTAAATACTACCTCATCTCAGAAATATAGACAAATAGAATGATCTATTATTAAACGTCGTTCAAATGGCAACAAAGATGAGGACAATAGTCCGAATAATGTAAATACTGTAAATACTATCTCATCTCAGAAATACACACAGATAGAATGATCTATTATTAAACGTCGTACAAATGGCAACAACGATGAGGACAATAGTCCGAATAATGTAAATATTGTAAGTACTACCTCATCTCAGAAATATAGACAGAATGAACGGGTGAAGAGGCTCATCTCTTGTTTCCTGTTTAGGATGTGGTTTCCGGCTTTCTCTTTCCCAATCTTTACACTCTTATATCGCCCCCTGCACATCAGTGGCGTTACCGACTTGCTTGCGGTGATATGATTAAAAAAAATAGAATGATCTATTATTAAGCGTCGTACAAATGGCAGCAAAGATGAGAACAATATACCGAATAATGTAAAAACTGTAAATACTACCTCATCTCAGAAATATAGACAAATAGAATGATCTATTATTAAACGTCGTACAAATGGCAACAAAGATGAGGACAATAGTCCGAATAATGTAAATACTGTAAATACTAACTCATCTCAGAAATATAGACAAATCCTTAGGTATCTACTCTTGTACTTCTCGCGTGTGGAACTCTTTTCTGGTTTTTTGCTTTGCAGTTAAATTTGATCTTCAAAAATGTGAATACATTATCGATCGTTTTCTTCAGACTTCGAAATTCTTTTTTGTTTTTTTCAATTATTTTTTTGTCTTCGTAATAATATTTTGTTTTTCTCATATTCTCAAACAATCATTAACCCTTAGTAGCTTTATTGGCCTTGAGTGAAATGATTTAAAGGAAATTGATCTGTCAAACCAAATTTAGCATAGGCGATAAGGTAATTGAATACAGAGCAGACTGTCCTAAGGGTAGTTTCGAAGAACACCACAAATTGGTACAAAACCGATACATTAACCCCAAAATTCGAGTCATACTTTTAAATAACCTTTCGTGCGTAACGGTTGCCACATTTGCATATACTTCCTCTTTCTCTCTTTTTTCATTTTCTCCTTTTTTTCTCTCGCCTCTCGCCTATAACTGTTCTCCTATCTCCCTTTTTACTTTCACCCTCATTTTACCCTTCCACCCTCATTTTACCCTTCCACCCTCATTTTACCCTTCCACTTTTCTATATATAGAGCCTTGCGTATGTTAAGTTCCGAACACGCTAAGCACATTGTTACCGTGTTCATAATTCATGTTATTAAGTATAGGATTTCTCTTTGTTATTAGTAATGCCTCTGTTATTTTTAATTTTCTTAATGTGGATGATGCTATTATGCACGTATTAACAACGAGTATATCACAGATATGTCATGGAAGATCACGATGTATGTTTAAATGAGATCGGATGGAACTGTTGTGGAAAAAGTGTAAGGTAAATGTTCTCTTCAATTTTGTGGTGGAATCGCTAATATATCCAAATCTGTAAACACTTACTTTAATAATTACGTTAATAACTGTTCTCCAAAGAATCATATTAATACATCTAATCTTACCATATTAGACTTTTCCTTGGTAATTGAGTTTGAGGTTTGTTTAACGGTATATCAAAGTCTGTGTGTTATTTAATGCCAAAAAAGTGGGGGTTTAGGGCATTTTTTTAATTTTAAATGTTCAGTTTTAGCGAGAAGGTGGATTTAGTCAAATTTTTAT
This sequence comes from Ascarosepion bandense, assembly GCA_037127315.1. Lineage (NCBI taxonomy): Eukaryota > Metazoa > Mollusca > Cephalopoda > Sepiida > Sepiidae > Ascarosepion > Ascarosepion bandense. The sequence goes on from JBBBDQ010002059.1 coordinate 2,502,292, forward strand.
GAAAAGGTTGTTGTTTTTTTTTTTTCAGAAAACTCAAGATATCTTTTGGTTTTGTATTTTTGAAAAATTCCTTTAAAATGAAAGAAATATTTGGTTCATTTTGTTGTACGGCATATCAACCTCATTGGGTTATTTAATGCCGGCGAGATTTCTACAATAGATTCGTATGAATAGAAAATATATTCTTTGTAAAAGATAAGTTAGTAGATCAGTTTTATTAACATTTTTGTAAAGAGGGTTTCGGGATAGATACCAATAGAAAAACTGTTATGAGCGAAAACGGATATGGTTAAGTCAATATATATATATATATATATATATATATAGTTACAATATATTGTATATAGTTACAATATATATATATATATATATATTGTAACTAAGTTGTTGAATTCGTAGGTTTATTTACCTTTTTGTTCATGCATTTACTTTTATAAAGAGTGCTCGATACAAATGTAGAGCGTTATACTGTAATGGTTGTTACAATGTTTTTAAATTTATAGTATCACTACACAAAAAATTTCTCATGTTTCGAAGCCAGCCCATTATGTTTTGGCTTCATCCTCAGGTGATTGTTTTAGAAATAAGAATTATCCAGCTGAAAAGACCATTTATTTGTCATATATATATATATATATATATATATATAGTGTATCGGGGCAGCGGATAATTTTCTAAACATTTATTGTTAAATATAACAGACAATGAATGTCTATTATGTTTGACCATGAGCCCATGTAAACATCATATTTAGACTTTAATTTCAGGTGAAAATAAAAACAAAAATTCTCCAACATTTGGATAATTTTTTATTAGATTGGTTCTAAGCTTAAACCAATAAATATTAATAATCAAATTAAGCTCATCATATATTATAAAAATTTCAATGTAATTGACCTCATAGTCTCTAATAACCCTACAAGCACTCAACTATACCCTCTACAGAAAACCAATGTAGTGTATCATGCCCGTTCAGAGATTGTATCTCAGGTACTAATAATAAAACCACTACATATATTGGTTTTACTACAACCACGCTTTCCCGTAGACTTACCTGTCACCTTTCTGATCAGAGTACAATTAAACAACATTTCTTAGAAAAACATAGTCATGTAGGTAATATTAGACAAATTTTAGTTAACAATACAATAATCCTAACTCATACACATAGTAAAATGAAACTTCAGATATTGGAGGCTATCTATATTAAATCCAAACAACCCACACGTAATAAAATCACGTTTAAATCAGGTCATAACACATTATATTGCATTTAAATATATGGTTCTGTTATCATTTCGAGCTCTCGCGCGGTGTGACTTCATAGAATCGCATTACAAATTTACCAACTTCGTTTGCTATTTTTGGTATTATTGTTGCTTAGCAAAGTTTTATGTCAATACAAGATAAAATGGTATTTGATGGTGGATGTTTTTACATTAATGTAATTGTAAGCTCTGTGAATATGGCTCATGTGAGCCGAAATCTTAGAACCAACTTAATAAAAAATTATCCAAATTTTGGAGAATTTTTGTTTTTATTTTCACCTAAAGTTAAAGCCAAAATACGATGTTTAGAAGGGCTCATGATTAAACATAATAGACATTCATTGTCTCTTATATTTAACTGTATGTGTTCAGAAAAAAAAAATATATATATATAAATTTGGTCATAAATCGGGAAAAAATACCACTTGGAGGTAAATCCCAAAGGGATTCTATTAATATGAAATATTAACACTAATCCAGCCCGAATCCTCAATGTAATTAAATCTGTTTATTTGCAGAGCCAATAATCATTACAAATAAAAAAAAGTTCAAATTTTCTAAAATTTTCTTAAATTAGATGGGCATATCGACGGGTAAATTTAACACCAATCTCATCATGATTATGGGAAAATAAATTTATTTGTGTGTGTGTGTTTGTGTGTGACAAACGGATGTAAGTGCAGAGAAAAAAGAAAAAGAAAAAAGGGACAGATCCTTGCTACCGGAACATATTAGATCTGCCACGTGGATGACAGTAACAAAAAGAGATTCAATAAAATAAATTAAAAATAGAAACAAGGAAGATATAGGTCAGACGAAATTACGGATTTTCAAGGCCAGTATTAACAGAACACAAATAATGTTAATGCCAAAACAAACTAGTCAAACATAACCTAAGTTAAAAATTTTTTTTTTTTAATCATATCACCCCGAGCAAGGCGGTAACGCCACTGATGTGCAGGGGGCTACGTAAGAGTGAAAAGATTGAAAGAGAGAAAGCCGGAAACCACATCCTAAACATGGAACAAGGGATGAACCGCTACACCTGTTCAATAGACGTGGGTGGAGAGTGAACCGGGCGATAGTTTAGTCTATCTACTCCAATTGAAAAAAAAATAAAGAGAGAAAAGAGTGAAAAGATTTGAAGAGAGAAAGCCGGAAACCACATCCTAAACAGGTAACAAGGGATGAGCCTCTACACCTGTTCAATAGACGTGGGTGGAGTGTGAACCGGGCGATAGTTTAGTTTATCTACTCCAATTGAAAAAAAAAGAAAAGTGAAAAGATTGGAAAAGAGAAAGCCGGAAACCACATCCTAAAGAGGGAACAAGGGATAAGCCTCTACACCTGTTCAATAAACGTGGGTGGAGTGTGAACCGGGCGATAGTTTAGTCTATCTACTCTAATTATACTAAAGAACTAGAAGGAATATAGAAAGGGAAGTTATATAATATAATTGAAATATGTGGATAATAAGACAAAAGGAAACAAATATTTTAAGGAATTTTAATTTTATATTAATTATTGAGAAATTTGAACTGAAATTTAAATCTATGACGGCAATTGCTGATACTTTTTTCTTAAGTTCAAAACAAATTTTGCTTCGGACATTTTAATATTTCAATTTGTTTAACTAAACATAAATTCAATCTATCTTAAAGGTTATTGGGGGATGCGGTCAGAACCTATTAATCTCTAACTCACTATTGGGTTAACTTCCTCAGATTTCATTTTTAAACATTTTCGGTAAAGAAAAGTTTTTGAGATTTTAGAAAAGTGTTTATGGAAGTATTAACGTTGTTCAAATTCTACATCAATACTCACTCATACACACAGTATAAAGAAACTTCAGATATTGGAGGCCATCTACATTAAATTAAAACAACCCATACTTAAAACCGCCTTTAAATCTGGTCATAACACATTACATTGCATTTAAATATATATATTTCTGTTAACATTTCGAGCTCTCATGCGGTGTGACGTCATAGAACCGCATTACAAATTTACGAACCGCGTTTGCTATTTTTGGTAACTGTTATAGTTGATGAGTAAAGCTTAATTTTTTATAAATAAATAGGATGATTTTATGTTAACGTCTTTGTAAGCTCTATGAAGATGGCTCATGTGAGCCGAAAGCTTAGAACCAACTTAATAAAAAATTTTGGATAATTTTTGTCTTTATTTTCACCTGAAATAAAAGCCAAAATACGATGTTTAGAACGGCTCATGATTAAACATAATAGACATTCATTGTCTCTTTTATTTAACAGTATATGTTTAGAATATATATAATCTAAACTTATTTACTAATGGAGCTGTGTGTGTGTGTGTGTGTGTGTGTGTGTGTGTGTGTGTGTGTGTGTGTGTGTGTGTGTGTGTGAAACAGCTGAACCGATTTTCTTGAAAATTTACACAGGTGTACTATAAGCGTCTGCGAGTGTTTTTAGCTCCGTTTTGTGTCGAGGTACCCCCGATAAATATCGAAAATCGATAATCGAAAAAATCGGGTTATTGAAGGAGTCGTCCGATTTGAATCAAATTTCATACACTCATAGACAAAGACATAAGAAACGATATTCAGAAGTCTCAAGGTTGCAGTTCTTACAATAGTGCAGAAAATCGATAATATATATATATATATATAATGCAAGATGTTTGTGTGTGTGTCTGTTTATCTGCCTGTATGTCTGTATTTTTTCAGCCCTTTTATTTTAGTTTTTGCTTCGGGTTTGGCTCTAAGTAGGTATAATTGTAGTTCTTAGACTCAGCCAGGACCATGGATTAGTTTTAAAGCTTTCATTACACCCGAGCTATACTGCTAGTATATATATATATATATATATATATATATATATATATATATATATATAATTAAATTAGACCAGCAAACAGTTGTATTAGAAAATGGCCAATGTATGCTTAAAGGAAGATGAAGATCTCACAGGTAAAGAATCTAAATATTTAGAGAAAGTTAGCCGGTTACGCTACCATGGTTCTGAACATTTCGGTTTCGTCAGAAGATTTGTTTTTAAACCAAACCAAACCAAACCAAACCAAACCAAACCAAAGAGATCAAAACAATGGGAGCGTAACCGGCTGATCTTGCTTACCTAAAACATATATATATATATATATATATATATATAGTGTATAGTGTATAGTTATGTATTTGAAGGCTATAAGATTGCGTTTACTAAAATGCATGAAAGGTAAAGAAGATGTTGGTATTACCTATTTATTATTCATTAATATTTCAAGCTCTTCTACCATTCTGATGATAAGATTCTGATCTGGAAATATTAATGAATAATAAATAGGTCATATCAACAACTTCTTTACCTTCCTTTATTTTACTAAACGCAGTGTGATAGCCTTCAAATACTTAACCATACATCTTATATACACAATACTTCAAGCAAATTAAAACACTCCCATATATATATATATATATATATATATATATACGTTTTCTTTACATTTTCCTCCTACCATCTTCCTTTTTTTCTTCCTATCTATCTATCTATCTATCTATCTATCTATCTATCTATCATCCGCGATTCATATCTATCTATCTATCTATCTATCTATCTATCTATCTATCTATCTATCTATCTATCATCCGCGATTCATATCTATCTATCTATTTCTACTTCTCCCCCTCTCCCTCCTCTATTTACATCTTTCTCCCTCTTTCTCTAACCCTCTCTCTCTTTTCTCAATATATATGTATATATAGTGTTTTTATTATCGATTTGTTTTTTCATTTTCGTTTCATTCTAGTTTTCTCAATTTCTTCTTCTTTCAGTAAACCAATAATCTATCCGTTTTTATCCACATTCGTTCTGTCTTTTCAATTTCTTGTTTCCCAAGAACGTGAGAGAGAGAGAGAGAGGGGGGGGAGAATATATATATATATATATATATATAGAGAGAGAGAGAGAGCGTGTGTGTCTGTGTGTGTAAGAGAGAGAGAGAAAGTGACAAGAGAATGAGAGGGAAACCAACAGAGACTGCGAAATAAACTAAGTGAAGGAGAGACAAAGAGAAAACGAGAGAGAGACAAAGGGCGAAAGTAGAGTGCAAATAAGAAACAGTTCACAACCAAATTGTTTTGGTAATTACTGGAGAATTCTTTGCCTAATTGAAGTTAGTGTATTAACCAGAATGAGCAGAATAGGCCAGCTACCAAATGTATGTGCGTGAGACGCGTTGCCTTACTTCCAGATCACCGTCAACTATTCTTCACGCCTGCAAAGACTCGAGAATCAAAGAAAATAAAGAAAAATATATAACAAAAATAAAGAAAAAGTAACACAAAACTACACAAAAATTCTGATCCAGTCCTTTTGCACATTCCTTCTTTTTTTAGATCGTTGATCGTAATGCTTCGAATTTCCTTATTGGGCTATCTCACCTTTTATGTCCTGACGCTTGTCCTGCTCTCTCTTGACTACCCGAATAAAAATCCTTACGTACTGAAAACAGTTTTGATATGAATGTAGCGAGCAAAAGTGCGTCCAACCCAAGACACAAGATTATTCGTAAAATATAAAAAAACATTGTTCACATCATGGTAATTATATTAGCCGTTTACTTATAGGGAAACATTTGTCGTTCATTGACCAAGTAGCCAGTACAGCTTGCGATTGAAATTCATGAAATCCTTTTCTTAAAACAATTTTTCAGGAAAGTAGGTTTCTCAAGTCCAGTATCTGTTATTTCTCTTTCCAGTACTGACAATAGTTTCTTTTCTAACCTAAAAAGTCTAAAAATAAAAAAATTAATAATTTTTTCTTTATAACAAAACATTTAATGCAAATGTGTGGATAGTGTCATGGAGAGCGGCTCAGGATGAGAAATTGGATAGTCGAATAAGAAATTTGGCAAATTTAACTTAGTTACATTCCGTTATCTGCAAAAACACATTTGAGAAAGGTATGGATCCATATCTTTTCCTCCTGGTTATGGCTTAAATAGCAGAACAGACTGGGCCTTCTAGCCATGCTTGGCAACCATTCTAGGAAAAGGAGTACTCCGAATTCAAAATTGTCGCAACCAAATCATGGGGTGGTATACAGCAAAGCATTGCACCCGGAAACTAAGTCACGCTTATGATGACGACATCAGCAACAGAAACTTAGATTTGGGCAATCGTAGAATCAAACAGACCAGCTTTGTGGTATCGGCCTGCAATGATGCCATGCAAAAAGATCTTTCAGCCTGGCCAATGGATGAGATCTGATTGTTCCGAGTAAGATGGAAACAGCTGGAATATAGAGTAGAGCCTTTGAAAATAGGTTTCTTAAGTCCAGTATGTGTAATCGCTCTTTCCAGTACGGATGGCCGCTTTTTTTAGGTTAATGATGGTAATAGTTATATTAGCCGTTTATAAGTTAACATTTGGCATTCATTGATCAAGCAGCCGATACTACTTCTGATTAAAATTTATGAAGTCTGTCTTAAAACAATTCTTTAAAAAGATAAAAATAAAAAAAAGTTTCCCAAGTCCAGTAGCTGTTATTGTTCTTTCCAGTATCTATAACGACCTTCTCTTAAAAACAATTTCTTAGAAAAATAGGTCTATATCAAGTCCAGTAGCTGTTATTGCTCTTTCCAGTATCTATGATGACTTTCTCCTAAAAACAATTTCTCAGGAAAATAGGTTTCTCAAGTCCAGTAGCTGTTATTGCTCTTTCTGGTATCTATGATAACTTTCTATTAAAAACAATTTCTCAGGAAAATAGGTTTCTCAATTCCAGTAGCTGTTATTGCTGTTTCTGGTATCTATGATGACTTTCTCTTAAAAACAATTTCTCAGGAAAATAGGTTTCTCAAGTCTAGTAGCTGTTATTGTTCTTTCCCTTTTCTATGATGGCTTTTTCTTAAAAACAATTTCTTACGAAAATAGGTTTCTCAAGTCCAGTAGCTGTTATTGCTCTTTCCAGTATCTATGATGACTTTCTCCTAAAAACAATTTTCAGGAAAATAGGTTTCTCAAGTCCAGTAGCTGTTATTGCTCTTTCTGGTATCTATGATGACTTTCTCTTAAAAACAATTTCTCAGGAAAATAGGTTTCTCAAGTCCAGTAGCTGTTATTGCTCTTTCTGGTATCTATGATGACTTTCTCCTAAAAACAATTTCTCCGGAAAATAGGTTTCTCAAGTCCAGTAGCTGTTATTGCTCTTTCCAGTATCTATGATGACTTTCTCTTAAAAACAATTTCTCAGGAAAATAGGTTTCTCAAGTCCAGTAGCTGTTATTGCTCTTTCCAGTATCTATGATGACTTTCTCCTAAAAACAATTTCTCAGGAAAATAGGTTTCTCAAGTCCAGTAGCTGTTATTGCTCTTTCTGGTATCTATGATGACTTTCTCCTAAAAACAATTTCTCCGGAAAATAGGTTTCTCAATTCCAGTAGCTGTTATTGCTCTTTCTGGTATCTATGATGACTTTCTATTAAAAACAATTTCTCAGGAAAATAGGTTTCTCAAGTCCAGTAGCTGTTATTGCTCTTTCTGGTATCTATGATGACTTTCTCTTAAAAACAATTTCTCAGGAAAATAGGTTTCTCAAGTCCAGTAGCTGTTATTGCTCTTTCTGGTATCTATGATGACTTTTTATTAAAACAATTTCTCAGGAAAATAGGTTTCTCATGTCCATTAGCTGTTATCGTTCTTTCCAACACTGATGGGGCTTTTCTTAAATAAATTGTGGTAATAGTAACATTAGCCTTTTCTTTATATAGAAATATTTGGCATTCATTGACTGATCAGACAGTACTAGTTTTGTTTGAGCATTATAAAATATCTCTCTTAGAATAATTTTTCAGGAAAACAAGTTTCTCAAATCCGGTGGCTTTTATCACTCTTTCCAGTACTGATAAGCAATGATGGGAAGAGTAATATTAATCGTTTACTTATAAGGAAACATTTGATTTTAATTGACCGAATGTTTTAGTAAAATGTATAAAATCTTTCACTTAAAACAAATTTTCAGAAAAAACATGTTTCACAAGTCCAGTACCTCTTATCTCTCTTTCCAGTAATGATGGCTTCTTAAAGTAATGATAGTAATAGTATTATTAGCCGTTTCTTAATAAGGAAACATTTGACATTCATTGACCGAGGAGTCAATAGTGATTTTCTGTAAAATTTATAAAATCTTTCTCTTAAATCAATTTTTGCAGGAAAATAAGTTTCTTAAGTCCAGTAGTTGTTATTGCTCTTTTCAGTATAAATGAGGGCTTCCTTGCTAACCTTTGATTTGAAGTAGTGTGGAATATTAACATCTCATTGCCATCTGATTGTTGATGTGCTTGGTATTTACCAATTCCACATCCTGAATATTTTATGCTGTATCCAGATTATGTGTCATCATGGCTTTCATTCCAATTCCTGATCATAGTTTTCTCTTTTGAAAATCTTGAGTCCTATTTCTTGAAACACTTGGTAAAGTATGTTATTTTTTAATCATTTCACCACAAGCAAGGCAGTTTAATTGCCACTGTCGCGCAGGGCTTACATAGGGGAAATTGATGAGAAAGAGGTCTAGGTTATAGGGGCTATCAGAAGGAGGGTAATAGACGGGTGGGAATACCGGTGTAATGGGGGTAGAATGGATGGAGAAAAGAGCTTGAGAGAAAGGAAGCGAGTTAGTGAGGTAGGAGATGTCTATTGACCTTACATTTAAATTCCTGGAGATTTTAGCTTTCGGGGAAGTGCGAGAAAAAAGCTGTTAGAGTAGAAACTGAGGTTACATTTTATCGGTGTGATTTGGTCATTTTTATCCCAAATATGAACACTTATGTCATCGGATATCGGCTTAGAAGGAAATATCGGAGAGCCGAGTTCGAATTCCAGTTGAATTCGTTACATTCACTTACGCGAAAATACTCTTAGTAAAGCGTGTATCACTTATGGCACTTAACAGACTGATGTAAGCGGCCCATCTCCTCTCATTATCAATAAATTCGTCTTGAGATGGAAAGCAAGATCGTTGTCAGAATTATTTGGGATGGGGTATGAAATGCCTAAGAGATCAGTGCCCATCTCTTCTCTGTGCTTGTAAATGTGCAAGGCATAGTCTAGGAAGAAATTAAATACACCAAGACTCTCATTTGCTCCTTGTACTCCTGATGAGGTTTTAAATGTTTCCGTATTGGGGAGTCTATGGCATGACAGTAAACTGTAATCGACAGCAAGGCCTCTGATTGGGAGGTTGAGAGAAGCATGGAATCACCTCTTAATTGCTGTTGTTCTCAGGCCCACGCAGATTTTAGTCAACAATACAATAATCCTCACTCATACACAGTAAAAAAAAACTACAGATATGGGAGGCCATCTACATTAAATCCAAACAAACCACACTTAATAAAATCACGCTTAAATCTGGTCATAACACATGACATTGCATTTAAATATATGGTTCTGTTAACATTTCAAGCTCTCATGCGGTGTGACGTCATAGAACCGAATTACAAATTTACGAACTGCGTTTGCTATTTTTGGTATTATTGTTGCTTAGCAAAGTTTTACGTCAACACGAGATAAAATCGTCGCTGATGGTGGGTGTTTTTATGTTAACGTCCTTGTAGCCTCTCTGAAGATGTCTCATGCGAACCGAAAGCTTAGAACCAACTTAATAAAAAATTATCCAAATGTTGGAGAATTTTTGTCTTTATTTTCACCTGAAATTAAAGCCAAAATACGATGTTTAGAACGGCTCATGATTAAACATGATAAATATTCATTGTCTCTTATATTTAACAGTATATGTTTAGATAATATATATATATATATATATATATATATATATATATATATTTATCATCATCATCATCATCATCATCATCATCAAAAGATCTCTTGCTGCTTAAGGTACCGGTGCAGAAAGGGCTATTGTTTTTCCAGCGGCCTCGAAATTTAATATCATTCCTACTGTAGACAACGTTACTTGCATTCTAGCAGTCCCCGCCTTAATACCCGACCAGTTCCCCTATACAAGGACCTCCCACAGAAACTAATCTTATAACACCATTTCTTTCTTTCGCTCCCGCCACCCTTAGTAATTTATACTGTTGTCGGTTTTGTATCAAGGTGGTTACTTTTCTCTATCTCTGGACGAACGAGAAACGTGAGCGAGATCGCTCGAGATCGCTCGAGACTTCTATTTACTGCTATTTTTCGTTAATGCGTTGACCTAGGCCGTGGAGCAATGAATCTTTTTTCTTCTATGTGTCTTTCGCTAATGACATAGGCTATTATAGTCCTCCATAACTTCCTATCTATTGCATTTTTCCCTTTTCCCAAGGCACTCCTACCACTCGGTTACGTCATACATTTACACAAGTTCGTCAGGCAAGTAGTTCATTGCCTTTCCTTATATCTCTTGCCTTCAATATGCTTTGTGAGGGTTAAATTTACCAAGCCCTCTGTCCACGTAATGTGTCTATTGAATTTCAGCTGTTTTTTTTTCTTCTGATTCTGAATATCAGCGTTCTTTCTGTTGCTCTTTTTTTTTAAACTTCCTTTTTGCATACAGTTTTAATTCCAGTTGAATTTCTTTAAAGGTAAAGGTATTAATCCGTCTCTTTTCTCCAGTTATAGGTTAAATAATAGATTGGGTTCTGTAGCCTTGGCTGGCAACCAGTCTACCGCAGATATCAATGGCAACCTACTGCGGAAGAATCTTCTACCCAGTCAGTCATGTCTTTTTCGAGACTGAATATAATAGTTGGAAGCATAATCAAACTTTCTACTAAGCATAAAGTGGGGGATCTGTTTTGCATTTTCATTAAGTAGTAAACTGATCCCCCACTAATCACTACTTATTATAATAATATAACCCACCTCTTCTTCCTACAGTTATGGGTTGAATAGCAGGACAGATTAGGTTCTATAGATTTGGTTGGAAACTAGTCTACCGTAGAAAGTAATGCCAACTTACTGCGGGATAATCTTCTGCCCAGTTAGTCATGTCACTTTCGAGACATGATCGCCCAAAGCGTGTATCACGTATGGCACTTAACTGACTGACTGTTGCATACTCATTACGTCCGTCGAATAGTCAGTATGCCTCTGTAGAAACCAATTTATACTGCCTCTAGTTTTCTTCACACGCTTGTGGAGATAGTCCATCATTCACTGCCATATGAAAGAATAGATATCACATCGCAATCCAGCACAGTGAGTCGCATTCATTTTTTATCTATCTTTTTTTTATTAATCCTATCACCCCGAGCAAGGCGGTAACGCCACTGATGTGCAGGCGGCTACGTAATAGTGAAAAGATTGGAAAAAAGAAAGTCGGAAACCACATCCTAAACAGGGAACAAGGGATGAGCCTCTTCACCTGTTCAATAGACGTGGGTGGAGTGTGAACCGGGCGATAGATAGATCTATCTACAACAATTGAAAAAAAAAAAACAAAGCGAGAAGATTGGAAAAGAGAAAGCCGGAAACCACATCCTAAACAGGGAACAGGGGATGAGCCTCTTCACCTGTTTAATAGACGTGGGTGTAGTGTGAACCGGGCGATAGTTTAGTCTATCTACTACAATTGAAAAAAAAAGTGAGAAGATTGGAAAAAAGAAAGCCGGAAACCACATCCTGAACAGGGAACAAGGGATGAGCCTCTTCACCTGTTCAATAGACGTGGGTTGATGAGCTTGAGTAAATGGATGGTAGATCGGAGTTAGAATGGAGTAAGAGGAGAAAGCGTGATGAGTCACTAGTGATAGGGATAAATGAAAGGCCATGATCGCCTACGTCCTGAAGTGACGCGGCACATAGAAGAAGAAGAAGAGAAAGAAGAAATGTTTTTGTGCGCAAACTCCAACAAGTCTATAAATATGATTCCCACCTCGCCTATAAAATAATAAAATAGTGTATATTTTGGGATTCAGACAAATACCACGCCTTGACGTGTATCTAATCAATACCAATCTACAAAAATTATTACTCTCAATCACATTTATTCCATTTACCAATTGACTAATCTACTTAGATTTACGTACCAGTTCATTAATCTGCTTGTAGATTTATTTTTACCAGTTGACTAATCGTCTTATGTGCATTTATTTTTACTAGTTGGCTAAGGAACTTAAAAAGATATTTTATCAGTTGACTAATCTACTTAAGTAGATTTATTTTAACTTGTCTACTAATCTATTTAACTAGACTAACTTTTTACTAAGTTTTACAAGTAGATTCAGTCAGTTAAGTGCCATACGTGATACACGCTTGGGCGATCATGTCTCGAAAGAGACATGACTGACTGGGCAGAAGATTATCCCGCAGTAGGTGGCCATTGCTTTCTGCGGTAGACTGGTTGCCGACCAAGGCTATAGAACTCAATCTGTCCTGTTATTTAACCCATAACTGGAAGGAAGAGACGGATTAATACCTTTCCCAAGGGTATTTGTGCGTAAGTGAATACAATGGATTCAACTGGAATTCGAACTCGGCTTCCCCGGTTTCTCGTTCCGAGAAGGCACATCCTGCAGATTACTTTACTCAAATAGACATTTTTATAAGTTGACTAATCTATTTAAGAAGATTTAACAGTCAGCCAGTTGATTTATCTACTTATGTAGATTTTTTTTTACAAGGTGACTAACCTAATTAAGAAGATACATTTTTATCGGATAACTAATCTACTTAAGTAGATTTATGTTTATCAGTTGACTAATCTGCTTTAACAGATTTATGTTTACCAGTCGACTAATCTGCTTAACTAGATTTATGTTTACAAGTCGACTAATCTGCCTAAGTCGATTTATGTTTATCAATCGACTAATCTGCTTAAGTAGATTTATGTTTACCAGTCGACTCATCTGCTTAAGTAGTTTGATGTTTACCATTTGTTTATTTTTCTGAGATGAGGTAGCATTTACAGTATTTACATTATTCGGATTAGTGTTCTCATCTTTGTTGCCACTTGTGCGACGTTTCGGCCGTCTTACGCTCCGGTCTTTTTCAGGTGCTAAGAATTTCAAATCCTTTATTACAATCACTGAGGTATATCATCTCCATTTCTTTGCGTAAAGCCTCGATTGGAAGTCGTAAGTTATCTCCGTCTAACCCTGCTAATTACATGTTCACCACTGCTGTAGCCTGGTATTGAACTCATAACTCTTTGGGTCAAGTCACAGGAACTAACCAACATCTATATCCACTGGGCAATGTGTCCAAAACGTAAAAAAGGCAATAAAGATGAGGACAACAGTCCGAATAATGTAAATATTGTTATGTTTACCAATCGACTAATCTGCTTAAGTAGGTTTATGTTAACCATTCAACTAATCTACTTAAGTGGATTTATGTTTACCAGTCAACTAACCTGCTTAAACAGATTTATGTTTACCAATCGACTAATCTGCTTAAGTAGATTTATGTTTACCAATCAACTAATCTGTGTAAGTAAATTTATGTTTACCAGTCGACTAATATGCTTAAGTAGATTTATGTTTACCAATCGACTAATCTGCTTAAGTAGGTTTATGTTAACCATTCAACTAATCTATTTAAGTAGATTTATGTTTACCAGTCAACTAATATGCTTAAACAGATTTATAATTACCAATCGACTAATCTGCTGAAGTAGATTTATTTTTGCTCGTTACGGATTATTTTTAATTGTTGACTAATCTACTTATGTAGAATTATGTTTGCCAGTTGATTAATCTACTTAAGTAGATTTATTCTTACCAGTTGACTAATCGTCTCATGTTCATTTATTCTTACCAGTTCACTAACTTACTTAAAATTATATACTGTTATCTGTTGACTAATCGACTTAAATAGATTAATTTTAACCTGTTTACTTACTTACTTAATAGGTTTATTTTATAAGGTGACTAAGCTACTTGACTAGATTTGTTTTTATCAATTGATTTGTTTGATTTGTTTCTTTTAGTTTTGTTTAACGGCATATCAACCTCTGTGTTTTTTAACGTCAAAAAGGTGGGGTTTTAAATGTATTTTTTTTTAAATGTTCAGTTATAGCGAGAATGTCGATTTAGTCAGATTTTAATGATTTTTTGTTTTAGAAAACTAAAGATGTCTTTTAGTTTTGTATTTAAAAATGTATTGCTACTAATAATTTCTTCCTTCAAAAATGTATTATGGCAATAATTTGTTTTTTCCTTCAAAAATGTATTATGGCAATAATTTGTTTCTTCCTTCAAAAATGTATTATGGCAATAATTTGTTTTTTCCTTCAAAAATGTATTATGGCAATAATTTGTTTTTTCCTTCAAAAATGTATTATGGCAATAATTTGTTTTTTTTTCAAAAATGTATTATGGCAATACTTTGTTTTTTCCTTCAAAAATGTATTATGGCAATAATTTGTTTTTTCCTTCAAAAATATATTATGGCAATAATTTGTTTTTTCCTTCAAAAATGTATTATGGCAATAATTTGTTTTTTCCTTCAAAAATGTATTATGGCAATAATTTGTTTTTTCCTTCAAAAATGTATTATGGCAATAATTTGTTTTTTCCTTCAAAAATGTATATCTTTCTGCAAAAGTTTATTTATATGTATATATTTCTATAAAAGTGTATCTTTATACTTTCATAGTGTTTTTACCCAAATTTGGAGGTTAATTATTTGCCCATAGTTAGGACCCTAACAGGTGCTACCACTCCGGGTCTGGGTGGACCTGGAAACAACAGTAATTAAGAGGTGGTTCCATGCTCTTTACAACCTCCCAATCAAAGGCCTTGCTACTGGATGTAGTTTGCCGTCATACTCAGGATCATTTTTGTCATTTGAGTAAGTTAATCAAGTAGATTTATTTTTACCTAACCGATTTAAGTAGACATTTTTTCAATTGAACAAGAGCCACCAGGGATAGGAACACGTGGAAGGCAATGATCGCCTACGTCCTGAAAGGAATAGGTATATAGAAGAAGAATCTACTCAAGTAGATTAACATTTACCAGTCAACTTACCAATCGACCAAAAATTTATTTTTTGCTTGTTAACTAATGTACTTATGTAGATTTATTTTTACCAGTTCACTAACCAACTTAAGTCGAAATACATTTTTATCAGTTGACTAATCTACTTAAGTAGATTTATATTTACCTGTCGACTTACCAGTCGACCTATTTTTGCAAGGTGACTAATCTACTGATGTAAATTAATTTTTGCAAGGTGACTAACCTACTTAAGAACATATAATTTTATTAGTTGACTAATCAACTTAAGTAGATTTATTTTTGCCCATTGTTAAGCAGATTTACATTTACCAGTCGACTAAACTACATAAGTAAATTTATTGTTACCACTTGATTAGTCTATTACAGTTGTAACCAAGTTTAGATTACAATCGCTAGAATCATAGTCTGAATAATTGAAAGATAGATCCTATTTGTAATGTTGAAAGCATGTTTGCGATATAATGATTAGCTGGAATCTAATCCTACCCAATCGGAAATTAAATCTAGACCATATATTTCGGCTTATAATGTAATGATTTAGATAATATGGAGTCTAAATTATAGCAAATTTACTTGGATTTATCCTTTTCCTGTAGTATAGGAGGATTGCTTATTGATTATATAGTGATTATATATATTTATATTGATTATATAGTGATTATATATATTTAGATTATATAGTGATGTTGTTGGAAATGTTACTTATAGTATCCTTAGAAATTCAAATAAACATAATAAAATCGATTCTGTTTTTATTTATTTCTGAGATGAGTAATTTTCAATAATCTTGGAATTATCTCTAACTTTTGTTCTCATCTTGATTGATATGGGTATTAGCCAATCTATGGACATCTGATAATGATCAGTCGTCTTATCTGCATAAGTAAATTTATTGTTAGCCCTTGATTAGTCTATTAGTCAGTCAGTTAAGTGCCATACGTGATACACGCTTGGGCGATCATGTCTCGAAAGAGACATGACTGACTGGGCAGAAGATTATCCCACAGTAGATTGCCATTGCTTTCTGCGGTAGACTGGTTGCCGACCAAGGCTATAGAACCCAATCTGTCCTGTTATTTGACTCATAGCTAGAAAGGGAAGATATGTATTATATTATTATATAGTAATAAATGGGGGATCAGTTTATTACTTCATAACAATATAAAACCGATCCCTCACTTTATGCCCAGTCGAGGCCTTAATCATATGTTCAACTATTATAATCAGTCAGTCAATTAAGTGCCATACTTGATACACGCTTGGGCGATCATGTCTCGAAAGAGACATGAATGACTGGGCAGAAGATTATCCCGCAGTAGGTTGCCATTGCTTTCTGCGGTAGACTGGTTGCCGACCAAGGCTATAGAATCCAATCTGTCCTGTTATTTAACCCATAACTGGAAGGAAGATACGGATTAATACCTTTCCCAAGGGTATTTGCGCGTAAGTGAATACAATGGATTCAACTGGAATTCGAACTCGGCTCCCCGGTTTCTCGTTCCGAGCCGATATCCACTGTTCCACAACGCACATCCACAGTCTATTAGTAGGTCATCATAATATGGATCTTCTCATGTACGTTACTTGTTATCGCACCGAGGCCGAGGATAGACTGCCGACAATTTTTAGAATCGTTGTGTAAGGTGACCCCCCCCAACTTTTAAGGATTATATATATATATATATATATATATATATATATATATATATATATTCTGTTGCTGAGGTGATGTGTTATCCCCCGTGGGGATCTTCATATCGAAATGGCCATTCAACATCTTTGAATTAATCCTTTTTTAATATATATTTGCTCTGTAATATTTTATTACATGGAGCTCTCTTCTTGTATCATTTTTTAATATTAAAATAAAATTTTTAATATTAATTAGGATCGGGTTTTTGGAATTTATCTTCCTGCTTTTTTCCCTTGGACTGAAGTATCTGAATTAACATATATATATATATATATATATATATATATATTTTAATCATATCACCCTGAGCAAGGCGGTAACGCCACTGATGTGCAGGGGGCTACATAAGAGTGAAGAGATTGGAAAAGAGAAAACCGGAAACCGCATCCTAAACAGGAAACAAGGGATGAGCCTCTTCACCTATTCAATAGATGTGGGTGGAGTGTGAACCGGGCGATAGTTTAGTCTATCTACTCCAATTAATAAATTGTACATGTTCTAAAATATAATATATATATATATATATATATATATATATATATATATCCTAGTGAATAAGGAACGAAAAAAATTTTTACAGCGTCCAAAACATTTATTTAAAACAGTGCTCGATATATAAGAAAAAAATTATAATGTCCAAAACATTAAGTTAAAACAGTGCTTGATATATAATAAATAGTGCTGTGAATATTTATTATAAATTATATTTAAGAACATCTACATTTTTTTTTATATATTCACTACAAATCGGACATTTGTTTCGACATTGAAACTACAATGTCTCATCAGGTGGTGTGGACAGGAATGGATGAGATATTGTAGTTTCAATGTCGAAACAGATATACAATTTGTAGCGGATATATAAAAAATTTGTACATGTTCTAAAATATAATTTATAATATATATATATATATATGTGTGTGTGTGTGTGTGTGTGCGCGTATATATATATATATATATATATATATATATATAATATATATATCCGAGTGAATAAGGAACGAAAAAAATTTTTACAGCGTCCAAAACATTTATTTAAAACAGTGCTCGATATATAATATATAGAGCTGTGAATATTTAGTATAAATTATATTTTAGAACATGTAAAAATTTTGTATATATCCACTACAAATCGTACATTTGTGTCGACATTGAAACTACAATGTCTCATCTATTCCTGTCCACACCACCTTATGAGGCATTGTAGTTTCAATGTCGAAACAAATGTACGATTTTTAGTGGATATATAAAAAATTTGTACATGTTCTAAAATATAATTTATAATATATATATATATATATATATATATATATATATATATATATATACTACCGGCCATAATTATTAGGCCACCCCTGTGTTTTAAAAAATGATGTATTTCATACTATTTTTTAGTATTTATTGCCAAGTGAATAATTGTAAATGAAAATAGAATGGTTCTTTTGTTAATATTGCACATCAACATGCGCATCAAATGAATTTATAAATATTTAATAATTTCCTATATTGCAGTTTCATCAATGAAAGAATGAAGAAAAATTAAGGTGATTCAGACGAGTTCATTTTTGCTTCCGGGCCTTGTGAAATCTTCCAAATAAATAATAACAAAAAAACATCCTGTTTTCGTTTGGAATTATCCCCTTATCAATAAATACTAAAAAGTGGTCCCTCCACCATTAACTTTAACATCAACATTATATATATATATATATATATATATATATATATATATATATACAAACTACCGGCCATGATTATTAGACCACACCAGTGTTTCAAAAAATTATTGGCAAGTGAATAATTATAAATAAAAATAGAATGGTTCTCTTGTCAATACTGCATAATAGCATGTGCATCAAATGAATTTATTAATATTTCATAATTACCTATATTGGAGTTTTATCAATGAAAGAATGAAGAACATTTCAGACGAGTTCATTTTTGCTTCTCTGTCTTGTAAAATTTTGCAAAGTAATAATAACAAAAGAACCATTCTATTTTCATTTAGAAATACATTAAAAAATAGAAGGAAATACATTATTTCTTTCATTTCTTTTAAAACCTGGGGAGGGCTAATAATTATGCCTGTAATATATATATATTGTTAATTAACGCTGAAACATTTGGCGTCAGTACGAGAACGTCGTGGGAGCTATACGAACTAAGTGTATTTACAATCGAATCCCGATCTACTTTCGAAAATAGGTCAAAAGCAGTCCGGGTCATCAGTCAATGACGTCACACGACACTTGTTCGGTTTCTATGGTGTCATTTTGTTCCTGTTTGCAGGATACGACTAAAGTTGAAGGTATGGTCAACAAATGGAAGATAATTATCTTTTGTCCCGTGAGTCACGTAAATGGAACCAATCAATATCCCTCACTCAGCAATAGTGATTCGCTATTCGGTAGAATAGAAGTACTATAGAGTGTCAATGAAAGTTCGTGACTTGACCTATTTTCCAAGATCTGACGAAAATGAACAGACAATACATTTATCATTTGGAAGGGCTTCTTAGTGAAACTACAGTCCGTTTGAATAAATTAATCAAATCTCAACCCAAACAAGTTCTAAGAAACTAGCGAACTATTTCTACCTATCCTAATGATGACTTAAGAAAGTCGAAAGGATTCTCGTATAGTATGTGATATACATATATGTTTCTGGTATAGTTTGTGATCTACAACAATGTTTAAAGCTTCCAAGACACAATCTTAGAACTAAGGTGCATTCCCCCCCCCCCCCACTCACTCGCCCTATCTCTTTCTCTCTCACTCACTCTTTGACAAATTCAGATTTTAAATAGATTCGCTTTATTTGAAGATTACCTCCTTCTCACCATAATTACTAGTAACAAAAATGACATCTACAAAAGAAGATAGAGACCAGATTACTTGGAGGCTTACGGCCTATCACGTTGAATACACCGGTTCTCGCTCGATCACCGAAGTTAAGCAACATTGAGCCTGGTCAGTACTTAGATGGGTGACCGCTTGGGAATACCAGGTGCTGTAAGCGTATAGTGACGGATGTGCGTTGTGGTGCAGTGGATATCGGCTCGGAAAGAGAAATCGGTGAGCCGAGTTCGAATTCCAGTTGAATACCCTGCATTCACTTATTAATCCGTCCATTCCCTCCAGTTATGGGTTAAATTGGGGACCCTGCTCTTAAAAACAAATCCCAATGAATCGTGAAAAGAAAAACGCTGTAAAAATAAAATAACATTACCCAAAATCACTGGTTATGATCTTAAAATGATCCCATAAGGATTGATAGGTCGTTAAGCCTCAAAAAAACAAACAAACAAACCAGATTACTTGGAGGCTATATGAAAAATTCCGATTTCAATTACATTCGCTTTCTTTGAACAATTCCGCCTTCCCACCATAATTAGTAACAAAAATGACATCTACATTTCATAAACATTCAAAAGGAGATACAGAGACCAGATTAATTGGAAGCTATATGAGAAATTCTGATTTCAATTAACGCCACCTTCTTTGACGATTACCGCATGCCTTTGTGTAAAACTACACAATTTTACTCGACTTCCGTTTGGTTTGGTATGTGAACCAAAGCAGTTTTTATACTTTATACACTATAATCTGAAATGTAGATGACAATCCTGTCTAGATTTAACCTGTAGATCACAATTGCGTCCAGATTATGTCCTACACCAGCACCGTCGATAGTTTTAACCATATTTTTGGTGTTTTTTTACGGAATGACCTTCAGACAATTTCTGAAGAATTTCCTCCCAGTCAGAGAAAGATTATTCATAATTTGTAAAAGTTCATAAGTAAAATAAATCAACACAAAATGTCTGTTGTTTTCCTTAAATGTTACCATAAAGAAAAGATTTGCTTCGAAAATACACACACACACACACACACACACACATATATATATATATACACACTATTCTAAAAACAAGGAATTTATTGTTAGTCTCAAAGGAACTCTTATTCAATATCTCATCAGGAGAAAAATCGTTGGAAAATGAATTAAACGAAAAGAACAGTAACGTCGAAAATGAAGAGCAAAAAAGAGGGAAACCCTATAAAGCAAATATACATATAAATATATATATCCTGAAATGAGCTGCTTCAAATATAACGGTTGGCCAGTTGTTTAGCGTTCATTAGAATGTGCAAATTACCCAAAATGGAATTTTTTTATATGTTATAATGTCATGGTCACGCACGTGTTAAAGCATGAAAAACTGTTCTGTTTACAAACATTTTAGAACATGACTCCCAGTGTTCATAGCTGGTTCTATCAAATGACGGCTTAAGTTTTTTTTAATGAATATTGCCTCGAGAATTTGTTATATTTGAAGCAGGAAAAATTTTTTTAAGAAAATAACGTATTTGTTCATCAACTATGTAGTTGGGAAAATTATTATTGATGAGTGTCTGTTTTATGTTTTTTAGTTCACTGTGGAAGATCTGATTAGCTACACAGTTTTACGGTTATTTTTTGTTACCATAACTCACACCCCTGAAGATGACCTCGGAAAAAGATTGAAAGTACTTGGGTACATTGAGAAATGAATGATAATAACATCTGTCAATGTTACAGGTCATTCCTGACATATTTCGATTATAATACATGAAAGTGAGCATGAACGGATTTTATTTAAAATAAGCAAACACAAAGTTTGCAATCTATTTAATCTGACATGTCTAAAAGAAAATTTGCTGCCTAAATACACAATGATATATATATATATATATATATATATATATATATATATATATATATATAAAAGAAATATTGAGATTAGTAAAGAAGTATATAACTTATCATTGAAGTAGCGATCGTACTGGAAATATCACAAAATTAAAAAAAAAACCTTTACACCAACCCACACATATACAAAAAATCATAAAAACTAATATACAAAAATAATAATAAAAGTGAATAGACGTAGCCACACAAAAAACAAACGCGCACCCCACAAAAAAGATGTCCATATATGTATCTCATATTTGCACTCAATACACAAACCTAAAAGAAACCCCCCAAAAAATGACAAATACAAACATAAAGAAAAAAAAAAGATCCCATATAGAAGAATATAGTTATAGTCATAAATAAAATTACAGATAATTAAAAATAAAAAATAAAAAAATTATATAGAAGAATAAAAATAAAAAATAAAATTCACAATAGAAAACAGCTGAATTTGCTAAAAAAATATTACTAGAGAAAAAAACTAATGCTATTTAACATGCAATTTAAATTTATTTGTGTGCCGATATTTACAAATAACCTTATTCCGTTGGTTCTAAAGCTCGTTATTTCCACTACATTTATATATATATATATATATATATATATATATATATATATATAATGGATTCTCCCGTCGCGTTCAACGTATGAGGGTCCAACCTTTTTCCAGCAAGACAACCACACAGAGATTTGTTTATAGTGGTGAAGGCATTGTGTAGTACCATCCACACTTCTTGGAACTGCTGATAACAAACAATTGGTGCAGATGACTGCCACAAATCGCACGAACAGCAGACCTCAATTATTTAACCCATAATTGGAGGGAACGAACGGATTAATACCTTTCCCAAGGGTACCAGTGCGCAAGTGAATGCAGCGTGCTCGACTGAAATTGGAACTCGGCTCACCGATTTCCCCCTCCAAGCCGACATCCACCGCACCCCAACGCACATCCGTGAATGCTAACAGCACCTGGTATTCCCAAGTGGTCACCCACCTAAGTACTGACCAGGCTCAACGTTGCTTAACTTCGGTGATCGAGCGGGAACCGGTGTATCCAACGTGACATGGCCGTCATATATATATGTATGTGTGTGTGTGTGTGTGTGTGTGTGTGTGTGTGTGTACAAACTTATCACTATACTCGTTTCGAAAAGCTCTCCGCGTATATACGCGGAAGGAAAAGATTGTTGTAAAAATAGAAAGAGCTAAGCACATGAACATCAGCCAAAGCGATTTGGACCGAGCCAGTACGTGGCCCAAAGAAAAAACCCGAGACGAGTAATCAGTAACAAAAAAGCGCTCAATACGTAAGCAGGACAGAATAAGCAAATTAACCTAGTGAGCCAACAAACCTACCAACTTTCCACCTAAACGGATCTTCAGGGAAGGTTGGCTTCCCTGAAGATCCGTTTAGATGAGACCTTGGTAGGTTTGTTGGCTCACTAGATTTACTTATATATATATATCCAAAAAAGGAAGAGTATATAGGTAAAATCCAAAAAACAGATCCTATGAATATGAATTTTATCAATACTAAAAATGATCCAGGCGAATGGCTCGATGTAAATCGTATTATCTATTTACACAGCCAAATATGCAATTCCGAAAATTCCATTCGTTGAATAGCTATTTCAGCAAGATCAAAAACATTTTTTGTCTTTGATCGTTGCTGATGAAGGGATAATTTTGATACACTCATAAACAAAGACATAATAAACGATATTTAAAAGTTTCAAGGTTGCAGTTCTATCCTTCGATGACTTATTTGACTCCGATATTGGAAAATCGATACCCCGATATCCTACCGGGTCTGATCAAAATCAGTTTTCAGCCCTTTTATTTTAGTTTTTGCTTCGGGTTTGGCTCTAAGTAGATATAATTGTAGTTCTTAGTCTCAGCCATGATACCATTTACTCAGTGGACTTATTTAGCCTTCAAAATTCAGCTTACGACGAAAAAACGTATTTGATAACGATACCATGAAATTAAAATTTGACTTACATCCATTCATTTTTCTTTCAGTCTACGGTTTCGCTTTAACTGGAAACAACTATTGCTTTTTAGTCTTCCGTGCCAACGTCCAAAGAGTCTGTGCTCCAGGACCATGGATTAGTTTTAAAGCTTTCATTGCACCCGAGCAATGCCGGGCTATACTGCTAGTATATATATATATATATATATATTAATCGTATCACCCCCAGCAAGGCGGTAACGCCACTGATTTGCAGTGGGGTACATTAGAGTAAAAAGATTAGGTGGCTATATAAGAGTAAAAAGATTAGATTGAAGAGAGTGAAGAGAAAGACGAACCAGTTAGAAAGGAGCAAGAGAAGGATGGGAATACAGGTGTGATGACAGTTGCAAAGATGGAGAGAAAGGAAAGGATATACAGGGTGGTGTAGAAAAAATAAGAGTCAAGTGGTTAAGACATGGGTATTGACATTGCATTTAAATACCGAGCTATACTGCTAGTATATATATACATGTGTATATATATATATATATATACATATATATATAAAAACAAAAATAATTTACAGTCGAAACTTTCCGTTCTCTGGTCGACTTTATCAAGTCAAATGTAAGAGTTTTATTTTGCAACAAGTATTTATATAACAGACAACTCACACGCGTTTCCATGTTCTAAATAATTCATACCAATATTCGTGTTGTGTTTTTTGTTTTTGTTTTTGTAGGGAGGGGTGAGAGTCTTTTTTTTGTACCCGGACCCCAATCAACACTCAACCCAGTGTCAACTCTACTGACCACCCTCGTTTTAGCGAATATTTTTTTTGTTCATTCCTTTCATCTTCCGCTACAAAAGGCACCGATGCTGTCAAAAAGAAAGATTTGTGCTCATGGGAATTCACTAATTGATTTGCATCAGTGGCTACGTAACCACCCGTATGTACATATGTGGGTGCATAGGTTTCTTCTTTCTCTTCTTGTTCTTCTTTTTCTATGCGCAGTATCTCTTCGCGACGTAGGCCATCAAGGATCTCCACAACTTCCTTTTTTTGTAACTCTCAGTAAGTCTTCTTTTTATTTCTTTTTTTTTCTATCTCTCCTAGCCCCTGATCTGCCATTTACATAAGCTAGTGCTTTTTATTCGTTCCATTTTTCTTCAGGACATTGGCGATTGTGTCTCTCCATATTTTTTTGTCTTTTCTAGCTCTTAATAAATCTTGGCTCTCCGCGATTTCCTCTCTTTTGTAGCTCTTAATGAATTTTGTCTTTTTGTTATTTCTCCTATACTTTATTCCACCATCTTATTTACTTCAGCTTGTTCTTCTCCTTCTATGTACAGTGCCTTAACAAGAGATAGACGATCATGGCTCTCCACAATTTCCTGTCTTTTGTAGCTCTTAATAAATTTTGTCTTTTTGTTATTTCTTCTATACTTTATTCCTCAATCTTATTTACTTCAGCTTATTCTTATCCTTCTATGTACAGTGCCTTAACAAGAGATAGACGATCATGGCTCTCCACAATTTCCTGTCTTTTGTAGCTCTTAATTAATTTTGTCTGTTTGTTATTTCTTCTATACTTTATTCCTCCATCTTATTTACTTCAGCTTGTTCTTCTCCTTCTATGAACAGTGTCTTACCAAGACATACACGATCATGGCTCTCCACAATTTCCTGTCTTTTCTAGCTCTTAATTAATTTTGTCTTTTGGTTATCTCTCCTAACCCCTGTTGCGCCATCTATTTACACATGTTAGTTCTTTTTATTCGAGATATTTTCTACAGGACATTAGCGATCATGGTCCTCCACAATGCCTTGACCTTTGTAATGCTTGATAAATTTTGTCTTTCCGTTATCTCCCCTAAATTCTGTTCTGTCATCCATTTAACAATCTCGTTTTGCTTCTCTATACCCTATCCCTTCAGGTGGTCATGGCTCTCCACAATGTTCTGTACTTATTAGCTGGGAATAACTTTTGTCATTTTGTCAAGTCAACTAAACCCCATTCTGCTATCCATTTACACAAGCTTGTTCTTCTCTGTCATCAGGTGATCATGGCTCTCCATAATGTCCTGTCTTTAATAGTTGCTAATATCGTTTGTTTTTTGTTATCTCAGTTAAACCCGCTTCTGCTATTAATTTACACATGCTCGTTTTTCTTTTTACCGTTTCCCTTTAGGTGATCATGGTTCTCCACAATTTCCTATCCATAGTAACAATTAATAATGTTTTGTCATTTTGTTATCTCACGTAAACCCTGTTCAGCTGTCTAATTAAACAAACTTATTTTCCTTCTTTTTACGGTGTCTATTCAGGTGATCACGGCTCTCCACAATGCCCCATACTTAGTAGCACTTAATAACGTTTGTCTTTTTATTATCTCACCTAAACCCTGTTCTGCCATTCATTTACACAAGCTCGTTCTTCTTCTCTGTACCATGTCCCTTCAGGTGATCATGGCCCTCCAAATTTTCCTATCCTTAGTAGCACGTAATAACGTTTGTCTTTTTGTTATCACACCTCAACCCTGTTCTACCATGTATTTACACAAGCTCCTTCTTCTCTCTGTACCGTGTCCCTTCAGGGCGTTGGTGATCATAGCTCACCAAAATTTCTTCTACGATCCTTTACTCCAATAGTGTCCAAATATTGAATGGAAAGTAACATTCCATTCCTGAATACAGGTAGGTATAAAAGACTAACTAACGCTTTTACCTGGGTCAGGTGTCCTTGAAGGCATCAGTGCATTAATTTTTTAGGACTTTTTTTTTTTTTTTTTTTTTTTTATAAGCGTTTCACCCCGAGCAAGGCATGTCACTGCCACTACTGTGCAGGGGGCTACGTAGAGTGGAGAAAGGCTGGTTAAATATAGGAAATAACAGAGGGTGGGTGATAGGCGGGTGAGGATACCGAGAATGAGGGTTGGGTAGATGAGAGTGTTGTGAGAATAGTTGGGAGTTAGTGTGATAGGAGGTGTCTATTGACCCTACATTTAAACACCTGGAGATTGTAACTGTCGGGAAAGCAGACTTGTGGAAGGGAGTTCCACAGGCGGGAAGCGCGAGAAAAGAAGCTGTTGGAGTAGAATTTACGGTTACATCTTATTTGTTTAACTGTAAAAGGGTGGGACCTAGTTGCTAATCTAGTATCTCGTGTAAATTCGTGCTTAGGCAGCACCAGTGATCTAAGCTCATCGGAGCAGAAGCCATGAAAGTACTTGTAGAAGAAGCACAGGGAAGCCACATCACGCCGGTGAGAGAGCGGCTTCAGCCGGTCTGCCAAGTCAGTATCAACCACGTTACAGATCCTCCTTTGTATTTTGTCAAGAAGCCCAAGGAGAGCAGCAGGGGCACCCGACCAGATATGGCAGCAATATTCAATACACGGGCGGATGGTAGATTTGTATATGTGCAGAATAGTTTATAAAACAGTTGTCTCAGTAACCATTCGTTTGACAAAATACGTCACAAAGAACTGATGGAGATGCTCGGCAGCCTGGACACATTTGGGAAAAACTTGAGAGTAATCAAGAATCTTTACTGCTATTTACACAAGCTAGTGCTTTTTATTCGTTCCATTTTTTAGGAAATCTTGTATTCGGACAGGTAATGAATTGAGTAGATATACAAAGATAGAAAGGGGCGTAAGAAATGGATGTGTCTTTTCACCGGATCTTTTCAACTTGTACAGCGAGAATATTCTGAGGACCCTAGATGTTAAACCAGGATTCGTCATTGAACAACATAAGGAACGCAGATGATACAGTGCTGATAGCAGACACAGAAAAGAAACTACAAGACCTCCTACAGAAGGTAGCTGAAGAAAGTAACAAGAAAGAACTAGAAATAAACTGAACGAAAACTGAATGCATGGTCATCAGTAAAAAGGGAAGCCCAATATGCCAAATACAGGTCGGGGATACTAGAATCAAGCAGGTACAAAAATTTAAATATCTGGACAGCATTTTAACAGAAGACGGAAGCATGGCGAAGGAAGCATTCCAGAAGTTGAGTAAAATTATTTAGAAAAGGGACAATTTCGCTAGAAACAAGGAAGAGAGTACTGGATTGCTACGTTCTGTCCGTCCTTCAATATAGCTGGACAATATCATCAAAGATGAAAGAAAAATTTGAAGCAACTGAAATGTGGTCCTAATGAAGGATGCTGCGAATATCATGGATCGAGCATGTGAGCAACGATGAGGTCTTGGAAATGATGGAAACAAAAAGGAAACTAATACTAAGCATCAGGAAGAGACAGCTGAAGTTCCTGGGACATGCAATGAAGAAGGAGGGCTTGGAGAATCTGATACTAACAGGCCAGATAAAGGGAAGGAGAGACAGGGGAACGCAACGGATAACATTTGAAGAACCTAATCAGGTGGATGACGAAACGAGGATTGCATGATGTAACAGGAGAAAGCGTGTTCAGAGCCACCAGGGATAGGGAAACGTGGAAAGCTATGATCGCCTACGTCCTGAAGGGACAGCGCACATAGAAGAAGAAGAACCATTCTTTTCTTTTTTTTTTACCAGAGCTCATCTTACAATCTTGGTGTCTGTAATTGGGTTTCTCTAGCACTCCGTATTACTGGTTCGCATGTTGTATTAATTTCCCTTGTGAATGAAATAAAGGTTTCAGTTCAAAATTCCGGTCAGCTGAAGAAGGCCGGTGCGTACAACGCTTCCAAAACGAAGCTGCTATCAATTAACCATCATAAACAATCGCTCCTACCTCCCATTAGCATGGAACAGACTTTCCTCCCAGAGAGTAAAACACTACGCCTCCTTGACCTCACACTCTCACCGGACGTCAAGGGGAATGACTATATCGAATCCGCTGCCATGAAAGGGCCCGGAATTTTTTCCCGTCTGAATCCATCCTGCACATATATAAATCTACCATACGCCCGTGTATTGAATACTGCTGCCACATCTGGTCGGGTGCCCCTGCTAGTCTCCTCGAGGTTCTTGACAAAATACAACGGAGAATCTCACCGGCGTGATGTGCCTTCCCTGTGCCTCTTTGATAAATACTTTCACGGCTTCTGCTCTGATGAACTTAGATCACTGGTGCCCGCTAGGTACGAATTTGCACGAGATACTAGATTAGCAATTATGTCCCACTCTTTTACAGTGAAATAGATAAGATGTAACTGCAATTTCTACTCTAATAGCTTCTTTTCTCGCTCTTCCCGCCTGTAGAATTCCCTTCCATATACTTGCTTCCTTGACAGCTACAATCTCCAGTAATTTAAATGTAAGGTCAATAGACATCTCTTATCACACTAACTCGCATCCATTCTCTCAAACACTCTTCCCATCTACCCAAATCCCATCCTCGGTATCCTCATCCGTTTATCACCCTCCTTCCGACATTTCCTATAATTAACACTCCTTCTCATCATTTTCCCCTATGTAACCCCCTGCGCAATAGTAGCAGTGGAATGCCTTGCTTCGGGTGAAATGTTTAATATATATATATATATATATATATATATATATGGCAGCAAAAATGGCAATATACATTACCGGCCATAATGATTAGGCCACCCCAGTTTTTAAAAGAAATAATATATTTCATACTATATTTTAGTGGATAATTCTAAATGAAAATACAATATATATATATATATTTTTTTTTTACTTTGCAGAATTTTACAAGGCAAGGAAGCAAAGATGAACTTGTCCGAATTACCCTAATTTTTGTTTTCTTTCATCCATTCTTTTCATTCTGCAATATACGTAATTATTCGAAGTTCATAAATTCATGTGATAAACATTATATTGTGCAGTATTAACCAAAGAACCATTCTATTTTCATTTACAATTGCTCACTTGGCAATAAATATTAAAAAATAGTATGAAATTCATCATTTTTTTAAAACACTTGGGTGGCCAAATAATTATAGCCGGTGAGGTATATATATATATATATATATATATATATTTTCTGTTTTCTTTTAAGAAAAACTTTAAACACCGGTCATATTTCCGTAATAAATTTATTTCAGTCAATAATTGTTGTTGCCAACAATCACCGACTTCATCAGACGGAAGGCCCTATTCGACTTGTTTTCTATATATATATATATATAAGATTTTATTTGTATACATACATTTGTTTTCTTATATTATATATATGGACAAGTTATATGCATATAAGAGCACTTATATATATATATATATATATATATATATATATATATAAAACCTAGGTCCGATAGAATATATATATATATATATATATATATATATATATATTCTATCGGACCTAGGTTTTTAAAAGAAATTATGAATTTCATACTATTTTTAGTGGATAATTCGAAATGAAAATAGAATATTTTTTGTAATTATTACTTTGCAATATTTCACAAGGCATAGAAGCAAAGATGAACTCGTCCGAATCACCCTAAATTTTCTTCATACTTTAATTGATGAAACTGCAATATAGGTAATTATTAAATATTTATAAATTCATTTGATGCACATGTTATTGTGCAGTATTAAGAAAAGAATCATTCTATTTTCATTTACAGTTATTCACGTGGCAATAAATACTAAAAAATGGTATTAAATATATCATGTTTTTAAAGACATTGGGGTTGCCTAGTAATTATGGCCGGTAGTGTACATTCAGAACTTTTCTGTCTGTATTACAAGCAATGCAAACTGTCAGAGTTTGCACCATTCCATAACAGTAAAAGTTCCTTTCTATCCATGGAGTATACAAACATCTTTTCTTTTCTATGTTCCCTGTTTAGTGCAAAAACTGTTAAATGTTTTGTTATTTGATAATCTATGGAGATTACTCGCGTGATTCTGATTTATGGAGCCGTTCTCAAAGCTTTTTATCTCCGAGGCACTCGACTGTCTTACAAGATGTTCGTAAGAAATAATGAGAGTTCCTTCTACTCTCAGTCTTCAAGCCTACTATGTTTTGATATATTTTTTAATCATTTCACTCCAAACAAGGCCGTAATGCAACTAATGTGTAGGTGGCTACATAAGAGTAAAATGATTAGATAGGAGGAGGAGGAGAGTAAAGAGAAGTTTTCGTTTTTACTTTCAATGTTATCGTTTGTTATTTATGTTTGTAAAAAGCAAACTGATTCTATAAACGAAGAAGCCCGTAGAATAAATCGACAGAAAAATTGTAAAGCAAATAAGTAATTTAGAGAATGAGACCCGAGCATTTCGTAGAAGGATTATCCATTTATTATTTCACCCCAAGCAAATGATGTGCAGAGTAAAAAGATTAGATAAGAGAAGAGTAGAGAGAAAGACGAAAGAGAAGTTAGAAAGAAGCAAGAGAAGCATGAGTATACAGGTGTGATAACAGTTGCAAAGGTAGTGAGAAAGAAAAAGATATACAGGCTGATGAAGAAAGAACTAGAGTCAAGTAGTTGAGAGATGGGTATTGACATTGCATTTAAATTCCTGGAGGTTGTAGCCGTCAGGAAAGCAAGAATATGGAAGCGAGATCCACAGGCAGGAAGCGCGAGATAAGAAGCTGGTGGAGTAGAATTGTCGGCTTCATTTGGTTTATCTGACTGTGAATGGGTGAAACCCAGTTGCCAGTCTGGCTGCACGAGTAAACACCTGTGGTTGGGGCATTTGTCATATTGTTTTATAAGGAAAATATAATTGACTGAATTAGGTAACTTTCACCGGGAATTGTTGTTTAGAATCTGTTTTTCGTCTGTAGTCACAAGTCGATGAGCATTTTTCTGGCGAAAGAAAAGTGCATCGCTAAGAGTAACTGGAAATTTTGTTCAGTTTTTGTCCGCTGTTTAAAATTTCCAGGTTGGGACAAATGTACAAACTGTTGAGTAACTGACATTCATTTCGTCGTTCTGCAACGTCCTGACTCGTTCTTTAACTTCGCAAATTTTCTGCAACGACTCGAGTTGTTCGTGTCACGTCTCATGGTACTCTGTCACTTCTCAAATTGTTCTTGAGTCGTCCTGTAATGTCTCCAGTCGTTCTTTGATGTCTCGAATTGTTCTGTGACGTCTCAAATTGTTCCTTGACGTCTCCAATTGTTCTGTGACGTTTCGAGCCATTCTATGACGTCTCGACTTGGTCTGTGACGTCTAGAGTCGTTCTGTGACGTGTCGAATTGTTCTACGACGTCTCAAGTTGTTCTGTGACGTTTCGAGCCGTTCTGTGACGTCTCGGGTCGTTCTGTAACGTCTCGAATTATTCTATGAGGTCTCGAGTCGTCATGTGACGTCTCGAGTCGTTCTGTGACGTCTCGAGCCGTTATGTGACGTCTCGAGTTGGTCTGTGACATCTCGAGTTGTTCTGTGACGTCTCGAATTGTTCTACGACGTCTTGTGTTGTTCTGTGACGTTTCGAACCGTTCTGTGATGTCACGAGTTGTTCTGTGACGTCTCGAGTCGTTCTGTGACGTCTCGAATTGTTCTATGACGTCTTGGGTCCTTCTGTGACGTCTCGAGTCGTTTTGCCACGTTTCGACTCGTTCTGCAACATTTTGAGCTATTCTGACTCGTCTCGAGTTGTTCTTTCACGTCCCAAGTTGTTCTGGAGCGTGTCGTGTCATTCTGCAACGCCCTAAGCCGTTCTTTCACGTTTCGAATTGTTCTCTTACTACTCGTGATGTTATGCAGCGTATCGAGTCTATTTTTCTCCAATGTCTCCAGTCGTTCTGCAGGATCCTGAGTCGTTCTTCAGCGTCTCCAGTTGTCTTGCAACGTCTCAAATTGTTCTGAATTGTCCCAAGTCGTTCTTCATCTTCTCGACTTCTTTTCAGACGTCTCGAGTTGTTCTGCCAAGACTCGAATCGTTCTACAACGTCTCGAGTTGTTCTGCAAAGTCTCGAGTCGTTTCGCAACGTTCCAAGTCGTTCTTCAACTTCTCGAGTTGTTCTGCCCAGCTGCATCTCGAATTGGTCTGTAACGACTTGAGTTGGTCTGCTACATCTCGAGTTATTTTGTAACGTCTCGAGTCGGTGTGCAACATCTCGAATTGTCCCGCAACATCTTGAGTTATACTGCATGATCTCAAGTTATTCTGTTACATTTCTAGGTGGTCTGCATTGTTTCCTCTTGCTTCTATAAGTAAAAATAAAAACATCTGCAGCACTTCACATATTCAAACTTCTCGGTTCTATTACGTTATATGTTTTGCTGATTAAAGTACAATTATGACCTCATACAATATTTACTGATTTTAGTATAATTATGATCTCATACAATTTTTGCTGATTTAAGAACACTTATGATCTCACACAATTTTTGCTGATTTAAGTACAATTATGATCGCATACAATTTTTGCTGATTTAAGTATGGTTACACTCTCATACAATTTTTACTGATTTAAGTACAGTTGTGATTACATACAATTTTTGCTGAATTAGGTACAATTATGATCTCATACAATTTTTTCTTATTTAAGTACGATTATGATCTCACACAATTTTTTTGATTGTATGGTTATAATCTTATACAGTACAATTGATTGAATTTGTTTCCCACCTGATTTTGTTTGGTAGATTAAAATATACATTTTTACGTTATTTACATTGTTCAGACTGTTGGCCTCATCTTTATTGCCATGTTTAAGACGTTTCGACCGTTGTACGATCCGGCCTTCTTCAGTTCAAGCATCCTAGCACCTGAAGTAAACGGAGTGTCGTAAACATGACAATAAATATGAGGACAACAGTCCGAACCATGAAAATAATGTAAATACTGCCTCATATCAGAAGTATAGACAAACATCATTTTTTACATTAAAATAGTTCTTTAAACTAATATATAAAATAAAAACATATTTAAATTAAATATTGAAATCTCTTATAAACAGAAGTAAAAATATTGTTAGATTTTCAAAACTTTTAAATTTAATTATTCTCAAAAATATTCTGAAGGCTAACTCTGAAAATAAGTGTAAAATGTGGAGTATGATAAGTGATGTAATTTAATGCCTAATAAACTATGGAGGATGCTAAGTGATGTAATTTAATGCCTAATAAACTATGGAGGATGCTAAGTGGTGTAATTTAATGCCTAATAAACTATGGAGGATGCTAAGTGATGTAATTTAATGCCTAATAAACTATGGAGGATGCTAAGTGATGTAATTTAATGCCTAATAAACTATGGAGGATGCTAAGTGATGTAATTTAATGCCTAATAAACTATGGAGGATGCTAAGTGATGTAATTTAATGCCTAATAAACTATGGAAAATGATAAGTGATAGTAATTAATGACCAATAAACTATGGAGGATGCTAAGTGATGTAATTTAATGCCTAATAAACTATGGAGGATGCTAAGTGATGTAATTTAATGCCTAATAAACTATGGAGGATGCTAAGTGATGTAATTTAATGCCTAATAAACCATGGAGTATGATAAGTAATGTAATTTAATGCCAAATAAACTATGGAAGATGATAAGTGATGGTAATTAATGACCAATAAACTATGGAGTATTGATAAGTAATGTAATTTAATGCCAAATAAACTATGGAGGATTATAAGTGATGTAATTTAATACCTAATAAACAACGAAGGATACTAAGTGATGTAATTTCATATCTTATAAACAAAAGGGGAATCTAAGTTATGCATTTTAGTGCCTAATAAATTATGGAGGATGCCAAGTGATGTAATTTAATGCCTCATGAACTATGGAGGGTGCTAAGTGAGGTAATTTAATGCCTCATGAACTATGGAGGATGCCAAGTGATGTAATTTAATGCCTCATGAACTATGGAGGGTGCTAAGTGAGGTAATTTAATGCCTTATAAACCATAGAGGATGCGACGTTATGTAATTTAGTGTCTACCAAACTATGGAGGATGCTAAGTGATGTAATGCTTTTTAATCCTTTAAACAAAAGTAAGTAAAAGTTATTACTGATGATGTTGAATTTTTAAAAAAATTAATTATATATTCTTTTACATATTTTCTTATTTTTTTATCATTTAATATAATTATTACTTATTATTTTATTAGCCAGGACATGCCATCTAATCAACGCTTTTAGAGTTTAAGTCTGAGTGTCAGTTCTGTTTAACGGCATATCAACACCTGTGTGGGTTACTTAATGCCAAAAAGGTGGAATTTTAAGGTAACTATTTTAATGTTCATTTATCGTGAGAAGGTTAATTTTTCTTAATCATTTCACCCCAAGCAATGCATTCCACTGCCACTATTGCGCAGGGGGTTACATAGGGGTAGGTGATGAGAAAGAGTGGTTAGATATAGGTAATGTCAGAAGGAGGGTGATAGACGGGTAAGGATACCGAGAGTTGGGTAGATGGGAAGAGTGTTTGAGAGAATGGATGCGAGTTACTGTGTGAGGAAATGTCTATTGACCTTACATTTAAACTCCTGGAGATTGTAGCTGTCGGGGAAGCAAGTATGTGAAAGGGAATTCCACAGGCGGGAAGTGCGAGAAAAGAAGCTGTTAGAGTAGAAATTGAGGCTACATTTTAACGGTTTCACTGGAAAAGGGTGGGACCTAGTTGCTAATCTAGTATCTCGTGCAATTCGTACCTAGGGGGCACCAGAGATCCACGTTCATCGGAGCAGATGCCGTGAAAGTATTTATAGAAGAGGCACAGGGAAGCCACGTCACGCCGGTAAGAGAGTGACTGCAGCCGGGCTGCCAAGTCGGTATCGATCACATTACAGATTCTCCGTTGTATTTTGTCAAGAACCTCGAGGAGAATAGCAGGGGCACCCGACCAGATGTGGTAGCAGTATTCAATACACGGGCGGATGGTAGATTTATATATGTGCAGGATAGATTCAGACGGGAAAAACTTCCGGGCCCTGCACAGAGAACTGATTTTCATAGCAGCGGATTTAGCAATGGATTCGATATAGTCATTCCACTTGAGGTTCGCTGAGAGTGTGAGGCCAAGGAGGCGTAGTGTTTTACTCTCTGTGAGGAAAGTCTGTTCTATGCTAATGGGAGGTAGATGCGATTGTTTATGATGGTTAATTGATAGCAGCTTCGTTTTGGAAACATAAACATTTACGAGTCATTTCTTACATCAGTCCACTACGGATTGGAGGTCCTTTTCAAGCTCAGCAGCGAGGTTCGCTTTGTCGTCCACACCAGATTTTTGATCAAGGCGAGAGCAAAGTGTGGTGTCATCAGCGTACATACCTACTTGGGATCTTATGGTATCAGGGAGATCATTAATGTAGATCAGAAAGAGCGTAGGACCTAGGACAGAGCCTTGAGGGACACCCGCTTTCGTATGGTAGTTTTAATAAGCATGTCCGTTTAATACCACCTTCAATGTGCGGTTAGAGAGGAAATTAGGATTAGGTCAAACAAATGTCCAGTTATACCATAGCGCCGCAGTTTGTGTAGAAGGCCAGATTTTGTCAAATACTTTAGAGATATCCAAGGCAACGGTTCGGGCTTCGCCATTCTTGTCGAGAACCTGGTATATACACTCGGTGGTGGTCGTTAGCATATCAGCTGTAGACCTGGTGAAGCGGAAACCATACTGTTTGTTCAAGAAGAGCCTGTGGGCTGTGAGAAGATGAACCACCTCGGCGTTGATAATGGCTTCGAACACTTTGCCAAAGAACAAAAGGAGGCTGATAGGGCGGTAATTTGCGGGGTCCGAGGGTTCTCCAGTGTTCTTAAATATAGGAACTACAAGGGAAGACTTCCAACAGGCATTAAAGCAGGAAGCAGATAAACAGAAGTTGTAGAGCTTAGAAAGGATAGAGGAGAGTTCAGGGGCACATTTCTTCAAGACTATGATTGGGATTCCGTCCCTACCGCTCGCTTTGTGAGGCTCAAGTTTTGAGATTATGTTAGAAACCAGCGAGAGTGTAATGTGGATGTCATTCAGTTGAGCCTCAGTCCTAGGTGGGAAGTCGGGTGTAGAAACTCCCGACGAATCCAGTCTCGAAATGGTCGAGAATCTGCAAGCAAAGCATTCAGCCTTGTCCGCTGAGGAGGTGAGGACCTCAAATGTATTGATTAGTGGGGGTATTGTGGACTTACTCTTGTTAAGCACGCTTTTACAGAGTCGCCAGTAGTCTTTGACGCCGAACTTAGAGGATACTATGCGTTGCTTCATTCTGGCAGCCAACAACATCTTAGCTTTGTTAAGTGTCTTTTTACACTTGTTACGAGCTGAGGGGAAAAGGCGCCTGTTTTTGGTCTGACGCGTCAGTTAGATTTTAATGAATTTTTTTTGTTTTTATTCTTATTTTAGAAAACTGAAAATGTCTTCTAGTTTTGTATTCAAAAATGTTTTGCTGAGAATAATTTTTTCCTTTAAAAATGTTTTATGGCAATATTTTTTTCTTCAAAAATGTATTGTTGGTAATATTTTTTTCTTCAAAAATGAATATTTTTCTATAGAAGTCTATTTTTATGTATATATTTCTATAAAAGTGTATTTTTATACTTTCATCATGTTTTGACCCCAGTATTTACCCATAGCTGGGACCCTAACAGGTGCTACCACTCCGGGACAGAGTAGACCTATGAACAACGGCAATTAAGAGGTGGTTCTATGCTCCTCATAACCTCCCAATCAGAAGCCTTGCTGCCGGATGCAGTTTACCGTCATGCCCAGGACCTCAACGCTTTTAGCAACTGAGTCATGTGCCCTTCAGAACATGGCTACAGCAGAGGTAAACAAAAATGTTAGAATTGAATGTTGAGTTAACGGTAGGAAGCTGATACTAAGACATATGGAAGATGTATGACTCATTGAACTAAAATTTAAACTGGTAAACAAAATAAATGTTTCAGTTCGAAATCGTACTCACCTGTAGAAGGTCGGATCTTGCAATAGAAAGGGGCGTAAGACAAGGATGTGTCTTTTCACCGGATCTATTCAACTTGTACAGCGAGACTATTCTGAGGACCCTAGATTATGCCAGGATTCATCATCGGAGGCCACAATTTGAACAATATAAGGTACGCAGATGATACAGTGCTGATAGCAGACACGGAAAGGAAACTACAAGACCTCCTACATAAGGTAGCTGAAATGAGTGGCAAGAAATAAACTGCAAGAAAAGCGAGTTCATGGTCATCAGCAAAAAAGAGCAGCCCAAAATGCCAAATACAGGTGAGGGATACTAAAACCTAGCAGTTACAAAAATTTAAATAATTGATAAGTGTTCTAACAGAATACGGAAAGTGCGACACATATATATCAGAAGGCGAATTGACATGGCAAAGAACGCATTTCAGAAGCTGAGTAGAGTATTAAGAGACAAGAAAATTTTACGAGGAACAAAGAAGCTTAAGTTTCTGGGAAATGCAATGAGGAAGGAGGGCTTGAAGAACCTGATACTAACAGACCAGATAGAGAGAAGAGACAGGGAAAAAACATCGTTTAACATACTTGACTTGGGCAGGTGGATTACAGAACGGGGATCGCTTGTGTAACAGGAGAAAGCGTGCTGCCATCAGGGATAGGGAGACGTGGAAGGCCATGATCATCTAGTTCCTGAAAGGACAAGGCACATAGAATAAGTAGAAGATATATATATATATATCCGAGTGAATACAAAACGAAAAAAAAATTTTACAGTCGTCCAAAATATTAATTTAAAACAGTGCTCGATATATAATATATAGAGCAGTGAATATTCATTATAAATTATATTTTAAAATATGTACAGAATATTTTTTTATATATCCACTACAAATAGTACATTTATTTCGACATTGAAACTACAATGTCTCATCAGGCGGTGTGGACAGGAATGGAAAGCCTCTTTTCTCATATTTGGTCAGTTGTGTGTGGGATGTTGGTGGGGGTTAGTGATAAGGGAATAAGTCTTGTAGATTGATCGTTAGAATTTTGAAGACAGTGGTGTGGGAAGTAAATATGGTTGATTAATGAGTTTCTGTGAGTTTTGTAGACAGATTTACCATTAGCAGTTAGAATGTAAGTTTTTATTATCTTGCGACTAGACTATATCCTTTGGATTTCTTAGAGGAGTAGGTAAGGAGTGGGATGCTTATTTTGTACAGAATGTTTTTGTATTTAAGCAGAGGTCTTATAATTAATCTAATTTTGTATATTTAATCTTAATTTTGGAAACCGATTTTTTCTATTGAATTATAATTTTATTAGATTACCGTTTGCGGTCAGATTTAATTTAAGAGGTAAAGTTTAATGTTAAAAATTTAAGGTAATAGGTGAAGTTTCATGTGTGTATTAAAGTCAGTTTTTAAAATTAATCTAATTATGTATATTAAACCTTACTTTGGAATTTAGTAAATCGATTTTTTCTGTAGAATTTTTAATTTTAAATTTTTTTTTAAAAATTAGATCACAGTTTGTGGTGTATGTGGGAGTGTTGTTAGTACAGTGAATGTGTATCATTTCTAGGGGTCCAAGCTCTGGATTTTGTAATATTTTTAGCGTGATTGTAAGGTTAGTTCTTTAATGTGTTTGCAGTTTACTGTGGTTTCATGCCTCTGGATTAAAAGCTTGTTGCTATTTATATATTTAATGATTTCAATTTTTTCTTGAAGACAAAGGAAACATGGTATATATATATATATAGATACGACATTTTTAAAATGAAGTGATATGATATTCCAAGAATTGTTCTGACTAATGATTTTAATTTTTGAGTTTAAAATGCCTTCTGCATATTTGAGGAAAAAAAATCATAATCCTTGTACCAATTGATCGGATCTCATTCTCTAAATTACTTATGCTGTTTTGCAATTTTTTTGTCGATCTATTCTACGAGCTTATTCATTTGTAGAATCTGTTTGATCTGTTTGCATTTTACAGACATCAGTCAGGCAGTTAAGTGCCATACGTGATACACGCGTTGGGCGATCATGTCTCGAAAGATTGACTGAGCAGAAGATGATCCTGCCATTGCTTTCTGCGATAGACTGGTTGCCAGCCAAGGCTACAGAACCCAATCCGTCCTATTAGTTGACCCATAACTGGAGGAAAGAGACGGATTAATACCTTCCCCAAGAAAATATGTGCGTAAGTGAATTCAAGGAATTCAACTGGATTTCGAACTCGTCTCCCGGATTTTTCGTTCCGAGCCGATATCCACAGCACCACAATGCACATCAGAAAATATTAGATCACTTCGGTTTGTTTCAAGTAACACGAACTACAGTGCGATAGTCATACGGTGAGTCATGAAATAATATTAGACTAGTTGATCTTTCATCTTTGTTGTTGCTTTTTTTATCATAACATTAGGGTCGTTCGATTCTACGACCGCTGAAGTAATCTTCGCAATTCAGAAATATTCTACTAGTTATCGACGAGCACTGAACGTGCATCTTACAAACTGGAATGACAACTTCATCAAAATACTTGGGCAACCAGACTGGCAACAAGGTCCCACCATTCTACAGTTAGATCAACCAAATGCAGGCGACAATTCTATTCCACCAGCTTCTTTTCTCGCACTTTCCACCTCTGGAATTCCCTTCCATATACTTGCTTTCCCGACGACTACAACCTCCAGGAATTTAAATGCAAAGTCAATTCCCATCTCTTATCCACTTGACTCCAGTCCTTTCTATATTCCACCGTGTATCTTGTTATTTTCCTTTCTCTCTACCTTCGCAACTGTCTTCACTCCTGTGTTTCCATCCTTCTCTTGCCCTTTCTCTTACACCCCTTGTCACTGGATTATCTTTCTTTTCACTCTCCTCTTGCCTTAACTTTTACTCTTTTATGTAGTTCCCTGCACATCAGTTGTGTTACCGCCCTGCTTGGGGTTAAATGATTTTTTAAAAAATCCTTCAACGAAATGCTCGGGTCTCATTCTCTAAATTACACATTTGCTTTACAATTTTACTGCCGATTTATTCTTCGGGCTTCTTTATTTATAGAATCAGTTTGCTTTTTACAAACATAAATAACAAACGGAAAATATTGGAATTAAAACGAAGCATTTAATCATTTCACCCCAAGTAAGGCAGAAATGCTACTGGTGCTCAGGGGGTTATAGTGAAAGAATAGAAAAAGGCACAAGGTGATGTCAAAGAAAAAATAAAAGTAGATAAAAGATGACCATTGACGTTGCATTTAAACTTTCGGAGATTGTAGCAATCAGAGATGGAAGCAAACAGAAAGGAGTTCCAAAAATCTGAAAAATAAAAACTTGATTTACTTATATTTACAGTATTTACATTATTCGGATTATTATCCTCATCTTTGTTGCCATTTATGCAACGTTTCGGCCGTTGTACGCTCCGGCCTTCTTAGAATGTTAGGAATTTCGAACAGAACCCTTTATTACAATCACTGGAGTATAGCATACTCATCCCGTGCGTAGTAATGCCTTCTTTTGGAAGTCATGAGTTATCTCCTTCTAACACTGGAAGTTACTTGTTCACACAACTCTTTGAATCAAGTCACAGGAACTAACCAACTTGTATATCCATTGGGCCATGTGTCCTTAAGGACAAGAACAACTGAAATTTGGGGACTTATAAACCTAATATTCAGTAACCCTTTTTTACCAGACTTCATATTGCAATTTTTTATGTTAATGGTTTTCTCTAGTATTTTTTATGTCAACGGTGTTCTCTAGTATTTTTTACCAGAGCTCATATTGCAATTTTTGATGTTAATGATTTTCTCTAGTAGTTCTGATGATATACCCCAGTAAAAGAATCAGTGTGCGTGTGTGTGTGTGTATGTGTGTGTGTGTGATAATTTTTACTTATTGGACATTCGGCAGTTTGCTGCAGTTCTTAACAGACGAAGGTCGTTGTAAGCTTTCTAATGTCACCGGAAATTTCCCTGTTTGATCGAAGGTAATGGAAGTAACGATTACGACCTCATATATTCACGTAATACCTGATTTTGTGTAAAACCCTCATTATAAACTTATATTTGTTTTAATAACATAATGATAATTTATAATTACTCTAAAATATAATTATTATTAAGTGTCTTGATAGACTGATTTTGAATTTTACAGCTGATAGATACATTCTCCAAGTCGGGTAAGGGTTAGACTGTTATTTGTACCAGTACTCCTTACAACGTAGCGACTAAACCCCTGCTAGTTTTTTTTTCTATTGAAGAGGATGGCTAGACACCCAGCAGATTAAAAAAAAAACAAGACCTATCAAAAGGTATCCGAACCTTGCGGGGTCGAAGTCAACTAGAACAAAGGACTAGACTAGGCTCTATAGGCCACAAATGAAGTGATAAACGTGACCTCCCTGAGAGGAGGACTTTCTTCGGTTCATCAAGTGTACTTCACCACTCGGCCACGAAGAACGAAAAATCAAGTAAAGTTCTATTTTCTCTGTTCTAACAAAAACACATCTTCTTCCCTCAGATTATTTTCTCAGAAGCTTTTTATATATATATATATATATATATATATATATATATATATATATACGCTCTCACACCCTGATTGAGCACTCTGAAAAAATAGTAGACTTTGATAAACAGTAGCTAATCTGGCGTGTAAGCATCGCTCATTCAGTGAATTAGAGCGCCCTAGCTATTGGGCGCGTATAATGATATGCGCTAAAAAGTCTGCCTACTTCCACCGAACGCCCATAGTCCACGGGTAGAGTGGCCGACTGACGCCTTTTCGGTCGGGTTTCAATCCTGGGTAAAAAAGCAATCGGTGTCTAACCGTACTGATGATCTGTGATACGTCGAAACAGATCTGTCTGCGGATGACAATATATATATATATATATATATATATATATATATATATATATATATATATATATATTTTCTGTTTTCTTTTAAGAAAAACTTTAAACACCGGTCATATTTCCGTAATAAATTTATTTCAGTCAATAATTGTTGTTGCCAACAATCACCGACTTCATCAGACGGAAGGCCCTATTCGACTTGTTTCATGTCGTATTACTACGGAATGAAAGTTCAGTCAAGGCCAGGCGGAGGGGGAGGCAACATAGGATAGCCCACTATAATAAGTATTTCCGTTTCCATTTGTCGGGATATAGTGGGAGGA
The DNA here is from genome assembly GCA_037127315.1 of Ascarosepion bandense. NCBI lineage: Eukaryota > Metazoa > Mollusca > Cephalopoda > Sepiida > Sepiidae > Ascarosepion > Ascarosepion bandense. The sequence continues at coordinate 2,544,884 of JBBBDQ010002059.1, forward strand.
GAAGTTTAATACAAACAAAACAACACGTGACTAATGTCACCAGCAAATTTATACATCAATTCATAATTCAAATTTCTAAGCCAAAATTTTATTTTTATTTTTATTTTCCTAGCTCTGTGATAAGTTAAATTAGATTAAGTTAAGGCTATTATTTCTTTTCTTTACTCAATTGTTGATAAGATAATTCCATTCTATTTGTTGCAAGACTATATTATATCCATGTTATATCTAAATTCCTTGATATATATATATATATATATATATTACAACCATTAATGGTTGTTACAATGGTTTATAAATTCATAGTATCACTACACTACTACGTTGTATCGAGCATTCGTTATAAAAGTAAATCCATGAAGAGCAGGTAAAAAACTTACGAGTTCTATAACCTTGTTACAATATATATATATATATATATATATATATATATATATATATATATATATATATATATATATGATTGGAACTTGTAAATCTTTCATGCTTTTTGTGTTTACACGAAAAAGTTCAAATTATTAAGTTCCCTCAATTAAACCTGTTAAACAAACGTAACGAAGTAGCCTATCTATCATCATCGCCTGATATAACCCTAAAATACTGTTAAATAGTTTTCTTCTATAATATAACTAGATTCCACAATTATGTTCCTACCCAAAGCATTAATATATTGTTTCTCCCATCCTGTGATAATTCCTCTCTTTAAATGAAATGACATATTATCTATTGTACAGTTTCCATTTGCTTGACATACATTATATTTTAATATATCCCCATTCTTATATAACGATAACACCCCTTTAAGGAGCAGAAACATGCATTAATATCTAATCTAAACATATTTATAAATGGAGCTTTGTCTGTGTGTGTGTATATATCTGTGTGTGTGTATGTGTCCGTTACCTATAGACTCCGAAACAGCTAAACCGATTCTCTTGAAAATTTACACAGTTGTACTATAAGCGTCTGCGAATGTTCTTAGCTAGGTTTTGTGTGGAGGTACCGCCAATAAATACCAACAATCGATAATCGAAAAAATCGGGTTATAGAAGGAGTGGTCCGATTTTAATCAAATTTGATACACTCATAGACAAAGACATAAGAAACGATATTCAGAAGTTTCATGGTTGCGGTTATTACAATAGTGCAGAAAATCGATAATATATATATATATATATATATATATATATATATATATATATATATATATAAAAGGTAAGATGTTTCTGTGTGTGTCTGTTTATCTGCCTGTATGTCTGTAATTTTTCAGCCCTTTTAGTTTTTTCTTCGGGTTTGGCTCTAACTAGGTATAATTGATGTTCTTAGTCTCAGCCACGATACCATTTACTCAGAGGAGTTATTTAGCCTTCGAAATTCAGTTTACGACGAAAAACACTTATTTGATATCGATAGCAGGAAATCAAAATTTGACTGATATCCATTCGTTTTTCTTTCAGTCTACGGTTTCGCTTTAACTGGAAACAACTATTGCTTTTTAGTCTTTCGTGCCAACGTCTAAAGAGTCTGAACTCCAGGACCATGGATTAGTTTTAAAGCTTTCATTACACCCGAGCAACGCCGGGCTATACTGCTAGTTAAAAAATAAATTTGTTACCGTTCCACAAATATATTCGATACAACTGCCGACATATCATAATCCAACTGTATAAACTCAAATGTTTCATAAACTAGCATCAAATATAAAACAACTTTTCACGATATCTCAATTCTTTCCCCTCAACTGTGTCCCCTTAACTCACACCCTCTCCATCATTCACTTATTTTCTATTGGTTAACCTAATCCAACCCTTTGAATTTCACAACCTCGCTTTAATTGACTGGAATGATAACAAATCTATCGTTTCTAAATTTTCAAGTTTTCATATATATGAATTACTAACAGTTAAATATTTCTCTTCTTGATGTACTTACAAGTATTACCGAACTGCACTTGTGTTGCAGGAAACTATATTTTATTGTAAACACTTATAATAAAAATATTACAATATATATATATATATATATATATATATATATATATATATATATATATACGCATCGTTCATTCAGCAATTAATTAGAGCACACTCAGCTATTGGGCGTGTATAATGATAATATACGCGCTAAAAAGTCTGCCTCCTTCTACCGAGCACTCAAAGCTCAGTGGTAGAATCGCCGACTGACGCCAATTCGGTCGGGTTTCTATCCTGGGTTAAAATCAATCGGAGTCTAACCTTACTGATGAGCTCTGATACAGCAAAACAGATCTGTCTGCGGATGACAATATATATATATATATATATATATATATATATATATATATATATATATTCCTTATTTAAGGAAGCGCATCTTCTTCACCTAAATTATTTTATCGAAAGACTCATACCTGCCTATTTTATATCCAAAACAAAGTAATTTTTAAAGAATTAATAGATTTATTTTTAAACCAGTAATTTTATCTATTCGAAGATAAACTTCACGTTTATAGTGTACACTTCGTATTTGGAATAGACGCCATACTTTTTTAATTTATTTAGCAGTCAATATTATGTTTACCAGGATACATATTCAGTAAATGTGCGTTAAATGAAATGCATTTTTCACATATAAATATGCATGTGCGTGTTCTTTTACTGTATATGTTTGTGGTTCTCTACGTGTGCGTTTCTGTGTTTCAGTTTCTCCGTGTGCGCGTGTGTATGACCCAGTGTATGTCTGTGTGTTTTTCAGAGTGTTTACGTGTGTAAATGTTTTACTGAATACGTGTATGCGCAAGGTTCAGTGTGTATGTGTGTGCACGTGTCCGTGATTCACTATGTATGTATGTATGAGATTCAGTGCGTATGCGCGTGCGTGTGTGCTTTTCAGAGTGTATGCGTGTTTGCGTGCATTTCAGTGTGTATGCATGGGCCTGTTTCGGTGTGTATGTGTGCGCGTTCGTGTTTTAGTGAGTACATCTTTGCGTATGTTTCAGTGTGTATGCGTGTTTGTGCGTGTGTTCGTATGTGCGTTACAGTGTGTATGCGTGTAGGTGTGTGTGTTTCAGTGTGTATGCGCATGCGCTTGTTTAATTGTGTGCTTAATGTGTGTGTGTGTGTGTGTGTGCGTGCGTGTGTGTGTGTGTATGTGTGTGTGTCCGTACGCTTCATTATGTATGGGTGTGCGGTTAATATACGACAAGCAACTCTATGTTGATCCTTTATAAAGGCGAGCTTTCTTTGAAATCGTAATGCCGTGATGCGGGAATCTGGAATCGAACTCCTTTCCCCGGCGAGGTGGTCTTGCTCAACGTAGTTCAACGAATGGCTTTCTAGCTAGTGTTGCAAGTAGATATATTATTATAACCCATGTATTTATCCCGCCACTCAGACACCCAGACACACTGCCAATAGTGGCTGTGTGTTCGTGTGTCTGTTTCGTTTGTTCCCAAATATTTCATTCGGCCACGTGATCACGAGGTCGTCACTGGTGCACGAACGCGCCTGTGTGAGCACGTGTGTGCGTGCGTGTGGGAAAGAGACGGCGGGAGACGAGAGGTGGTTGCCCGTGTTAAAGATGCTGTGTGCGTGTTCGACTTTGGGGGCTTTTGTCGATAGTCCATTTGAAAAAAAACTCACAGCTAGAGAGAGAGAGAGAGAGAGAGAGAGAGAGAGAGAGAGAGAGAGAGAGAGAGAAAGAGAGAGGGAGAAAGATAACAGAGGAAAATAAAGATGGAATGAAATACATATAGATAGTCCATTTGAAAAAAACTCACAGCTAGAGTGAGAGAGAGAGAGAGAGAGAGAGAGAAAGAGAGAGAGAAAGATAACAGAGGAAAATAAAGATGGAATGAAATACATAAAAGAAGGAAAAAAGAAAAATGAGCGAAGAAGTGATGGAGAGAATGTGTAAAGGAAGAAAAAAGAAAACTAAATAAGAAAAAAGAAAAAAGGAAAGAAAAAATTAACAAAGAAAGGAAAAATTATTAAATTATGAAGAGAAAGATAAAACAAAGGCAAAATTAAAGAACTGACAGAAAGAAAGAAAGAAATATATAAAACATAAAAAGTAAAAATAAAATAAAAAGAAAGAAAAAGAAAAAAAGAAAGAAAAGAAAAGAAAAAAGAGAGACAGCTAGACAAAAAGAAAGAAAGAAAACAAAGAAAGAAAAAAAAGAAAGTTTAAACAGAAAGAAAGAAAGAAAGAAAGAAAGAAAAGTAAAGAAAGGAAAATTTAAACAGACAGAAAGAAAGAAAGAAAGAAAGAAAGAAAGAAAGAAAGAAAAAGGAAAATTTAAAAACGGGAAATAAGATAAAAGGAAAAAAATTTATTAAAATAAGGGAAAAAATGAAAAAGTTGAATGTTTGTAAGAAGAAAATTTAAAGAAAGAAAGAAAAGTAAAGAAAAGTAAAGAAAGGAAAATTTAAGCAGAAAGAAAGAAAGAAAGAAAGAAAGAAAGAAAGAAAGAAAGAAAGAAAGAAAATTTAAAGAAAGTAATGAGTGATAAAAGAAAAAAAAAGTATTGGAGAAGAGCAAAAGAAAGAATAAAAAAATATAAACGTTGGAAAATAAACAGAAAGAAAGCAAAAAGAGAAAAATAAAACAGCGTGAACCAATCAAAGAAATAAATAAATAAGTGATAAAAAATAGACTGAGAATAAAAATAAAATGAGAAAGAGAAAAAGAAAAAGAAAGAAATCCACGTAAAAAAAACCGATAAGAAAAATGGAAAGAAAAAAGCCGTTAAACGATAAGAATCAGATGAAGTGCGTAAAAATTTAAAAAAAAATGAAAACCTGACAGACAAAAAACAGCAAAGAAAAGTGAAAAGAGGACAAAAGAAATGGATGGAACGTAGGAAAATAAAAAAGAAGGAAAGAAAAAGAAAAGAAGTAACGAAGAACAGAAAAGAAAAAAATAAGAAAAAAAAACGATAGAAGAAAAAGCGGGGAAAGAAAAAAGCAAAAGCGGGAAAGCAGAAAAGAAAAAATACAATATCAAAGGGCAGAAAAAAAAAAGAGACGGAAAGAGAGAGAAAGTTTGTATTATTTCTTGCTGGATTCTTAACCGGGTTCAGGAGAGAAAGATTGTTGTAAGAAAGAAAGCAAAAACAGGCAGAAAAGAAAAGAAAAAAAAAACGTGAAGGCAGTACAATAAAAAAGAAAAAAAGAAACAAAACCTGAAAATGAAAAAAAGGAAAAGACAGAACGATGTGAGGAAGAAATGAAAAAAAAAACAGGAAAAAAATGGTGAGCAAAAGAAAAAAAAAACGACAGACTAAGTAAAGATAAAAGCAGAAAAAAGAAGAGAAGATGAGCAAAAGAAAAAGACGATAGACTAAGTAAAGAAGAAAGCAGAAAGAATAACAATAAAAAAGGAAAAAAATGAGCAACAGAAAAAAACGATACATAAAGCAAAGATAAAAGGAGAAAAAACAGTAAAAAAGGAAAAAAAGATGAGCTAAGGAAAAAAAACCGATTAAGTAATGATAAAAGCAGAAAAAAAAGTACAAAAGGAAAAATAGATGAGCAACCGAAAAAAAAGAAACAAAGTAAAGGAGAAAGCAGAAAGAATAACAGTAGAAAAGGGGAAAAATGAGCAACAGAAAAAAAAGATAGATTAAGCAAAGATAAAAGGAGAAAAAAAAAACAGTAAAAAAGAAAAAAAAGATGAGAAAAAGAAAAAAACGATAGACAAAGTAAAGAAGAAAGGAGAAAGAATAACAATAAAAAAAGAATGAGCAAAAGAAACAAACGATAGATTAAGTAAAGATAAAGGCAGAATAAATAATAGTAAAAAAGGAAAAAAAGATGAGCAACAGAAAAAAATGATAGATTACGAATGACTAAGAAAGCAGAAAGAATAGCGGTAAAAAAAAGAGAAAAAAAAGCGACGGAAAAAAACGATAGATTAAGTAAAGATAAAAGCAAAAAAAGAAAAAGCAGTAAAAAGGAAAAAAAGATGAGCAACAGAAAAATACGATAGATTAAGTAAAAATAAAAGCAGAAAGAATAACAGTAAAAAATTGAAAAAAATATGAGCAATAAAAAACGCCAGACTAAGTAAAGAAAAGAGCAGAAAAAATAACAATAAAAAAAGATGAGCAAAAGGAAAAAAACGATAGATTAAGTAAAGATAAAAGCATAAAGGATGACAGTAAAAAAAGGAAAAAATGTTGAGCAAATAAAAAAACGAGAGACTAAGTAAAGAAGAAAGCAGAAAGAGTAACAGTAAAAAAAATGAAAAGAAGATGAACAAAAGAAGAAAAAACGCTAGACGAAGTAAAGAAGAAATCAGAAAGAATATCATTATAAAAGGAAAAAAAGATGAGCAATAGAAAATAACGATAGATTAATTAAAGATAAATTCAGAAAGAATAACAGTAAAAGAGGAAAAAAAGATGAGCAAAAGAAAAATACGATAGACTAATTAAAAATAAAAGCAGAAAGAATAACATTTAAAACGGAAAAAGAGATGTGCAATAGAAAAAAAAACGATAGACTAAGTAAAGAAGGAAGCAGAAAAAAAACAGTAAAAAAAGGACGAAATGATGAGCAACAGAAATAACGATAGACTAAGTAAAAAAGAAAGCAGAAATAACCTTAAAGAAAGGGAAAAAAGATGAGCAAAAGAAAAAACGATAGACTAAGTAAAGATAAAAGCAGAAAGAACAACAGTAGAAAATTGAAAAAAATATGAGCAAAACGAAAAAAAACGCCAAACTAAGTAAAGAAGAAAACCGAAAGAATAGCAGTAAAAAATGGAAAAAAAGATAAGCAAAAGAAAAAACGATAGACTAAGTAAAGAAGAAAACAGAAAAAACAGTAAAAAAGATGAGCAACAGAAAAAATAGACTAAGTAAAGATGGAAGCAGAAAGAACAACAGCAAAGAAATTGAACAAAGAAAAAAACGATTGACTAAGTAAAGAAGAAAACAGAAAAACAAACAGGAAAAAAAGAAAAAAGATGAGCAAAAGAAAAACACGATAGACTAAGTAAAGAAGAAAGCAGAAAAATGACAATAAAAATAGGAAAAAATGTTGAGCAAATAACAAAAGATAGACTAAGTAAAGAAGAAAGCAGAAAGATTAGCAGGAAAAAAAAGGAAAAAAAGATGAGTAAAAGAAGAAAAAAAAACTGTATACGAAGTAAAGAAGAAAGCAGAAAGAATGACTGTAAAAAAAGGAAAAAAGATGAGCAAAAAAAGAAACGATAAACTAAGTTAAGACGAAAGCAGAAAGAATAACATTATAAAAGAAAAACATGAGCAATAGAAAAAAACAGTAGCTTAATCAAAGTAAAAAGCAGAAAGAATAACAGTAAAAAAGAAAAAAAGACGGGCAACAGAAAAAAACGATAGACTAAGTAAAGAAGAAAGCAGAAAGAAAAACACTAAAAAGAAAGGAAATAAAATGAGCAACAGAAAAAATAGTCAGTCTAATAAAGAAGAAAGCAGAAAAAATAACAGTAAAAAAAGAAAAAAGGATGAGCAAAAGAAAAAAAAGCCAGACTAAGTAAAGAAGGAAGGAAAAAGAATAACAGTAAAAAAAGAAAAAGATGTGCAAACGAAAAAAAAAGCCAGTCTATGTATGGAAGGAAGCAGAAAGAATAACAGTAAAAAAACGAAAAAAAAAAAAAGATGAGCAAAGCGAAAAAAAAAACAAAAAAACGCCAGATTAAGTAAAGAAGAAGGCAGAAAAAATAATAATAAAAAAAGATGAGCAAAAGAAAAGAACGATAAACTAAGTAAAGAAGAAAGCAGAAAGAACAACAGTAAAAAAATTAAAAAAGATTAGCAATAAAAAAAACACCAGACTAAGCAAAGATAAAAGCAGAAAAAATAACAGTAAAAAAGGAAAAAGTTATGAACAACTAAGTAAAAAAGAAAGCAGAAAAATAACAGTAAAAAGTAAAAAAAGATGAGCAACAGAAAAAAAAACGATGGACTAAGTAAAGAAGGAAGCAGAAAAAATAGCAGTAAATTAAGGACAAAATGATGAGCAACAGAAATAACAATAGACTAATTTAAGAAGAAAGCAGAAATAATAACTGTAAAGAAAGAGAAAAAAAAAGATAGACTAAATAAAGAAGAAAACAGAAAAAAACGGTATAAAAAGAGAAGCAACAGAAAAAATAGACTAAGTAAAGTAGAAAACAGAAATAATAAGAGTAAAGAAATGAAAAAAGAAGAGCAACAGAAAAAAACGCCAGACTAAGTAAAGAAGAAAACAGAAAGAATAACAATAAAAAAGATTAGCAGTAAGAGTAACAATATAAAAATGAAAAAAAAGATAAACAAAAGAAGAAAAAAAAGCTAAAGGAAGTTAAGAAGAAAGCAGAAAGAATAACAATAAAAATAAAAGAAAAAATGATGAGCAAAAAAAAAAAAATACGATACTCTAAGTAAAGAAGAAAACTGAAAGAATAACAGTAAAAAAAGGAAAAAAAGATGAGCAACGTAAAAAAAATAACAGTAAAAAAAGGACAAAATGATGAGCAACTGAAATAACGATAAACTAAGTAAAAAAAAAGCAGAAATAATAGCCTTAAAGAAAGGAAAAAAAGATGAGCAAAAGAAAAAACGATAGACTAAGTAAAGATAAAAGCAGAAAGAACAACAGTAGAAAAAAATGAGCAAAAGAAACAAACGATTGACTAAGAAGAAACCAGAAAGAATAACAGTAAAAAAAAGAAAAAAAGATGAGCACAAGAAAAAAAAAGCCAGACTAAGTTTTTTACTTAGTCTGGCTTAGAAAGCAGAAAGAATAACAGTTAAAATAGGGAAGAAAAAAAAAGATAGATTAAGTAAAGATAAAAGCAGAAAGAATAACATTAAAAAGAGAAAAAATAATGAGCAACAGAAAAATACGATAGTCTAAGTAAAGAAGAAAGCAGAAAGAATAACAGTAAAAAAAGGAGAAAAAAATGTGCAAAAGAAAAAAAAACAACAAACTAAGTAAAGAAGAAAGCTGGATGGTAGGCATGAAAATAAAAAAGAAGAACGAATTAGAAAAGAAGGAATGAAGAACGAACAAAGAAAAAATAAGCAGAAACAGAAAAAAGCTAGTGTAGGGATAAGAATAAAAGTCAGTAGAAAATAAAGAAAGAAAACTAAGGGGATATCTGAAAAGAAAGAAAGAAAGAAAGAAAGAAAGAAAGAAAGAAAGAAAGAAAACTAAGGGGATATCTGAAAAGAAAGAAAGAAAGAAAGAAAGAAAGAAAAGAGCAAGGAATAAATAAGAATATGAAAGAAAAAAACAAAATAGAAAGAAAAAAAGAAAGAAAGAAAAAAAGAAGGTAGATAGAAATAAAGGTAAAAGCAAAAACGAAAAATAAAAATAAAAATATAAAAATGGAAAGAAAGAAAGAAAGAAAGAAAGAAAGAAAGAATGAAAGAAAAAGAAAGTAGGAAAAGTAAGAGCAAGAAAGAAAAATGAAAGGAAAGAAAAATATAAAAATGAAAAGAAAGAAAGAAAAAAGAAAGAAAAAAGAAAGAAAGAATGAAAAAAAGAAAGAAAAAAGAAAGGTAAGATCAAGAAAAATGAAAGAAAAGAAAGATATAAAAATGAAAAGAAAGAAAGAAAGAAAAAATGAAAGAATTAATAAAGGTAAGACGAAGTAAAGAAAATTTTCAAAAGGCCAAAGAGTATAAAGGGGAAAAGAACAACCTAAAGAAGAAACAAGAGATAAAAAATGAAAGAAAAAGAAACAGAAATATCAAATATGGGAAAACAAAAAGAAAGGAAGGAAAAAGCAAGAATGAAAGAAGAAATTGAAATGGAAGAAAAATTGAAAGAAAGAAAGCAGTAAGGAAAGAAAATAGAAAGAAAGAAAATAAGAAAAGTGCAAGAAAGAAAAGTGAAAGGAAGGAAGAAGAAAGCATAAGAAGAAAAAGCGAGTCACTTTCTCAGAATAAGACGAAGTTTTCGGTAATGAAGCCGAAGAAGGCTTTTTTAATCATTTCACCCCAAGGAAGGACACAATGGAACTCGGGCGCAATGGGTGACAGAGAGAGAATGAGACGTCTTTAGTGAGGAAGAGTGAGGGAAGGACAATAAAGGAACAGGCTTCAGAAAGACATAAAAAGACGGTTAGTAGTTACAGTTTTACAGATTGTAGGTAGCAGCCAATCACTCAGTTATAAGAAAGGCGATAATGCCACTAAGACGCTATTGGTTACAGAGAGTGAGAGAGAATGAGAAGAAGAGCGAGGAAAGGACAATAGAAGAACAGGCACTAGAAAGACATAAGAAGACGATTAACATTGTAATGTAAAATTTTATAGATTGTAGATAGCAGGTAATCATCCAGTCAGAAGAAAGGCGATAATGCCACTAAGACGCTATTGGTTACAGAGAGTGAGAGAGAATGAGAAGACTTTAGTGAAGAAGAGTAAGGAAAGGACAATAAACGAACAGACTTAAAGAAATCATGATGGCGGTTGATGTTATTCAGTCATAGATCAAAAGAGTCATAATTGTCTAAACATGTATAACGTGTGGCACTTAGTTGACTGCTAAACACAAACAAAATGACGAAAAAAGAAGTATCAATTTGGCCTTTTGAAGAACATTTAGTGAACGAACACTACAACTGATGGTACCAATAATTTATCACCAGATCTGAAAATATTCAAAATAAAATTCCATGATTAACGAGGAAAAAGTTGAAAAATTTTTTAAAATTTTTAATCGTTTCACCCCAAGCAAGGTGGTACCGCTACTGATGCACAGGGGGGCTACATGAGAGTATAATTTTAGACAGGATGAGAGTGAAGAGAAAGGCGAACCAGTTACAGGGAGTGTCAGAGAAAGGGCAAGTGAAGGTTGGGAACACGTGTGAAGACAGTTGCGAAGGTAAAGAGAAATGAAAAGAACAAGATACAAGGGGTGATATAGATAGGACTGCAGTCAAGTGAATAAGAGATGGGTCTTGACATTGCATTTAAATTTCTGGAGGTTGTAGCCGTCAGTAAAGCAAGTATATGGAAGGAAGTTCCAGAGGCGAGAAGTGTGAGAAAAGAAGCTGCTGGTGTAGAATTTTCGGCTGCATTTGTTTGATCTATCTGTAAATGGGTGGGACCTTGTTGCTAGTCTGGTTGCACGAATAAATTCTTGTGGCGGGGACACCAGTGACTTTTCATCGGAGTAGAAGCCAAGAAATATTTGTAGAATAGATAGACGGAAGCCACATCCCGCCGGTGAGAAAGTGGCTGGAGTCGAGCCGCCAAGTCGGGACCAGTCACATTATAGATTCTTCTTTGGAGCTTGTCGAGAACACTGAGATGAACAGCAGGGGCGCCTGACCATATTCTATGCACGGACAGATGGTTGGTTTGTATATGTACAGGATGGATTCGGGCTGAAAAAACTTCCTGGCCCGACACCGTGACCCAACCTTCCTAGCTATTGACTCAATGTAATGATTCCACATGAGGTCGGAAGGTAGGGTAAGGCCGAGGATTTGTAGAAACGGAGAAAAACATTCGAGCTCTTTCAGTAAAACTGCGACTGTTTGATGTGTCGGCGTGTGAGAAGAAACTGAATAGTGAAAGAATTGAAAATCAAAACTGCCTAAATTTGGGGCATGATTAGTCGCCATTGTAGCAGCCCATTTCGGAAGTGTGTCATTTCTTGTAGTAAAAATACTTTCTTTACGATAACCATAGAGAAATATTATTTTCAAAATATTTTCCTAATTCACCTCTCAAACTGATATATCATGGAGTAGAAACTTACATAAACAGACACACAATGACATTCCCACCTACGCCGACTGACTGTATAACGGATGACCATTGTAGTGCAGCGAATGTCGGCTCCGAACGAGAAATCCGAGTTCGACTACCAGTTGAATTCGTAACATTCATTTACGCTCCCTACAGGAGCAGGACAGACTGGATTATTTTGCAGTCTTGCAATGAATTTCTGCGGTAGACTGAGTCAGTCTACCACAGAAAGTAAAGTGCAACCTAATGTGGGAAAATCTTCTACCCAGCCTGTCATGTCTCCTTCGAGATGACATATTGCACTTACCTGACTGACTGTATAAAAATACATACCTGGTCACAAGCTTGCTGAGGATAGAGGCGTCCTAGATTCTTCTTAGATTGATAGACACCTTTTCAGCAGTTTTCTTTTAAAACAATGTTTGATGATACAAATTCTGTTTGCGTTACCCCGCTGTTTGTAAAGTTTATTCCTTGACGTTCTCCGAACTTAAACACCTTCCAGTTAAAAGTTGGAGTCTTTCATAAAAGAATACTTTAAATTTTACTGAGAAGAATTCTTCGACAACTTTTTCGACATTTCGAAAGAAAATTCCAGGAATGTTACTTTGAACTAAATGGAAGGAGAATATTCAAAAACTGGACAAAGTTCCCATTCCAGCCGTAGAGATCTCTCCTTCGTCGCGTGTGATGCAGCAACGGAGACGAGCAATTGACATGCATCGACATCACCGGTCGATTTCTGTATCCGGGGAAAAAAGTTTCTCTCCTCCAGTTTGTCATTCAAATGCGGCAGTTACTCAGTATAGAATTACCCAATAACAACAATAATCATTACTCAGTAATCATATTAATTTTTTGTACTGAAAAATTAAGATCACATAAAAATTATATAAAATCTTGTCTCTCATTTTAACGAATCTTGAAAATAAATATTTATGTGTTTCTGTGTATACGTGTGTGAGTGTGTATGGGTATATATATATATATATATATATATATATATGATGAAGAACAAATAGGAAACATTTATCAATCTATAAGTTTTCACTTTCATTAAAGCTTCAACAGAAAAAAGAAGAAACTGTTATTTTTTGTGTTCTTTTTTTTATTTTCATTGGTTAAGCAGGCTTCACGTGCATTTGACTTGCGAAGCTGCGTTAATTTAAATTTTGACGTTCCGAACTCACTTTATTTAATAAATTATTTAATAAATAATTTCTACTAGATGCACGCTAGCGCGGGGACACACACACACACAAAATGACACACTCACAAACGGATATACGCACACTTACGGATCTACAGTATTATCTGTGTCTCACATAGACAAATTAGAATTATGATACATGTATTAGGAAAACCATAAATAATACTAACGCTGTTTAGCAAGGAACATGAAACCCAAAAAAACAAATGTTCTCACGAAAGAAATCTTCTTTTCTTTTTTTATGTGCCATGTCCTTACAGGGCGTATGCGATCATGGCTTTCCACATTTTCCCTGTCCCTGGTGGCTCTTAGCACGCTTTCTCCTGTTGTACCTTGCAACCCTCGTTCCGTCATCCACCTGATCAGATCCTTTAAATATGTTATCTGCTGCTTTCCTCTGTCTCTTTTCCCCCCTATCTGGCCTGTTAATAACAGGTTCTCCAAGCCCTCCTTCCTCATTGCATGTCCCAGGAACTTTAGTTGTCTCTTCCTGATGCTCAGTATTAATTTCCTTTTCGTTTCCATCCTTTTCAAAACCTCATCATTGCTCACATGCTCGGTCCACTATATCCGCAGCATCCTTCTGTAGAACCACATTTCAGCTGCTTCAAGTTTTTTCTTCATCTTTGAAGATATTGTCCAACATTCACTGCCATATTGAAGAACCGACATCACATAGCAATCCAGTACTCTCCTTTTTGTTTCTAGTGAAATTTTCCGGTTTCTTAGAACTTTACTCAACTTCTGGAATGCTTCTTTCGCTATGCCAATTCCCCTTCGGGTCTTAGTGTCGCACTTTCCGTTTTCTGTTAGAACACTTCCTATGTCATTCTTAGAGATCTGGATGCGCGAGTGGTGTAATGAATAGCCGCACAGATAGAGAAATCTGTGGAGCGAGTTCGGATACGAGGAAAGGTGTAAATTCACTATACCAAACGAAAACTTTGGAAGAACTCCAAAGGCGAACACATGAAGTTATGTCTTCCATACCATAACAGTTCCTGGTGAAATGACTTGACGCGATTCCTGTGCTTGAGCTGGTAGCGACATCTGATGCTAATATCGAATTTTAAATAAAAATTCTACGAAACGATTTCCTCTCATATCCGTTTCCTTTAAAAATCTATAGTTAATAAATAAATTATTAATATTTAAAAATGGGTATTTGCTTTTTAGTCACGTTGTGGTGCAGTGGATATCGGCACGGAACGAGAAATCAGAGAGCCGTGTTCGAATTCCAGTCAAATTTATTGTATTTACTTACGCTCAAATACACTTGGGAAAGGTATTAATCCACCTCTTCCCTCCAGCTATAGGTTAAATAACAGGACAGATTGGGTTCTATAGCCTTGGCTGGCAACCAGTCTACCGCAGAAGGTAATGACAACCTACTGAGGAAAACCTTCTGCCCAGTCAGTCATGTCGCTTTCGAGACCTGATTGCCCAAGCATGTTTCACGAATGGCACTTAACTAACTGTACATATTTTAAACTTCATTTCTTTATGTTTAGTCTTGGACAATACATTGTAAACCTGATTACGTTTTAATAGTATCATGAATAAAATTGTTGGTGGAATTTTAACAGACTGAAGGAAATAAGTTAGAAAATTTAACACTCACAGGACATATTGAAAGAAAAAGAGGCACATAATCTATCTAATTTTGTCTTTAAATTCAAGTTACCGCTCTGGGTTATTTAACCCATTTTAACCCAGTGTTTTAGAAAATTAGATTAATTTACAAATCACAAGAATTTTTCTTTCAACCGGACAATATTTGCAAGGTAATTTTTATAGATGAATCAATATGTCCTCACTACCTATATATAATAATGGTTTTATATAATGATTTATACCCATTATTTTTTTACAGTTTTTTATGCTGTCCTCAAATGAGGACACTGGGTTAAAATGGGTTAAAACCGAAATCTATTTTGGTTCATAAAAGAATTATTTTTCTTGGCATTTCTATAGAGAAAACAGTATTTTTACCAGATAAAAATCCTACTATTTAACCTATAGCTTGGAGACGAGATTAATTCGTAACTTCATGCGTAAGCGAACGCCGCAAGCTCAACTCGAATCCGAACTCGGCACGCAGATTTCTCATTCTGTGTCTCTATTCATTCGCGCATCCGGATCTCTAAGAATGACATTTATGACGATACTAGCAGTATAGCCCGGCGTTGCTCGGGTGTAATGAAAGCATTAAAACTAACCCATGGTCCTGGAGCTCAGACTCTTTGGACGTTGGCACGAAAGACTAAAAAGCAATATTTTTTTCCAGTTAAAGCGAAACTGTAGAGTGAAAGAAAAATGAATGGATGTAAGTCAAATTTTGATTTCCTGGTATCGATAGTAAATAGGTTTTTTCGTCGTAAACTGAATTTTGAAGGCTAAATAAGTCCTCTGAGTAAATGGTATCATGGCTGAGACTAAGAACGACAATTACACCTACTTAGAAAACTAAAATAAAAGGGCTGAAACAAATACAGACATACACACAGATAAACAGACACACACACACACAAACATCTTGCCTTTTATATATATATATATATATATATATATATATATATTATTAATTTTCTGCACTATTGTAAGAATCGCAACCTTGAAACTTCTGAATATCGTTTTTTATGTCTTTGTCTATGAGTGTATCAAATTTGATTAAAATCAGACCACTCCTTCTATAACCCGATTTTTTCGATTTTTATTGGGGGTACCTTGACACAAACCCTAGCTAAAAACATTCACAGTTGCTTATAGTACAACTGTGTAAGTTTTCAAGAAAATCGGTTCAGCCGTTTTGGAGTCTACAGTAAACGGACACACACACACACACACACAGACAAAGTTTCATTTATAAATAAGTTCGAATGTCTCTTACTTGTGCGCATGCGCTGGCAAGATTAATCGTATCTTCACATATTTAACTAAAGAACATTTCTGACTTGCTTCGTCTCATCTAGTAAACGGGAGACATATTTTAATTTCCTATCGTATTATTTAAATTCTGCCTGAACAAAGCAGACTGAAACGGGCTAAGATAACAAATACTTTTATTTGTTCCAAATGCAATTTATTCGCTGGAAATCAGTACCAAAGAAAGAACGACAAAAAAGGAAAATCTTGTTCGCTTTACATATGAAACTGATTGAAAATACATAAAAAAGAAAGCCCTTGATATTTGAGCGCCGTCAGAGATATTTTGCCTGAAGCGGAAAATAACACTCCCGTTACTGTCACCGAAGGGGGAAAAAATGACAACGGTCGAGTCCAATATGAGAGCAAAGTTAAAAAATAATAAATAAATAAATAAATAAACATATAAAACAAATATAAGACAAGAAAACAGTAATGTAATTATGTCTAATCCGAGGTATGTGGCACAAGGTCGAAAGATTTGAGCACTCAGTGAGAATCTAACTTACATCTAAGTCGTAAATGTTCTATCAAGCTAAGCTTGCTAACCTTTAATTCTCGTCAAAGTGCCGTAATGGTTGATTATTTAAACTATTGACTAAACTCGATAGTCACTCAGTTACATACAACAACCAAAATATCTGTACAGGGTTTAAGATGAGGACAGCAGTCCGAACGATGTAAATAGTGTAAATAGTTTCAATACCTCATCTCAGAAATGCAAACAAATCTTGAAGAAGGCAGGAGCGTATAACAGCCGAAACGTTGTAAATATGGCTATAAAGATGAGGACAACAGTCTGAACAATGTAAATATTGCAAATAGTTAAAATACCTCATCTCTATTACATACCGTTTTTTTTTTTTTGTGGGCATGTAAGTTAAACATTGCCAAAATTTGAATATGACTTCAATGATATTAGAGTTAGTGATTATATGAACAACTTTATGCAGATCTATGTTTAAAGATATTTTAAATTTGTTTAAATTATTAGAATATTTTAACATACACACTTGTTCAAGTTAATTAAAACAACTGCTTTAGTTTCCTTTCTTTCATCATCCGTCAGTTTTAGTCCCACCGGAGTGACAGGGTGTAATCTATTTCTATTTTTTTTTCTTTGTCTGCGATGAACGTTACTCCAAGGAAGCGTACAAAAATTGTAACGCTGCACAAACACACTCACAAACCTTACAGAGGGATGGCCAAGAAACGGCGTTTACGTGATTAGGGAAAGAATGAAAGATTCTAGAATAGCATGATTCGTTTTGTTTCAATTAATTTGTACAAAAGTACACTACTGGTCATAACTATTAGGCCACCCCAGTTTAAAAAAAAATAAAATGATGTATTTCATACTATTTTTAGTATTTATTGCTAAGTGAATAATTCTAAATGAAAATAGAATGGTTCTTTTGTTAATACTGCACAATAATATGTGCATCAAATGAAATGTTTTAGTTTCCAGTTTTTGTGCTCTCTTCCCAGTGCTAGTCTCTTCTTTTTATTGGCTGGCCGAAGCAAAGGCTTACTGGCTGCCTTGTAAAATTCTGCAAAGTAATAATAAAAAAAGAACCATTCTATTCTCATTTAGGATTATCCACTTGGCAATAAACACTAAAAATAGTATGAAATACATCAATTAAAAAAAAAATTGGAGTGGCCTAATAATTATGGCCGGTAGTGTATAAGGTATATATGACACTAGCAGGATAGCCCGGCGTTGCTCGGGTGTAATGAAAGCTTTAAAACTAATCCATGTCCTGGAGCTCAGACTCAGCCTAAAGAATATTTGAAATAATAAAATAATTGCGACAATTTACCAATCGCACCTAATATATATATATATATATATATATATATATATATATATATATATATGTATATACTAGCAGTATAGACCGGCGTTGCTCGAGTGAAATGAAAGATTTAAAACTAATCCATGTCCTGGAGCTCAGACTCAGCCTAAAGAATATTTGTGTGAAGTTTGGTGAGAATCGGATAAAAATTGTGGATTTGTATAAAGGACATACAGACACATAAACAGACAAACACACAAACATCTTGCCTTATATATATATATATATATATATATATATATATATATATATATTATCGATTTTCTGCACTATTGTAAGAACTGCAACCTTGAAACTTCTGAATATCGTTTCTTATGTCTTTGTCTATGAGCGCATGACATTTGATTAAAATCGGACCACTCCTTCTATAACCCTTTTTCGATTATCGATTTTTCGATATTTATCGGAGGTATCTCGACACAAAAACCTAGCTAAGAACACTCGCAGACGCTTATAGTACAACTGTGTAAATTTTCAAGAAAATCGGTTCAGCCGTTTCGGAGTCTATATGTAACGGGGACACACACACAGACACACACACAGACACACACACACAGACACACACACACACAGACACACACACACAGAGAAAAAGTTCCATTTATAAATAAGTTTAGATTTAAGAAATATTCTGTTGTACATATTAAGTAGTATGAAAATAAAAGTACAATATTTTTATCATTTCGCACCAAGCAAGACGGGACCGCCACTAGCAAGCAGGGGGTACTTTGAGAGAAAAGATTATGTACAGGGAGCATTAAAGAACGGATAAAAAATGGATAGGATTCAGGAAAATAGAAGATGGGAATTGACGTTGCATTTAAATTTTTGGAGATTGTCAGGAAAGCAAGTAAACAAAAGAGAATCCCACAGTCAAGAAATGTGAGAAAAAGTAGAAGTGGCGGTTACATTTAACTATTTCATCAGTAAAAGTGTGGGACCTATATGCCAATATAGTAGCATTAGTAAATGCACCAAAGAAAAAAGCTCATCAGAGCAATTGCCATAAAAATATTTGTAGAAAAGACAGAGGGAAGCCACGTCACGTCGGTGAGAAAGTGATTGAAGTCAAGATGCTAAGTCAGGAGCGATTACATTGTAGATACTCGGGCAAACCAGACTGGCAACAAGGTCTCACCCTTTTACAGTTAGGTCAACCAAATGCAGGCGACAATTCTACTTCATCGGCTTCTTTTCTCGCGCTTCCCGCTCGTGGAACTTGCTTCCACATACTTGCTTTCCCGACGGCTACAACCTCCAGGAATTTAAATGCAATGTCAATACCCATCTCTTATCCACTTAACCTCTTTCTACATCACCTCGAATACCTTGTTCTTTTCCTTTCTCTCTCCCGTCACAACTGTCTTCACTCCTGTGTTCACATCATTCTCTTGTCATTTCTCTTTCACCCTCTGTAGCTGGTTCATCTTTCTCTTCACTCTTTCTACATCACCCTGTGTATCTTGTTCTTTTCCTTTCTCTCTCCCGTCACAACTGTCTTCACTCCTGTTTTCACATCATTCTCTTGTCATTTCTCTTTCACCCTCTGTAGCTGGTTCATCTTTCTCTTCACTCTTTCTACATCACCCTGTGTATCTTGTTCTTTTCCTTTCTCTCTACCGTCACAACTGTCTTCACTCCTGTGTTCACATCATTCTCTTGTCATTTCTCTTTCACCCTCTGTAGCTGGTTCATCTTTCTCTTCACTCTTTCTACATCACCCTGTGTATCTTGTTCTTTTCCTTTCTCTCTACCGTCACAACTGTCTTCACTCCTGTGTTCACATCATTCTCTTGTCATTTCTCTTTCACCTTCTGTAGCTGGTTCATCTTTATCTTCACTCTTTCTACATCACCCTGTGTATCTTGTTCTTTTCCTTTCTCTCTACCGTCACAACTGTCTTCACTCCTGTGTTCACATCATTCTCTTGTCATTTCTCTTTCACCAGCTGTAGTTGGTTCGTCTTTCTCTTCACTCTACTCCTGCCTAAAAATTTAACTCTCTTATGTAGCCCCCTGCACATCAGTGGCGTTAACGCCTTGCCTGGGGTGAAATGATTTTAAAAAAAAAAGATTTTTCTTTGGATTTTCTCGTGAATTAAATACATTTTGAAAGTTGTAAGTGCAAAACTATTATCTATCTTATCTAAACTTATTTATAAATGGAACTTTGTCTGTGTCTGTGTGTGTGTCCGTTACATATAGACTCCGAAACGGCTGAACCGATTTTCTTGAAAATTTACACAGTTGTACTATAAGCGTCTGCGAGAGTTCTTAGCTAGGTTTTGTGTCGAGGTACCCCGGATAAATATCGAAAATCGATAATCGAAAAAATCGGGTTAAGAAGGAGTGGTCCAACTTTAATCAAATTTGATACACTCATAAACAAAGACATAAGAAACGATATTCAGAAGTTTCAAGGTTGCAGTTCTTATAATAGTGCAGAAAATTGATAATATATATATATATATAAAAGGCAAGATATTTGTGTGTTTATGTCTGTTTTTCTGCCTGTATGTCTGTATTTTTTTCAGCCCTTTTATTTTAGTTTTTGCTTCGGGTTTGGCCCTAATAGTATAAGTGTAGTTCTTAGTCTCAGCCATGATACCATTTACTCAGAGGACTTATTTAGCCTTCGAAATCCAGTTTACGACGAAAAAACGTATTTGATATCGATATCAGGAAATCAAAATTTCGCTTACATGCATTCATTTTCTTTCAGTCTACGGTTTCGCTTTAACTGGAAACAAGTATTGCTTTTTAGTCTTTCGTGCCAACGTCCAAAGAGTCTGAGCTCCAGGACCATGGATTAGTTTTAATGCTTTCATTACACCCGAGCAACGCCGGGCTACACTGCTAGTGATAAATAAGCAACCTAATTAAGAGGGTTCAATATGTTTGTTGTCAGTTCTCAAGAATAAAGAAAATGTGTATATCCGATTTCATTTGTTTGGGTTTTTTTTAAACAGTAAACATTGTCGAGGGAGTCAAAAATGTATACAGTAATGGCAAGATCAAGGTAATTACCATCCATTTAACACCGTTTTCTATTGTTTTTTATTCTTTTCTTTCTTTTGTTTGTATTTTTTTGCGTGTAAACGGGTTATACGTTGCTGGAATTTCTATCTTTGCTTTCTAATTTCTGCGTTTGAAAAATTTCGGAGCGTACAACTGTCGAAACGTCGTGAAAGATAAGAACAATGTAAATAATGTAAATATTTTTGAGCACCTCTTAAAAAATATATTTGAACTCCATGAAAAGGTTTATTAAAAAAATGGACCTTATTTTCCGAACAAGATAACACTTGATCCCTGATAAAATTTCTTCTTTATGTGCCGTGTTCCTTCAGGACGTAGGCGATCATGGACTTTCACTTGGCTCTGTTTCTTGTTCCTCTCAAAATTCTTCCACTTGGTTAGCCAATTAAATGCCATACGTGATACACGCTTTGAGCGATCATCTCGAATGAGACATGACTAACTTGGCTGAAGATTATCCCGCAGTAGGTTGCTATTGCTTTCTGCGGGAGACTGGTTACCAGCCAAATCTATACAACCTAATCTGTCCTGCTATTCAACCCATAGCGGTTGAAGGAAGAGGATGATTATATTATTATATTAATAAGTAGTAATTAGTAGGGGATCAGTTTACTACTTCATGACGATAAAAACAGATCCCCCACTTTAGGCCTAGTAGAAACTTTGATTATGCGTTCAACTATTATATTCTATCAGTCAGTTAAGTGCCATTCGTGGTACATGCTTGGGCGATCATGTCTCGAAAGAGACATGACTGACTGGGTAAAAGATTATACCGCAGTAAGTTGCCATTGCTTTTTGCGGTAGACTGGTTGCCAGCCAAGGCTATATAACCCAATCTGTCCTATTATTTAACCCATAACTGGAAGAGGGAAGAGACGGATTAATATCTTTCCCAAGAGTATTTGTGCGTCAGTGAATGCAACGAAATTTAACTGGAATTCGAACTCGACACTTCGATTTGTTGTTCCGTGTCGATATCTACTGCACCACAACGTACATCCCACATTTCTCTTGGTATCTCTCCCCAACCCCGCTCTGTCATTCATTTGCCCAGGCCTATCAAGTACGTCTCGCGCTGCTTTCCCCTGTCTCTCTTTCCCTCTATCCGTCCTGTGAGTATTACATTCTCCAGGCCCTCCTTCGTCATTACGTGTCCCAGGAACCTTATTTGTTTCTTCCGGATATTTATGATCAGTTTTCTTCTCGTTTGCATCCTTTCCAACACCTCATCGTTGCACATGTGCTCTGTCCATGGTATCCTCAGCATCCTTCTGTAAACCATATTTCTGCTACCTCAAGCCTCTCCTGCCTCCGTGAGGAGATCGTCCAACATTCACTACCATACAGAATGACAGATATCACGTAGCAACCCAGCACTCTTTTCTTTGTTTCTAATGAGATTTTCCTGTCTTTCAGTACTCTAGTTAGCATTTGAAATGTGTCTTTCTCCATACCAATGCGTCTTTTTATCTCAATATTGCATTTTCCATCCTCTGTCAGCACGAAGCGGGCTGATAAAATTGCTATGTTAAATTAGGTCTATGATAGCGAATAAAAGCAGACGGTATAGAAAGTGAAGATTATAATGCTAAGGAAGGTAAATAACTATTGATCCTTGACCTGAAGAGGTTAAGATTGCAGTATTCAGGAAAGCATCCACACAGGAGTCGGTTCAACAAAGTGGCAGTTCTTGCGGGGGGAAAAGTCTTTCTTAGCGCAACTCGGGAAAAATGAAAGAGATTCGGCTCTATCCGTTTTCTTTGCTAGAATGAGACAGTTTGCTTTCTGTATTTTCCCCTTTGATCCTCGATTCATCGGGATGAAATTTCGAATCAATTTCAGATATTTTACAAGATGAATTCTTCCTGTCAGCTGGGGGTTTCGAATACGCTGACTCAACCTTCGCAGAGGAGTAGCCCCCAATAAGTCATCCTGAGGATGAAGATAAACGGCAGCAAGGTCTCTAATTGATTGCTGTTGTTATTTGTTCCAACCTGACCCGGGGTGGTAGCACATGTTCCGGTCCCAGCTATGGATAAATAGTTAACCCCCAAAATGGGGTCAAAACACTATAAATGTATAAAAGTAGATTTTTATAGTGAAATTTCCAGCAATACTTTTATGGAGAAGAAAATATTAACAGCAATACATTTTTGAAAGAAAAAAACGATGACCAGCAATATATTTATAGACGTAAATCAGTCTTTAGACAGAACCGAAAAACCAACCCTAAATGGGAATCGAGAATAAAACTCTACACTATAGTTCAGTCGGGGATTTTATGAGTATAGACATGAATCAGACTTTAGATAGAACCTGAAACCTAATCCTAAACAGGAAGCAAGTTATAAACCTCTACTTCTGATGAAAACACCGTAAACCGGACGATAGGCGAACGTATCTACTCCTATTAATAAATCTTTTCAAACCAGAACATATTATATTATTTACATAGTTCGAACTGTTGTCATCATCCTTGTTGCCATTTTTAGAACGTTTCGGCAGTTGAGCCTTCCGGGCTTCTTCAGGTGCTAAGGATTTCAAACCGAACCCTTTAGTTAGGTTACTGGGTTATTATCCGGAAGTGGCATTGCACGTGGAAGGAGAATGATATATCCAGTGATAGAAATAACGTCTTTGGTTCGAAATTTCTAACAACGGTCGAAACGCAGTAAACATGGCAATATAGATGAGGACAACAGACCGAACAATATAAATACTACCTCATCTCGAAATTGTAGACAAATACTGAAAATATCATCATAAACTGGAATATAAGCAGTGATGGCACCTAAAATGCAATGCCAGGAGTCAGTCAGTTAAGTACCATACGTGAAACACGCTTGGGCGATCATGACTCGAAAGACAGACTGGGCAGAAGACTATCACGCAGTAGGTTGCCATTGTTTTCTGCGGTAGACTGGTTGCCAGCCAAGGCTATAGAACCCAATCTGTCCAGTTATTTAACCCATAACTGGAAGGAAGAGACGGATTAATACCTTTCCCAAGGGTATTTGCGCGTAAGTGAATGCAATGGATTCAACTAGAATTCGAACTCGGCTCCCCGATTTTTCGTTCCGAGCCGATATCCATTGCACGACAACGCACATACCAGGGGTACTTTTGCCAAAATTGCTACAAAACCCAAAAATTAACGTACAAACACGTGTCATATTGTTACATAGACTCATCAGATCAAAACTTTCACGTGGATGTCATATATGGCACCAAAAACCGTTAAAAAATACCTAAACTGTCAGTTGTATATAGCCGCGTCCCAAGATACATGGCAAAGAAATTCTTCCAGCGAGTAAAGGTTCAGGTCATTCTCCTTTGAACGTTGTGTATTGGCGCAACAGTATCACAAAATATGAACGCTTTAGTTAGGTCACTGGGGTATTATCTGGAAGTGGCATTGCTCGTGGAATGAGAATGATATACCCAGTGATAGAAATAACGTTTTTCGTTCAAAATTTTTAACACCTGTAGAAGCCTGAGTTGTACAACGGTCGAAACGTAGTAAAAATGGCAATATAGATAAGGACAACAGATCGAACAATGTAAATACTACCTCATCTGTAAATTATAGAGAAATACTGAAACCACTGCAGGACTACCAACAGCAGCAACAACTAAATGGATAGCACATGAAACCCGAAGTGAAAATATTGATAGCATGAAAATGTTGACAATCTACACTACTTCAAATAAAATGTTAGAAAGGAAGTCTCTATCATTACTAGAAAAAGAAATAACATCTACTGGACTTGAGAAACCTGTTCTCCCGGAAAATTATTTTAAGGGAAAGAATTTATAAATTTTACATGAAAGCAGTATTGACTCCTCGATCAATGAACGCTAAATGTTTCCTTATAAGGAAACGGCTAATATTACAATTACCATTGTTATCTTAAGTAAGCCGCTATCAGTAATGGAAAGAGTGATAACAGCTACTGGACTTGAGAAACCAGTTCTCTCGAAAAATTGTTTTAAGAGAAAGGATTTATAAATTTTACATGAAAGCAGTATTGACTCCTCGATTAATGAATGCTAAATGTTTCCTTATAAGGAAACGGCTAATATTATAATTACCATCGTTATCTTAAGAAAGCCGCTATCAGTAATGGAAAGAGTGATAACAGCTACTGGATTTGAGAAACTTGCTATCCCGAAAAATTGTTTTAAGAGAAAGATTTTACAAATTGTTCGTAAAAGCAATATTGACTCCTAGGTCAATGAATGCTAAATGTTTCCTTATAAGGAAGAGGCTAATATTACAATTACCATCGTTATCTTAAGAAAGCCGCTCTAAGTAATGGATAGAGTGATAACAGCTACTGGACTTGGGAAACCTGTTCTCCCGAAAAATTGTTTTAATACAAAGATTTTATAAATTTTACATGAAAGTAGTATCGACTAAATCGGTCTTTCCAGTACTGATAGTGGCTTTCTTAAGATAACGATGGTAATTGTAATATTAGTCGTTTCCTTATAAGGAAACATTTGGCATTCATTGACCTAGGAGTCAATATTGCTTTCATGTAAAATTCATAAAATCTTTCTCTTAAAACAATTTTTCGGGAGAACGGGTTTGTCAAGTCCAGTAGCTGTTATCACTCTTTCCATTACTGATAGCGGCTTTCTTAAGATAACGATGGTAATTGTAATATTAGCCGTTTCCTTATAAGGAAACATTTAGCAATCATTGATCGAGGAGTCAATACTGCTAAATGAATGGGAATGCTTTGCCTGTGAACATGTCATGTCTTGTCCGAGTTGTGAAAGTCTGAACTTGTGGGATTAAGACAGTTATATCGCGTCCGAACATCTTTTATAGCAATAGCGATAGCACAGTGAGAGGTTAAGATTTCGACTCTTTGTAGGATAATGGTTACAGAGTGAGAAATAATTTATCACCCAGAAGGTCGTGCAAAATCTTTTAAACTCTGTGAAAGTTGGAAGATATATATATATATATATATATATATATATATATATATATATATATATGAGATAGATTGTTTTGAATATTAGATGCAATGGAGTTGGTTGGTAGTATGATGTATTTGTTATTGTTTAGATTATTATTGTTAACAGTGTTTCTTTTGTTGTGGTTGTATATATTATGTGCCTTTCTTTTTGCATTGTGAATAAAGTGATATGGGTAATGAAAGTTTCTGAATGTGCTTTCTATGTATGTTTCTTCTTTTGTTAAATATTGGGGGCTGCATATGCTTAGTGCTCTTAAGAAGAAACCTATAATAATACCAGATTTGATTTTGGAAGAGTGACTGGAGTAGAAACTTAGGCACATTAGGCAGTCTCTCTGTAAACCGAGAGACTGCCTCCTTGAACTTCACATTATCAGTATCTAGAGCTTACCCCACACCTTTTTCTTCCTTACATTTTTCATCTTCATTTTTAAATATTTTAAAAGAGGATGAAATAAATATTCCCAGACGGCCATGATGAAACTTGGAATAGGAACAGGTTGGTCGTTTTTCCTGTGCCTTTTATTTTTTTTATTTTTCATCTTTACAAAAATGCCTGTGAGTATTATATTTAATATATTTCTTGCAATATATATATATATATATAATTTATTTAGAAATTATCACATAAATATGTTATAATATCATTACAAAAGATCACTTGATAAGAAACAAATAGTGTGGAAAAATAGTTACTTTTGTTCTGATATTATAACATATTTAAGTTATAATTTCTAAATAAATATTATTAGCTCTACTTTGTGTTGAGCACTTTTTAAAGAAGAGTGTTTCTTTGGATACGGAATATTAATCCATCCTTACCTGCCCTATACTTTCATTCTTTCTGTCTTTCTTAATCTGCACTTCTTCCTTTTTTTCTTGACACCTTCTTTCTATTCTTCTCTCTCTTCTATACATTCTTTCTTTTTTTTTTCATTATTTTCTTTTTTCTTTCTTTCTATTATAATTGCTCATCTTCATTTTAATCAGTTCTCATTTTTTCTTTTTTTTCTCTTTCCTTTTTTTTCTTTCTTTCTGGCATTATTTATCACCTTGTTTTTAATACATTCTCTTCCCTTCTTTCGTTCTTTTTCTTTATTTTTTTCTTTTTTTCTGTTACTATTTTTCACCTTATTTTTTATCGACCCTAATTCTTTCATTCACTCCTTCATTCTTTCTTTTCTTCTTTTTCTTTCGTTCATTATTTCTTGTTTTTAATCAATTTTTTCTTTCTGCTTTGTTTGTTTGTTTGTTTCTTTCTTTCTTTCTCAATCAGCTTTATACTATTTTTCTTGACATTTTATATTCTTTTTTCTATACATTTTTTCTTTCATTCTTTTCTCTTTCTTTTTCATTCTTTCTGTTATAATTGCTCACCTTGCTTTTACTCAGTCGATCATTCTTTCTTTCTTTATTCATTTATTTTCTTATTCATTCTTTTTTCAATTCTTTTTTCTTGTTTTTTTTAATCCTCATTCTTTCTTTTCTTTTTCTTTCTTTTTTTCTGTTAGTATTTCTCACCTTGTTTGTAACTGACCCTCATTCTTTCATCCATTTATTCTTTCTTTATTTCTTTCTTTATTTCTTTCTTTTTTCTTCACTCATTTTGCTACCTTTCTTTCTTTCTTTCTTTCTTTTATTCATTTCCCTTTCTTTCTTTCTTTTTTCTTTCTTTCTTTCTTTTATAATTTTACTTTATTTTAATCAATCCTCTATTTCTCTCTTTTGATTCATTTCTTTCAATATATTTCTTTCTTTCTTTCTTTTACTTATTTCCCTTTCTTTCTTTCTTTCTTTTTTTGTTTTTTCTTTCTTTCTTTAGGCAGTGTCACAGTAGCACTGAACATGAAACCTTAGGAAACAACAATGGTACCTGGGGCGTATATTGAACGCCTCGGTGCCTACACCGTCAACATACCTCGTCGAGTTCACGAGAGCAACCCTCGTTCCCTTATAAGGAACCAAATCAATTGAAACAGATACTTGCCCTTCGGGATATTACGTGTAATTTTCACCCAATCCGTGGCCCCTTTTAATAACTCTTTCCAATACCCTCATATCTATCACTACCCGTCTCCACAACTCTTTTTATAGTCGTTGATGGCGCGCCCTTTTTTTTTTTTTTCATTTACATACCAGTGAGATTCTGGTTACTCACGATTCATTTTTCGTCTCCTTTCCCTCTCTCGATTTCAG
The DNA here is from genome assembly GCA_037127315.1 of Ascarosepion bandense. Classification (NCBI taxonomy): domain Eukaryota; kingdom Metazoa; phylum Mollusca; class Cephalopoda; order Sepiida; family Sepiidae; genus Ascarosepion; species Ascarosepion bandense. The sequence continues at coordinate 2,572,816 of JBBBDQ010002059.1, forward strand.
CCTATGACTTCTTTCTTTTTTCTTTTCTCTTGCTTCCTTCCTTTTTTTGTTTCCTATGTTCTTTTTCTAATTCAGTTTATTCTTTCTTTCTTTTTATGAATTTATACATTTTCTCGTTCCTTCTTTTAGTCCTTCATTCCTTTCATCCTTCAATTTTATATTAATTTTTCTCTCTTTGTTTTATATTTAATTATTCAGTTTTGTTTTCCTTCTTTTCTATTCCTTTTTTCATTCTTTTTTTTTTTTTTTACTTCAATTCATTATTTTTCTTTCCTTTTCTTCCATCTTTGTTTTACTTTTATCGTTTCTATTAGGGTTGTTTCTTTCTTTCTTTCTTGTTCATTAATTCCTTCGTCCTTGTTTTTTTTTTCATTCTTCCTTTCTTTTTTTTACTTTGTTGTTTTTTCATTTCACTTCCTTATTTCTTTGCTTCATATTTTCTTTACTTTAATATATTCTCATATGGACACTTTTTCTTTATTTTTTTGTTTCTTTCTTTACTTTCCTTCTTTTTTACGCCTTTCTTTTTTACATTTTTCATTTTTTTTTGTTTTTACTCTCTTTCTTTCTCTATTTTCTTCCATTTTTATTTCTTTTTGCTTTTTTCTATTTTTCATTTTCTTTTTTCTTTCTTTATTCTTTCTCTATTTATTTCTTTTTGATATTTTTGTCATTTTTCTTTCTTTTTATTTTTCATTTTTCTTTTTCTTCTTTTTTGCTTTCTTTCTCTCACTTTCTTTATTTTCGTTCTTTTTCTTATTTTCTCTTTTCTTCCTTTCTTTTTTTTCTTTTGTTTTGGTTCTTTCTTTCTTTCTTTCTTTCTTTCTTTCTCAAAGCGTTTCATCTATCTGTCACTTTTCTTGTGTATTGATTTTACTGTTTTTAATTTAAATATACCCAGGCTTTCTGTAGTCTTGATTTCAGTGGTGGCCATAATAGAATTTTTCTGAGGTGTCACAAGAATATATACAGATACGGATAAATTGTCGCCATTTTATATTTTAATTTGTGCATGCGTGTTACTTTTGATTCTGTCGACTACACAGTTTAGTAGGGTCAGTTGAGCACAGTCTGTGAGAAAAAAAATGAGGAACATGATGTAATTCAGATCGTCAGAATGAAGCATATTGTACTACTTGGCATTCACGCCGGAAGTTTCAATACGAACATTTCTGAGTTTTTTAGTGTCGATCTGAGAACAGTACAGAGGATACAGAAAGAGTTGGATGAGTTTTATGGTGATTACGAAGGTACGGTATTGACTCTGATAAGAAAAGAACTTTTGAAGTCATTGGTGAGAGTCTCATTCTCAACACAGCGGCCTATATCATAGTATTCCCCTAGCAAGCGCGAAAATAAAAATGTAACATGTGGATAATTTATCCATCAGACTATATATATATATATATATATATATATATATATGTATCGCCAAAATTTTCATAGAAAGAGAAACGCAGGTTCGATCCCTGCAAGAGAGCACTTTTCCTTTAATGGAATTTTGCGAATACACCGGGAAATAGACATGATATACCCTGTTTAAACAAGATGAAAAATGGGGCGTTAGTTTCAAATATGAGTGTCCACTGTTTTAAGTTTGAACTAATAAAATATGCTATTAAAAATAAATCCATTGATTCTTTAGAAACACACACACACAAACACACACAAACGCACACACGCACGCACACACGCGCGCACGCACGCACACACACACATACACACGCTCGCATATATATATATATAATTAAACTCTGGTCAGAGTCAAATTAAACCAGTAAACAGTTTAAATATTTAACATTTAATATTAAAATTAGGAAGATCAGCCGATTAGGCTATGGTTTCATACCAGCCAAACCAGCCCTAACCAATGAGAATATCATGACAGTGTTCTCCCGAAACTTCGAAGTCTACATGAACCTGCTCAGTTAAAGTGACAAACTCCCTCACTCTTTCTCTCTCTCTTATATATATATATAATTAAATTAAGTAACAGTTCTACTATCAATTTAGAAAATCACATAAAGAGATAAAATAATCCCAAAATTAAAAAAAATCAACGTAACAGTTAATGAAAAATGTAACTGCAGAGATAAAAATAAATGTCCGTTTGAAGGAGTTTGTTAAACTGAATAAGTCATTTAAAAACAGAAGTAAAAGATAAAATATACTTAAGATGTACTGAAGACAGTTTTAAAACACGGTGGAATAAACCCAAGTCCATATTCAAACAAAAAAAAATTAAAAATAGATCCAAAGTAGCCAACTATTTACGGAAATTAAAAGAAAAAAATGGCGGAAACCCCCACGTAAGATGGAAAATATTAAATCAAAAACCCAAACTCTCCAAAAGTGGTGATATCTGCAGATTGTGCCAAGAAGAAAAGTGGTACTATTTCTTTGAACATTTTTGGTACTATTTCTTTGAACTATTTCTTTGAACTATTTGGAACTATTTCTTTGGTACTATTTCTTTGAACTTTGCTTATCAACTATCAAGAGAGTTAACTGTTAAATAATCCGTCAAAACAAATCACCAGCCGAAACTGAAAAAGTTAAAACCATGGTAGCGTAACCAGCTGATCTTCCCTATCTATCGATATATCGAATCTATCTATCTATATATATATATATATATATATATATATATATATGCAGGGTGTCCATAAAGTTCGTGTGCACTTAAAAATTTATAACCTTATTTGTATTTGCGATAAAAATAATTTGTAAAAAAGATTAGAAAGAAGTAAATCTATATTTTGTAAAGTTTTATGGAAATTTTATTAAAGTTTTCATATGTCCTTCATCACTAGCAATACAAAGGTAATACGATTTTGCAGTTCATATTTTTTTACTTATCTAAAAATAAAGAATTATTCAATAACTATAATCAAAACTATGTACATTCAACTTTATAAGATTTTTACAGATTATTTCCATCATAAATACAAATAAAGTTATAAAAAAGTGCACACGGACTTTATGGACAACATGTATGTATATATATATATATATATATATATATATATATATATAATGGTGTGTGTGTTAAGGCAAACCATGTGTGTGTGTGTGTGTGTGTGTGTGTGTGTGTGTGTGTGTGTGAGGGAAAGAAAGACACTCTTCAGGGAACAGGCAACCATAGTCTCTCCACATATTCTTTTCATGTGAATTCTGTGAATTGTTATGACTTCTTGGTTTGGAAAGATAGTTGCGTGATTTCTCGTTGCTTTCAACATCGTTTTAAATTCAGAGTCGTTTATTCTGGCTGCCATTCAAAGCTATAAGGCACAGACTACCCAAATGTTGAACCCATAGCTTGGAGAAAAAAGTTCATTTTTTTTCCAAAGGTATTAGCAGGCAAGTCAACTCAACAGACGCTGTGGCACCCCGGTGTGGTTTAATGGTTAGCAAGTTTGTCCCATTACAAATTGAGTAGTGAGTTGATCCTCATTGGGTGTCGCACACTTTCAGCCTTCTACCAAACCAAAGTTGCGTTTAGGAAATCAAATGAGCACCTCGACGTGGTGTCACGATTAACAAGCTTGTCTCGCTTGTATCATGGCTGCTCATGAGAACGATATAATTTCCCGATACACAATTTGTATGCAATGTTGTCCTTTTTATTCTGGGTTGGCTGACCTATCAAGTTTAAAGTGCCCAGTCTAGTTTGCTGTTTCACCATTAACATTTCATCTTTTTTAGTGATATATTTGACTCTCCAAGATACGTATTTTCTGTTATCAAGAAAAGCATTTTGGTTTTGTTCACGTACATATTAAAGGGGATGTGCGTTTTTGTGCAATGGCCGAGTTCGAATTCCAGTTGAACTCGTTGTGTTCACTTTTGCACAATTACCCTTGAAAAAGATATTAATCCGTAGATTCTACCTTCATCTATGGGTTAAATAGCAGAAGAGATTGAGTTCTATAGCATTGGTTGGTAGTCTGTCTACTGCAGAAAGTAATGGCAATCTGCTTAAAAAGAAACTTCTTTCCAGTCATTCATGTCTAGAAGGAGACATGATTACCCAAGCATGAATCACTTATAGCAATTAACTGATTGAGATATTAACAGCCGGCAACCGACATAAATAACATATTCACACAACCAATACAGAAGGATGCAAATGTATACAGTAAGTAGTATACCAGTAATTTTCTTTTCTATGCCCCGTGTCCTTTCAGGACGTAGACAATCATAGATTTCTACTTGCCCAATTCCTTAACAATTTTTCTTTTTGGTATCTCTCCTAAACCCCGCTTTACTATTCATTCAAGTATGTCTCGCACTGCTTTCCCCCTTCTCTCTCTCTCTCTCTTTCCTTCTCTCCGTCCTGTGAGTATCAGGTTCTCTAAGCCCTCCTTCCTCATTATATGTTCCAGAAACCTCAGCTGTCTCTTCCTGATGCCAAGTATAAGTTTCCTTTTCGTTTGTATTCTCTCCAAAACCTCGTCGTTGCTCCCATGTTCGATTCCTGTTGCCCTCAGCATCCTTTTTGTTTACAATCATATCGCCCCAAGCAAGCCAGGCCCCTGGTGCGCAGGGGGTTACATAGGAGGAAAGTTATGAGAAAGAGTGATAGGTTACAGAGCGTGTCAGGAAGTTGGTAAGAGAAGGGTTAAGAAACTGAGAGTGGAGTGGACGGAGAAAGGAGCATGAGAGAGAGAGAGAGAGAGAGAGAGGATGCAAGTTAGCAAGATAAGAGATGACTATTGACTTTACAATTAAACTCCTGAAGATTGTAGTTGTCGGGGAAGCAAGTAAACGGAAGAGAGTTTCACAGGCGAGAAGTGCGAGAAAAGAATCTGTAGAGTAGAATTTGTTTTTACATTTTATTGGTTTCAGAGTAAATGGGTGGGACCTAGTTGGTAATCTTGTGGCTCGAGCAAATTCCTATATAGGGGGAACCAGAGAGATAAGTTCATCGGAGTAAAAGCCGTGAAAGTACTTGTAGAAGAATTTTTTTTGTTTTTTTAAATTTTTTATAAGCGTTTCACCCCGAGCAAGGCATGTCACTGCCACTACTGCGCAGGGGGCTACGTAGAGTGGAGAAAGGATGAATGAATATAGGAAATGTCAGAGGGTGGGTGATAGGCGGGTAAGGATACCTAGAATGAGGGTTGGGTAGATGAGAGTGTTCTGAGAATAATTGGGAGTTAGTGTGATAGGAGGTGTCTATTGACCCTACATTTAAACACCTGGAGATTGTAACTGTCGGGAAAGCAGAGTTGTGGAAGGGAGTTCCACAGGCGGGAAGCGCGAGAAAAGAAGCTGTTGGAGTAGAATTTGCGGTTACATCTTATTTGTTTAATTGTAAAAGGGTGGGACCTAGTTGCTAATCTAGTATCTCGTGTAAATTCGATACAGGGAAGGCACATTGCGCCGGTGAGAAAGTAACTGTATCTTAGCTGTGAGGTCGAGATTTTTCTGTAGAACCACATTTCTGTTGCTTCAAGTCTCTCCTTCATCTTTGAGGAGGTTGTCCAGCATTCACTGCCTTATAAAAGGACGGATATAACAAGTGCAGTATTCTAAGGAAATCTTCCTGGTTTTGTTTTTGAAATGCGTCTTTTTTCATGGCAATGCCCCTTTCGATCTGGGATTTGTTTAATACAAGAATTTTAATTCCTTAGAATCTTGTTGAACAATTTTATTTTCATAATAATTATTATAATACACTAGCAGTATAGCCCGGCGTTGCTCGGGTGTAATGAAAGCTTTAAAACTAATCCATGATCCTGGAGCTCAGACTCTTTGGACGTTGGCACGAAAGACTAAAAAGCAATAGCTGTTTCCAGTTAAAGCGAAACCGTAGAGTGAAAGAAAAATGAATGGATGTAAGTCAAATTTTGATTTCCTGGTATCGATATCAAATAATTTTCTTTTCGTCGTAAACTGAATTTTGGAGGCTAAATAAGTCCTCTGAGTAAATGGTATCATAGCTGAGACTAAGAACTACATCTTGCCTTTTATATATATATATATATATATATATATATATATATATATATAAGGTTGCAGTTCTTACAATAGTGCAGAAACTCGATAATATATATATATATATATATATATATATATATATATATTATCGAGTTTCTGCACTATTGTAAGAACTGCAACCTTGAAACCTCTGAATATCGTTTCTTATGTCTTTGTCTATGAGTGTATCAAATTTGATTAAAATCGGACCACTCCTTCTATAAACCGATTTTTTCGATTATCGATTTTCGATATTTATCGGGGGTACCTCGACACAAAACCTAGCTAAGAACACTCGCAGACGCTTATAGTACAACTGTGTAAATTTTCCAGAAAATCGGTTCAGGCATTTCGGGGTCTATAGGTAACGGACACACACACACACACACACACACACACACACACACACACACACAGACATACATACACACAGACACATACACACACACAGAGAAAAAGTTCCATTTATAAATAAGTTTAGATTTATTGTAGTTTTTATTTTTTAATAAATAATATTTTCTTATATTACTGCATATCTACATTTGCATTCAGCTGTATAAGAACCGCTTGCTTTTAACCCCCACCTCAAAAAATATCCTAAGAGACTTGGAAAATTCTGTTTTCTGACTAAATTGGTGAAAGAAAACAAACAAGATGTAACTCATCTAATTGTGGTTCATTACGATGGCAATGACAACGACTATGATGATCATTATGGGCATTCTTGATCTTTAGTTAAAAGACCTTAAAGAATTAGAATAAATTTGGATACTAATATTAGGATTGCAACGTTATTGAAAAATTAGAGGTTTGTCGGTCTGATGAATGAGAAGCGTAAAGTGAAGAGGTTTTAATCAGCAAGTAAGAAAAAGAATGACGAAGAAAGAAAGAAGAAAACAGTTATAGACTATGAAAGAATTGGCGGCACGTTAAAAAGTTTCAAAATAAAAAAGAAAGGAATGAAAAAGAATGAAAAGAATTGGAGGTCTTTAAAGAGAAAGAAACTAATGGGAAAGAAAAAAGAAAGATAAAGAAAGAAAGATAAAGAAAGAAAGAAACTTGGGCTAAGATAACGAATGAAAAGAAGAACATTAAGAATAGAAAGAAAGAACGAAAGAAATGAAGAATATTAAAGAGGCTGCGAAAAGGGAAAAAAAGAAAGAAAGATAAGACTGACACGAAAGAAAGAAAAAAAGAAAAAAAGAAAGAATGAAAAAAGAAAGAAAGAAAAAAGAAAAAAGAAAGAAAGAAAGGACTATTACAAAGAAAGAAAAGAAGAACAGAACAACAGTTGTTGAGAGAAGGAAAGAAAGAAGAAAAAAGAAAAAATAAAGAAAATATCTGTTATGACAAAAAAGAAAGGAAGAACTAAGAAAAAGCTGTTAAAAGAGAAAAGAAAGAAAGAAAGAAAGAAGAGAAAGAAAGAAAAGAAAGAAAATAAAGATTGTCAATGCTGCCGCAAAAGAAAGAAAGGGTTTCGACAAAAGAATAATGAAGAACATTCAAAAGGCTGTGGAGAGAGAAAAAACAAAGAAGAAAGATTGCCAAAAGTGATGCAAAAGAAAGAAAGAAAAAAGGAGCTATGACAAAATGGCCGTCGAAAGATAAAAAGAAAGAACGCAAAGAAAGAAAAACTAGAAAACTAACACTGAATAAATAAATAAATAGCTTTGACAAAAGAAAGAAAGAATGAAGAACGAAAAATACTGTTGAGAGAGAGAATGTAATTTCGAAAGAAAAGAATGCTAAGACTGACGTGAAAAAAAGAAAGAAAGAAGAAAGAAAGAAGAAAGAAAGAAAAAAGAAAAAAAGAAAAAGAAAGAAAGAAAGAATAAAGGTTTTTAAAAGAAAGAAGCAAAAAAGAAAATTGATAAAAATGAAAGAAATGAAGAATGAAGAATGAAGTTAAATAAACAAAAAATCAGGCTCTCACCAAGAAAGAAAAAAAGAAAGAAAGAAAGGAAAAATGGAACAAAACTGCCGGGAGATAAAATGAAAATAAAAAAGAAAAACATTCCAAGATTGAGGTGAAAAAAAAAAAAAAAAAAAGAGAAAGAAGAAAATAAAAAAATTATCTCACAATAAAGAAAGAAAAATGAAAAAAAGACTCAGAAGAAAGAGAAAGACTGGTAGGTCGAATGAAAAAAACTCACTGATATCAAAGAAAATTAAATAAAAAAGTAAAAAAAGAAAGAAAGATAACATAATCGATTATAAATAAAAAGTTTGTGAAATGAAAGGACGTGTTTGAAAATTATGAGGAGACTTCATTTGAACAATGCAAAATGTTATTTGAATTTTCAAAAGAAGAGAAAAAAATTAAACGCCATTGCTAATTATGATTGACAGAGAAGAAAACGTTTGTCGTCTGCCTGAGACAATCGTAAATAAATGAGTGTTTGAAGAACTGGATGGATAAACGAGTGGGAAAAAGAAAAGAGTTTGGAGAAGAGAAAATGAGACAATAGCAAATTAAAGATTATAACGAAATTGTCTACAATTAAGGGCTTATTTGAAGAAAGATGCTGAAACTGCAGCGTTATATACGCATTGGAGTAGATTCTCTGAATGAGGTCAACATGGCCACACAGTGAATCTTTCAATAAAGGAATTTAGAATTGATAAGATAATGGCGCTTAAAATAGTGGTGGTGGTAGATGCATTTTTAAAGAAATAAAATAAAAATGAATAATGTGCAAAGGAAGAAAAAAAGAAAAGAAAAAGAATCAAAGAAGAAAAATCGAAGACGTATAGAAGAAGTAGTGAAAACGAATTGAGGAAGAAAGAGAATAAGAAAAGAAGAAAAATAGAAGGACATAATGAGGAGGAGGAAAAAGGAACAAAAAGAACTGAATGAAGAAGAAAAATGAAAATAAAAAATATTACAAGAAGAGAAAAAGACGAAGAAAAATATGAAAAGAATATGTAGAAAAGAATAAAAATAATAATAGAAGAAGAATAGAAGAGGAAAAGAAGAAAAAATACAAGAAGAAAAAAGAATTATAGAAAAAGAACAATACAAGAAGAATAGAAAAAGAAGTAGAAGAAGAAAAGAAGAAAAAACAGAAGAAGAAAAAAGAAATATAGAAAAAGAAGAATACAAGAAGAATAGAAGAAGTAGAAGAAGAAGAAAAGAAGAAGAAAAAATAGAAGAAAAAATAGAAGAAGAAAAAAGATATATAAAAAAGAAGAATACAAGAAAAATACAAGAAGAAGTAGAAGAGGAAAAGAAAAACAAAAAATAAAAGATGAAAAAAGAAATATAGAAAAAGAAGAATACAAGAAGAATAGAAGAAGAAGTAGAAGAAAAAAAGAAGAAGAAAAATAGAAGAAGAAAAAAGAAATATAGAAAAAGAAGAATACAAGAAGAATAGAAGAAGAAGTAGAAGAAGAAACGAAGAATGAAAATAGAAGAAGAAAAAAGAAATATAGAAAAAGAAGACATGAAGAATAGAAGAAGTAGAAGAAGAAACGAAGAAAAATAGAAGAAGAAAAAAGAAATATAGAAAAAGAAGAATACAAGAAGAATAGAAGAAGAAGTAGAAGAAACGAAGAAGAAAAATAGAAGAAGAAGAATCGAACAAGAAGAATTGAAAAATAAAAATTAAAGAACAGTCAATGAAGAAGGATAAGAATTGAATGAAATCGAATAAGAATCAAAGAAGGAGTCAACGAAGAATAGAAAATGAATCGAAGAAGAAGAACAAGCGAATAAGAATAGGAAAAGAAAAAATCGAAGAACTAGAATCGAAGTAGATGAAGTATATAAGAAGAAGAAGAAGAAGAAGAAGAAGAAAAAGAACAAAGAGAAGTCGGAGAAGAAGAAAAAAGAAGTAGAAGAAAACAATTGAAAGAGTTGGATAAAAAAGAAGAAATTGAAGAAGAAAAGAATCATGAAAAAATGAGAAGTCGAAGAAGAAGAAAAAGATGAGAGAGTTAGATAAAAAGAAGAAGAAGAAGATGAGATAGTAAGATAAAGAAGAAGAAAGAGATGAGAGAATTAGATAAAAAAGAAGAATAGTTTCAGATGGTAACGCATCAATAAGGAAGTACGATAAGCAAGCTTGAAATTAAGTCTATGTCATTTCGCCGAAGAGATATGCGTTGTGTTGCAGTGGATATCGACTCGGAACAAGAAATCGGGGAGCCGAGTTCGAATTACAGTTGAATTCATTGCATTCACTTACGCGCAAATACCCTTGGGAAAGGTATTAATCCGTCTCTTCCTTCCATTTATATGTTAAATAACAGGACAGAGTGGGTTCTATAGCCTTGGCTGGCAACCAGTATACCACTGAAAGCAATGGCAACCTACTGCGGGATAATCTTCTGCCCAGTCAGTCATGTCTCTTTCGAGACATGATCGCCCAAGCGTGTTTCACGTATGGCACTTAACTGACTGACATTTCGCCGAAGTGGAAATCACTTTGTTTTTCACGGCGTTAAACATTTCGGAATTCGTGCCAAAGAAAATCTAATAACGGGGAATTTTACTGTACTAATTTATTTAAAAGAAATCTGCAGCTGATGCACACAGAATTCTTTGTGAGACTTACGGAGGCATTACTTTATGAAGATTCATGTCAGGCTGAACTTGTATAATCATTAGGACTTGTCACACACCAGTTTCGAAACGTTTAAAAGTATTAGGAATGATTCAGAAGTAAGGTCAACGACGTCGAACGGCATTCTGTCCCGTGTGCACAGCTCCTTCAACAGCAGAAAAATAAAGAATTTTTGCATCGTCTCGTGATGTAGATACACTACGATAACCTTAAGCGTAAAATAGCGTGGGTTAAGTTCGACTATGTACTGACACCGGTAGTGTAGTCGATTAGAAGCTGCTTAAACAGACCGAAATCATCACGGGAGATCACTATTGACGACAACAGAAACGTTTGAGCCGATCATTGAAGAAAAAATTGCCGCTATACGAGCAGAGACACAACAAAGTAATATTGCAGCATGACAGGCCACATATTACAAAACAGGTAAAAATTTACTTGGAAACGCTTAAATGGTAAGTCTTACCCTACACGCCGTATTCACTAGACATTGCCCCGTCCGATTATTACTTTTTCCGATCGATGGCAAATGGCCATTCTGAGCAGCACTTTCATTCTTATAAAGATGTCAAAAAGTGGGTCGACTCGTGATTATCCTCAAAAACCTCGTTTTTCCGACGTGGAATTCAAATGAAGCCCAAAAAAAATAAATAAATAAAAAAATAAAAAATAAAAAATGGGCAGAAGTAGTAGCTAACGATGGACAATACTTTAAGTGACATGTTTTTTACTAATCTCTGGAAATAAATCATTACTTATTCAAGGTACTAATATATATATATATATATATATATATATATATATATATATATAAAGAGTATATCAAGATATTGGAGGCCATGTACATCAAATCGAAACAACAAACTCTCAATAAAATCAACTTTAAAACCGGAAATAACATATTACATTGCATTTGACTACATGGTTTTGTTGTCATTTCGCGCTATCCCGCGGTGTGACGTCATAAAACCGCATCGCAAACTTAAGAACTGCGTTTATTACTTTTTGGTAACTATTGCCGTTGCCAAGCGGAGATTTATGTCAACACAAAATAAAATCGTCGGTGATGGTTGATTTTATAATATTTCAGTTTAAAGAACCTCTCTGAAGATGGCTCATGTGAACCGAAAGCTTAGAAGAAAACCAATAAATAATTATCCAAATGTTGGAGAATTTTTGTCTTTATTTTCAACTGAAATTAAAGCAAAAATACAACGTTTAGAACGGCTCATGATTAAACATAATAGACATTCATTGTCTCTTACATTTAACAACATATGTTTAGAAAATATATATGTATATATATATATATATACCCTGGGTAAAAAGCCGTAATGATAAGCTGTGATACAGCGAAGCAGATCTGTCTGCGGTTGACTATATATATATATATATATATATATATATATATATATATATATATATATATATATATATATAGTTATAGTTATACAGAAAATCTAAGCAAGAACCAAAAACCTACCTAGGTAGGTTGTTGGCTCTTGCTTAGATTTTCTGTCTTTTTGCTCTACTTTCGTATTGAGCGCTTTAGTGTTAGGGTTTTCGTCTTGGTTTTTTTCTCTCTTTCTTATGAGTACTTGACTTTTTGTTCATGTACTTCGGTTGGTTCCTTTTTTTACTTCCCCTTTTTTCCCTCCGAGTTCGTCCTCGGTGGGTTGGTCAAGATGTTTTAAATTATACCTTAATTAATACTAGTTTCGTCAGAGTTAATTCTGTAACTATTGGTATTGTTATTACTATAGTTATTATTATATATAGTTATATATAGGTGAAGAGATCCGTTTTACAGTTCTGTGTTCTCCGGCCATTACCTTTCTTTTTTTTTTATACAATAAATATTGCAGAGCATAATATAATCATATAATTAAATTTGTTATTTAATTAAAAAACCATTGCGACACGGAAATTTCTATGTTTCGAGATTTCGTCATCAGGTAATGTTAGATCATTATTGTGAAAATTTCACCACAATGATCTCACATTGCCTGATGACGAAGTCGAAATCTCGAATCAGAGAAATTTCCGTGTCGTAATGTATTTTAATTAAAACCAAATTTAATTATATATATATATATATATATATATATATATATATATATATAACTGATCTTACGGTCTTTATCATCAAGACATTTGCACAGCTGTTAAAGCTTTGCAAATGTTTTAAGTTTAGGAACGCTTACAAATATTTATCAATTCAGCATAGAGGAAAGTTCAGTGTTTAATCAACAAAGGTGAGTAAGTGATGGCTTTGACATTTTTTTATGCAAATTAGTATTTAATTTAATTTGGAATTATTTTACGTGTTATATATTTACAATAACATTTGAAAAATTAACATTTTTTAGTCATTATGTTTTCTTGGAGTGATGATTCTTCAGGAATGTAGATATTGGAAAAATCTGTGTCACAGATTTTTATTTTGATAAGATTCCATATCGGCGCTTTCGAAATTTTTCCTTCTAAATTACATTTTTTAAAAATAAAAGTGGCCTGTTTATATTAAATATGTTGTTGAAAATATTTCCAAGTATAACTAATGTATTTGATAATCTGTGGGGTGCTCTGGATATACTACTGCATGTTTAACAAGAAGACTCACATTATATCACTCTTACCAAAGATTTGTTATGTCTCATTTAAATACACATGAAGACCTACCCAATTCTATCTGTAACATACTTGTCGATAATACAAGCATAATAGAATCACCCACAAAAAAGACTAAAAATAATGAAAACAATGTTAATAAAATAAAAACTAACAAAATTCCACACTCAAAAATATCAACTATAGATACGGTCACAATGTGCGTACCGTGTTTGGAAAATGAAATATTCCTATAAATCTAGATACATGCATAATTCAATCTATATATTCAGTTAAAAAAGTTACTAAACTTGTGTCTCGAGTAAATTCATATAAAGGGGGCACCAGTCAGCTTAAGTTCATCGGAGCAGAAGCCGTGAAAGTATTTCTAGAAGAGACACAGTAAGGCCACTTAGCGCCGGTGAGAAAGTGACTGTATCTGAGCTCCCAAGAGTGGATTAATCACTGTTGGAATTTGTCAAGGAAACCTAGGTGGATAGCAGGAGCACCCGACCAGATATGGCAGGAGTATTCAATGCACGGCGGATGCTAAGTCGGGATCGATCACATTACAGATTCTCCGTTAGATTTTGTCAAGGACACCTAGGTGGATAGCAGGAGCACCCGACCAGATATGGCAGCAATATTCAATGCACGGGCGGATGGTAGATTTGGATATGTGCAGGATTATTTCGGACGCGAAAAGCTTCCTGGTCCTACACAGAGAGAGAGGTGTTTAGATCTGAATTGACGTTGCATTTAAACTTTTAGAGAATGTAGCTGTCAGGGAAGCAAGTATACGGAAGAGAGTTCCACAAACGGGATGTACAAGAAAAGATACCCGTAGAGTAGAAGTAATAAATAACAAGAACAATTTTTAACCCGAAAGTACTAACCATGGGTATATACTACCCGGTGCCAATGACGCCATTTTAGTTACAATTTAATTACAATTTTCAGCACCTGATTTTCTTAATTAAATAATATGTTTTCCAGTTCTTATTAATGTTAACTCAATGTATAAAGTTTGAAGTGCCTTCATGCAAAATATTTCAAATAAAGATTTATATTTAATAATTTTTTATATTTTCAAAATCGGTAATGATATACCCATGGTTAGCAATGGTGGAACTTTAACTGATGTTAATGTTGCAGGATTAATAATTAAAATAATTAGAAAAAAAGAAAAAATTTTAGTAATTGAAATAACGAGAAAGATTTTAAACAATACAATAAAGTTATTTTAAAATAAAAAGTGAAAATATAAAAATAAGTGACATTAGAAAAACAAACAGATGAACTCGTTTGAACACACAATGAGGAAAGAGGAGTTAGAGAATATACTGAAATATATAATATACAGGATATACTGAAATCAATAAGGGAAGAGGCAATAAACATGAAATAAAAACAGCAGTGAAGTTATCAAAAGTGCCCGTGTAATGAGATGGTAGAACATGGAATGGGAGAGATAGAGAAACCTTGCTAAAAGCTATACAGGATGGGAAGTTATGGAGAGCCATGTCTTACATGAACATGACACGTAGAAGAAAGACAATACTTAGCTTTATTCATATTTGTCATTGTTATTCAAAAACACCATCGAACAAGATAAAGGACATCATTGTTAGAAAACTTTAAACTATTTCTGCTGCTACTGACCCGGGCCACCACAGACTGAATATATCTGCGCCTATGACAGATCAGGTCAATAGCGGGGCTCTTTTCCCGGATGAAATAGTTTCAAGCCACAGGTTGAATTCCTGCTATGAATTAAATTCGCGGCCATTTTTGACGTGTCCTTAAGTTCTTGACAATCGTAACAATTCGAATTATCCTAAGGGCAACGTTTACAGCCCACCTTGTAGGCGAATGATGGTCTTTTAAACGATCCTTGGTCATGTTAGTGTCGTCGGTCGTTGGGTCATAAACATGCGAAATAAAATGGTTCGGGTTGGTGTCGACAAATGACATTGAAGGAAAGAAAGGACAAAGACTTAAAAATATTTTCAAGATAAAGTAGAGGAAAAAATAGGTAAGTATAAAAAAAACGAAGATAAGAATCAAAAGAAAAAAGCGAAAATAAATGAAAAAAAAACAAAACAAAGGAAGGAAGGAATGAATTCTTCCTGAATGAGTAAAAGTAAGGAAGGAAAGAAGGAAACGTGGATGGGAGAGTGAGAAGAAGGAAAGAAGAGTGAGTTAAATGAAGGAAATAAAGAAAGAAGAAAGATTAGGCGAGGGGAATGAATGAACAAATGAAGAAAGGAAGGACGATTGACTGAACGTAAGAAAGGGAGGGAGAGGGAGAAAAAGTAAGAAAGTAGGAGTGAGAAGAAGGAAATAAAGAACGAATAGTGAGAAAGGAAAGAAGGAAATACTATCCGACAGAAGGAAGGAAGGAAGGAAGGAAGGAAGGAAGAACTAGTTAATGAAAATAAAAAAGAGAGGAAGAGTAGAAGAAACGAACGAAGGAACAAGGAAGGAAGGCAGAGTTTAAAGAAAGAAAGGAAAAAGAAGAGTGGGTAAAGGGAATGAATGAAGGAAGGAAAGAAAGTCCGAGTGAGTGAAAGTAAAAAAGAAAAAGAGATACAAAGGAAGGAAGGAAGGAAGGCTTGAAGGAAGGAAGGAAGGAAGGAAGGAAGGAAGGAAGGATACACTGGCCGGGGAAAGAAAGAAAGAAAGAAAGAAAGAAAGAAAGAAAGAATGGGGGTATGAATGACGAAAGGAAAGATGGAAGTAAGGAAAACGAGTGAATGAAAGTTAAGAAGGGAGAGTGAGAGGAAGGAAAGAAGGGGAGGAGGAAGGAAGAGTGAGTTGGAGGAATGACACAAATTATAGCCAAAAGAAGGCAAGAATAAAGGGAAAAAGGAAGGAAGGAAGGAAGGAAGGAAGGTAACGAATGAGCAGTGAGAGAAGGTAAATATGAGTTTTTAAAAAAGTAACCGTTTGGAATAAGTTTTGCAAAATTAAATATATTTTAAAACAATAAATATATCTATTTTTTTACAATTTAATTTAGTTTTTAAAAATTTTTTGCAGCTTCTTTCTAAAATGAAAGTGAAAGTTTTGATAGCTTAATATGGAAGAGATAGATGGCGGAAAAAAAGCCGAAGGGTGTAATGAGTAAGAAAACTGGGAGCGAGAAAGAGAGAGAGAAAAGGAGTGTGATTGAAACAGGACAGGCAAATGGATTTGTCGTTGTCTGAAGACGTCTTAGATTGGCGTCAAGTATGGAAAACAGAGGCGAGACGGCAGAGAAGAAAGCATTTATTTTTCTTCAGTTAATTAATGCACTTCGACTTTAGGACAATTTATAAACATTCAATGATAGAAAAATTACCAAGCAAAAGATCAAAGCAGATTTGAAAACGAAAGGAGACATTGTGAGTGGATAACAAGGTAAAAGTGTTTACATGATGTTCCCTCATAAGACCCCCACCCTTCAGAACTAAGAGTTATTTAAGGGTCCTTGATAAATTTCCAACAATATTTAGTTTTCAAAATAACCGTGGAATTTCCACTTGGTTGATAAGATTAACGAGATATCAACCCATGTTTCCTAATATAATACCGACAGTTTAAGTTAAAAGGTAAACATTAGTTCAGTTTCAAAATCCGGTGACAAGGTAAATATTTCTCCGTTTAAAGTGAAGTAAAAAGATACAAATTGAACAGGTTTAATCTTGAGTGAAAACGTAAAGATTGATCTTGTTTATAATTGAGAGAACAGGTAAGCACTGATCCGGTTTAAACTCGAGTAAAAAGATAAGCAGTGGTCCGCCATATATTTGAGTGAAAGGGTAAAAGCATTAGTTGGGATTAAATTTGAGTGAAAGGACAAATCTCGGTTTGGTTTAAATTTGAGAAAAGGGTAAGACGCAATTCACTTTAAATTTGAGTGAAAGGGTACGCCTTGACTCGGTTTAAATTTGAGGGTAAAGGGTACGCCTTGACTCGGTTTAAATTTGAGTGAAAGGGTACGCCTTGACTCGGTTTAAATTTGAGTGAAAGGGTACGCCTTGACTCGGTTTAAATTTGAGTGAAAGGGTACGCCTTGACTCGGTTTAAATTTGAGTGAAAGGGTACGCCTTGACTCGGTTTAAATTTGAGTGAAAGGGTACGCCTTGACTCGGTTTAAATTTGACCTTGAAAGGGTACGCCTTGCTGGTTTAAATTTGAGTGAAAGGGTAAGCCTTGACTCGGTTTAAATTTGAGTGAAATGGTAAAAGCCGGTTCAGTCTAAATTTGTGTAAAAAGGGAAGCCTCGGTTCGGTTTAAATTTAAATGAAAAGGTAAGCCTCAGTTAGGTTTAAATTTGAGTGAAAGGGTACGCCTTGACTCGGTTTAAATTTGAGTGAAAGGGTACGCCTTGACTCGGTTTAAATTTGAGTGAAATGGTAAAAGCCGGTTCAGTCTAAATTTGTGTAAAAAGGGAAGCCTCGGTTCGGTTTAAATTTAAATGAAAAGGTAAGCCTCGGTTAGGTTTAAATTTGAGTGAAAGGGTAAGCCTTGACTCGGTTTAAATTTGAGTGAAATGGTAAAAGCCGGTTCAATCTAAATTTGTGTAAAAAGGAAGCCTCGGTTCGGTTTAAATTTAAATGAAAAGGTAAGCCTCGGTTAGGTTTAAATTTGAGTGAAAGGGTACGCCTTGACTCGGTTTAAATTTGAGTGAAAGGGTACGCCTTGACTCGGTTTAAATTTGAGTGAAATGGTAAAAGCCGGTTCAGTCTAAATTTGTGTAAAAAGGGAAGCCTCGGTTCGGTTTAAATTTAAATGAAAAGGTAAGCCTCGGTTAGGTTTAAATTTGAGTGAAAGGGTAAGCCTTGACTCGGTTTAAATTTGAGTGAAATGGTAAAAGCCGGTTCAGTCTAAATTTGTGTAAAAAGGGAAGCCTCGGTTCGGTTTAAATTTAAATGAAAAGGTAAGCCTCGGTTAGGTTTAAATTTGAGTGAAAAGGTAAGCCTCGGTTAGGTTTAAATTTGAGTGAAAGGGTACGCCTTGACTCGGTTTAAATTTGAGTGAAATGGTAAAACTTGGTTCGGTTTAATTTTGATTGGAGATTTAATCCTCGGTGTAGTTTAGATATGCGTGAAAGGATAAACTACAGTTCGGTTAAAATTTGAGAGAAAAGGCAGTCCTCGTTTCATTTTATATTTCCGCAAAAGGATAAACTACAGTTTGGTCCAAAATTGAGTAAAAGAGTAAACCTGGGTTAAGTTTAAATTTGAGTGAAAGGGTAAACCTCTGCCTGGTTTAAATTTGAGAGAAAGGGTAAACCTCTGTCCGGTTTAAATTTGAGTTAAAGGGTAAGTTCCGCTTCGGCTTAAGTTTAAGCGAACGAGTAAAACGTCGGTTCAGTTTAAATTTGAGTGAAAATGTAAACATCTGTTCTGATTAAATTCGAGTGAAAGGGTAAACCTCGATTCGGTATATTTTCGAGTGAAAAAATAAAACTTGGTTCAGTTTAAATTTGTGGAAAAGTGTAAACCTCGTTTGAGTTTATAGTTCAGTGAAAAGATAAACCTCTTTTTGAGTTAAATTTTTGAGGAAGAATAATTATCGATTCGGTTTATTCTTGCATGAAAAGATAAACTATAGTTCGGTTTAAATTTGAGTGAAAGTGTAAATCCTCACTTAGATCTAATTTTGCGTGGGAGAGTAATCGTTGTTTTGGTTTATATTTGCATGAAACAAATGACCTCAATTCGATTTAAATTTCCCTGAAAAGATAATCCTCGGTTCGGTTTAAATTTCCCTGAAAAGATAATCCTCAATTCGATTTAAATTTCCCTGAAAAGATAATCCTCGGTTCGGTTTAAATTTCCCTGAAAAGATAATGCTCAATTCGATTTAAATTTCCCTGAAAAGATAATCCTCGGTTCGGTTTAAATTTCCCTGAAAAGATAATCCTCAATTCGATTTAAATTTCCCTGAAAAGATAATGCTCAATTCGATTTAAATTTCCCTGAAAAGATAATGCTCAATTCGATTTAAATTTCCCTGAAAAGATAATGCTCAATTCGATTTAAATTTCCCTGAAAAGATAATCCTCAATTCGATTTAAATTTCCCTGAAAAGATAATCCTCGGTTCGGTTTAAATTTCCCTGAAAAGATAATCCTCAATTCGATTTAAATTTCCCTGAAAAGATAATCCTCGGTTCGGTTTAAATTTCCCTGAAAAGATAATCCTCAATTCGATTTAAATTTCCCTGAAAAGATAATGCTCAATTCGATTTAAATTTCCCTGAAAAGATAATGCTCAATTCGATTTAAATTTCCCTGAAAAGATAATGCTCAATTCGATTTAAATTTCCCTGAAAAGATAATCCTCAATTCGATTTAAATTTCCCTGAAAAGATAATCCTCGGTTCGGTTTAAATTTCCCTGAAAAGATAATCCTCAATTCGATTTAAATTTCCCTGAAAAGATAATCCTCGGTTCGGTTTAAATTTCCCTGAAAAGATAATCCTCAATTCGATTTAAATTTCCCTGAAAAGATAATCCTCAATTCGATTTAAATTTCCCTGAAAAGATAATCCTCGGTTCGGTTTAAATTTGCATAAAATGATAAACCTAAGTTTGGTTTAAATATTAGCGAAATGGTAGACCACCTAGCATTTTAATTTAAATTTGAGTGAAGGAGTAACCCTTGGTTCAGTTTATATTTGAGTGAAAAGATAAACCTATTTTCGGTTTTAATTTAAGTGAAAGGGTGAACCTCGGTTCAATATAGGTTTGAGTGAAAAAATGAATCTCGGTTCAGTTTAAATTTGTGTGAAAGGGCAACCCTCGCTTCGGTTTATATTTAAGCGAAAATATAAACCTATGTTCGATTTAAATTTTTGGCGAAGTGTAACCCTCTATTCAGTTTATTTTTGAGTGAAATGATGAACTTCGGTTCGGTCTAAATTTGAGTAAAAGGTAAAGCTTTATTTCGGTTTAAATTTTCGTTTAAAGCGTAATCCTCGGTTCGGTTTAAATTTGCGTAAAAGAATAAACCACAGCTTGGTTCAAATTTAAGTGAAGGATAGAGTTTAAATTTGTGTGAAAATGTAAACTCCTGTTCAGTTTAAATTTAAATTTAAGTTTTTTTTTTGTTTTTTTTTTAATCATATCACCCCAAGCAAGGCGATAACGCCACTGATGCGCAGGAGGCTACGTAAGGGTAAAAAGAATGGAAAAGAGAAAGCCGGAAACCACATCCTAAACAGGGAACAAGGGATGAGCCTCTTCACCTGTTCAATACACGTGGGTGGAGTGTGAACCGGGTGATAGTTTAGTCTATCTACTCCAATTAAAAGAGTAAAATTCCGTTCGGTTTAAATTTGAGTGAAAGTGTAAACCTCGGTTCAGTTTAAATTTAAGTGAAAGGATAAAACTCAATTCGGTTTAAATTTGAGTAGAAAATTCTCGGGTAGGTTTATATTTGCGTGAAAGGAGAAACCATACTTCGGATCAAATTTAAGTGAAAGAGCAATCCTCGGATCAGTTTAAATTTGAGTAAAAGGGTAAAGCTAGGTTCGGTTTATATTTGAGGGAAAAGATAAACATCTTTTCGGTTTAAATTTGAGTCAATGAGTAAACCGGTTTGGTTTAAAATTCAGTGAAATAGTAAACCTCAGTTTGGTTTGAATTTTTATAAAAAAAGTAAAAGTTTGCAGGAAAAGTTAAATATTGTTCATGTTAAAAGTTGAGTGAAACGGGAAACATTGGTGCAGTTTATACTTAAGTGAAATACGAAAATTGTGCGATGTTCGTTGTGGTACAATGGATATCGGCTCGGAACGAGAAACCGGAGAGCCGAGTTCGAATTCCAATTGAATCCATTGTATTCACTTACGCGCAAATACCCTTGGGAAAGGTATTAATCCGTCTCTTCCTTCCAGTTATGGGTTAAATAGCAGGACAGATTGGGTTCTATAGCTTTGGTCGGCAACCAGTCTACCGCAGAAAGCAATGGTAACCTACTGCGGGATAATCTTCTGCCTAGTCAGTCATGTCTATTTTGAGACATGATCGCCCAAGCGTGTATCACGTATGGCACTTAACTGACTGACTAAACATTAGTCTGGTTTTATATGAAAATATCCGTGATGCAAACCAAAGAACTGTAAAGTGTTAAGATATCTAATTATGCGCATTGTGTTGCAATGGATATCGGCTCGGAACGAGAAATCGAGGAACCGAGTTCGAATTCCAGCTGAATTCCTTGCATTCACTTACGCGTAAATACCCTTGGGAAAGGTATTAATCCGTCTCTTCCCTCCAGTTATGGGTTAAATAATAGGACAGATTGGGTTCTATAGCCGTGGTCGGTAACCAGTTTACCGCAGAAAGCAATGGCAACCTACTGCAGGATAATTTTCTGTCCAGTCAGTAATGTCTCTTTCGAGACATGATCGCCCAAGCGTGTATCGCGCATGGCACTTAACTGACTGAATTATAGCCCCTGAAAATTTCACGATTTTTCATTTTTTTAAGAATTTTAATTGTTTGGGTTCTTCGTGTTTATATATATATATATATATATATATATATATATATTTAGTATATCGAGGCAGCAAATAATTTTCTAGACATATTCTATTAAATATAAGAGACAATGAATGTCTATTATGTTTAATCATGAGCCGTTCTAAACGTCGTATTTTTGCTTTAATTTCAGTTGAAAATGAAGACAAAAATTCTCCATAATAATAATTATTTATTGGTTTTCTTCTAAGCTTTCGGCTCACATGAGCCATCTTCAGAGAGGTAGTTTAAACTGAAATATTATAAAATCCACCATCACCGACGATTTTATTTTGTGTTGACATAAAACTCCGCTTGGCAACGGCAATAGTTACCAAAAATAATAAACGCAGTTCTTAAGTTTGCGATGCGGTTTTATGACGTCACACCGCGGGATAGCGCGAAATGACAACAAAACCATCTAGTCAAATATATATATATATATATATATTAATCATATCATCCCGAGCAAGGCGGTAACGCTATTGATGTGCAGGGGGCTACATAAGAGTGAAAAGATTGGAAAAAGAAAGCCGGAAACCACATTCTAAACAGGGAACAAGGGATGAGCCTCTTCACCTGTTCAATAGACATGGGTGGAGTGTGAACCGGGCGATAGTTTAGTCTATCTCCTCCAATTAGTCTATCTACTCCAATTTATATATATAAATGCAGTATAGGCTGCTTTGCTCGGGTGTAATGAAAGCTTTAAAACTAACCCATGGATCTGGAGCTCAGACTCAGCCTAAAAAATATTTGTGTGAAGTTTGGTGAGAATCGGATAAATTTTTTTTTTTATAAATGACATACAGACAGATAAACAGACAAACACACAATCTTGCCTTTTATATCATCGATTTTTTGCACTATTGTAAGAACTGCAACCTTGAAACTTATGAATATCGTTTCTTATGTCTTTGTCTATGAGTGTATCAAATTTGATTAAAATCGGACCACTCCTTCTATAACCTGATTTTTTCGATCATCGATATTTATCGGGGGTACCTCGACACAAAACCTAGCTAAGAACACTCGCAGACGCTTATAGTACAACTGTGTAAATTTTCAAGTAAATCGATTCAGTCATTTCGGAGTCTATAGGTAACGGACACACACACACAGAGACACACACACAGAGACAGAGCTCCATTTATAAATAAGTTTAAATATATATATATATATATATATATATATATATATATATATATATAACCGTACTGATGAGCTGTGATACAGCGAAACAGATCTGTCTGTGGATGACTATATATACAGTGTAATGTTGTTATTACAATGGTTTATAAAACGATTATGTCACTACACAAAAATTTTCATGTTTCAGAACAATGCACTTCTTCTTCAGGTGATATTTTGAAATATATGGTTAAAATGATTTATTTCGAAAATATAGGATGAATTCATGGTTATTTAGAAAATTAAGTATTTGTAATTGGAGAAACAGGAATTCATCGTATATTTTCTAAATAAATCATTTTCACAATCTATTTTAAAATATCACCTGAAGAACAGTATTTTTCTGAAAGATGAAAACTTTTGTGAAGTGATATAATGCTTTTCTAAATGATTGTAATAACAAAATTACAATATTAAGCTATACTTTGTACTGAGTACACTTTATGTTAGTAAATGCATGAACAGTTGGATTTAATCTGCTTTTTCACTTCACGGAAAACATTTGCCAACTGATTTACAGTAATGTCTGAAATCACATTAGTTATTTTAGCTTTCAAATCTTCTAGTACTAGTAGATTTCGGTTCAGCCAACCAAAGGACACAGTTTACGCTTTCCTCAGTTGAAGTAATGAATAAATTGTTTCTGAAAAAAAGAAAATATTTTTTTTACTTATCTAAAATTTTTTGCACTTTTTGTGGTAAAAAATTATTCAATAACTGTATTTAAACCTAGGTACATTAAACTTTATAACATTTTTTGATAGATTATTTCTATCCCAAATACAAATAAAGTTATAATTTTTTGAAAGTGCACACGGACCTTATACACACCCTATATATATGTGTGTGTGTGTGTGTGTGTGTGTGGATGTGGGTGTGTGTATTAAATATGACAGACGTTTTGCATCGAGTAATTTTAATGATCGACTTTTCCACGTTACAAATGATCCTTTTCAAACAAGGAGGAAATTCCGTCTGAAATTAATGTTGGAAGAAATATGGTAAAAAAATTTCTACTTTCTTAATGATCAGCGGGGTAGGTGAAAATAAATAGCGTGTGTTGTGACGTAGACAAAATGTGTTGTGACGTAGACAAAATATGTTATGACGTAGTTTGAAATGTGTGTTTGATTCTTGTTTTGTTTTTTGTTTTTTTAATGGTCATTTTTGCTGTATAAGTATTGTTTTTCAAGGACTATAAGTTTTTACTGCTTTGTTTTATAGTACTTTGGTGTGTATTTTGGTACTGATTGTGAGTAGCTTTACGTGGTGACATCAAATGCTTATGAATATATGCGAAATATGCAATGAAAATTATTTTAAACGAATTCAAAATGTAACTGTTCTATTTATATATATATCTTCCAACAACAAATGATATATGTGAGTATGTTCTTGGTGTTTTCTGGGTGGTGGTATATTATGTGATGTAAACGCCATTGTGTTCTACGGCTTAAACCTAGACAGGTTGTAATCTACATTCAAAATTATAGTGTATAAACTATCAAAGATGCTTTGGTTTATCTCCCAAACCAACCGGAAGTCTAGTAGAATGTGTAATTTTACACAAAGGCAGACGGTAATCTTACAAAAAGGCGGCTTTAATTGAAATTTGAACTTGTCATAGGTCCTCCAAGTAATCTAACCTCTGCATGTCCCTTTGAATGTTTCTGAAATGTAGATGCCACCTTTTATTTACTAGGAAGAGAAAGCGATGAGGTCGGGGAAAACAAAATAAAACAGGTAAGAAAATTTAGTTACCTGGGAATTGTTCTGACAGTAGATGAACAGTGCGAAACAAAGACGCATTGACATGGCCAAGGACACATTTTAAAAGCTAACTAGAATACTGAGATAGGAAGATCTCATTAGAAACAAAGCTAAGAGTGCTAGACTGCTATGTGATGTATGTCCTTTCATATGGCAGTGAATGTTAGACGACCTCTTCAAAGATGAAAACGGGGCTCGAAGCAACAAAAATGTGCTTTTGCAGAAGGATGTTGAAGATACCAAGAACCGAGAACCTGAGTAACAATAAGATGTCGTAGCGGATGCAAATGAAAAAAATAATACACTTAGCATCAGTAAAAGACACCTGAGGTTTCTGAGACTCTAATGAGGAAGGAAGGTTTGGAGAATCTAATAATCACAGGGCGGACAGAGAGAAAGAGAAACGGGAAAGCACAGCGAAACATATTTGATGGCTTGAACAAATGGATGGCACAGGGGGGCTTGGGAGGGACCAGTCAGTCAGTTATACGTGATACACGCCTGTATGAAAGAGACATGACTGACTGTGCAGAAGATTATCCCACAGTCGGTTACTATTACATTCTGCCGTAAAATGGCTGCCAGCCAAATCTATAGAACCCAATCTGTCCTGTTATTTAACCCATAAATGGAGGGAAGAGACGGATTAATACCTTTCCTAAGAGTATTTGTGCGTATGTGAATGCAAAGAATTCACTTGAAATTCGAACTCGGCACTCCGATTTCTCGCTCAGAGTAGATATTCAATGCTCCCCAACTCATATATATATATATATATATATATATATATATATATATATATATATATATATATATAAACTGATATAGGTAGATAGATAGAAAGAGAGATAAAGAGAGAGATTGGTTAGTAAATATTATAATATGTTTAGCTAGACAGATACAAAATAAAAAGAGAAACTTTGGTCTGTACATTCTACTGAGACAATTTTTTGTGACGTAAACTTTAATAAGAAAGGCGTTTCGAATTAATCGACTTTTCACCACGCCCCACCGCATTCACATAAACGGAAAGTCCCCAGAAATTGCATCGAGAGTGGAGGCTAATGGTAGAATTAAATCTTGAAGGGAATCCGAACATAATGATTCCATATGGGACCAACATGGATGGGGCCTCTCCAACCATTGGCCATTTCTACTTTCAGGGGTCGTGTTTATTGTAGGGGCGGTGGTTGACTGTTGTTGCCGACGGTGAGGGAGGTACTAGTTGTGGTGTTAGCCGCGATGGCGTCGTGAGGCTGGTCGCGTTTTCCTCTGGCACCACCGCTACGGCTCTTAACTTTTGGTCGGAAAGAAAAAAACACTTAGACGGGTCAGCTCCAACGAGGCGACGTTGTGTTGTGCTTTCACCAGCTGAGGCACACTCATTTCGGCTTTGTATTGAACATTTGTAATTAGGCCGGGTTGAGGGGTGATAAGAGGAGAAACATTGTCGTGTGGGTGAGAGAGGGTGATGTGGATTTTAGGGTACCAGTCTGTGGGTCACCCGGCCTAGAGGAGAAGAGAGATAATTTGGAACTTTTCAATTGCTTTCTGTTTTTCTTTGCGTTTCTCTCCTTAATGATTGATTCTTTAAGTGTGCTTTTGCACGTATGTCACTGATCGCACTTAATTCGACAATGCGTATTTCGTTTTGTCGTTCCGAGGACGCTTTTTTCATATGGGTCGAGAAAGAGTGAGAAAGCGGTTAGGGTGAAACAATGAACAAGAGAGAGAAACAGAAATGGAGAGAGAGAGAGAGAGAGAGAGAGAGAGAGAGAGAGAGAGAGAGAGAGAGAGAGAGATGTAACTAAACACAAGAGGAAGAGGAAGAAAGAATCAAAATGTGCGGGAGAAAGCACGAGAAAGTTTGTAGAGAGACAAAAAAACGACCGGGGAAAGATGAAATCCGAGAGAAAGCGAGAGAGAGAGAGAGAGAGAGTGAGAGAACTGTAAGAGAGAGAGAGAGACAGAGAGACAGAGAGAGACAGAGAGAGACAGAGAGAGAGAGATGTAACTAAACACAAGAGGAAGAGGAAGAAAGAATCAAAATGTGCGGGAGAAAGCACGAGAAAGTTTGTAGAGAGACAAAAAAACGGCCGGGGAAAGATGAAATCCGAGAGAAAGCGAGAGAGAGAGAGAGAGAGTGAGAGAACTGTAAGAGAGAGAGAGAGAGTGAGAGAACTGTAAGAGAGAGAGAGAGAGAGGTAACACAAAAGACACAAG
This sequence comes from Ascarosepion bandense, assembly GCA_037127315.1. Lineage (NCBI taxonomy): Eukaryota > Metazoa > Mollusca > Cephalopoda > Sepiida > Sepiidae > Ascarosepion > Ascarosepion bandense. The sequence goes on from JBBBDQ010002059.1 coordinate 2,599,672, forward strand.
AGAAAGAAGAAGAAAGAGTCAAAATGTGCGGGAGAAAGATCGAGAAAGTTTGTAGAGAAACAAAAAAACGACCGGGGAAAGATGAAATCCGAGAGAAAGCGAGAGAGAGAGAGAGAGAGTGAGAGAACTGTAAGAGAGAGAGAGGTAACATAAAAGACACAAGAGAAAGAAGAAGAAAGAGTCAAAATGTGCGGGAGAAAGATCGAGAAAGTTTGTAGAGAAACAAAAAAACGACCGGGGAAAGATGAAATCAGAGAGAAAGTGTGAGAGAGAGAGAGAGAGAGAGAGAGAGAGAGAAATGTAAGAGAGAGAGAGAGGTAACAAAAAATGCCAGAGAAAGAGGATGAACGAGTCAAAATGAGCAGAAGATCGAGAAAGATTATCGAGAGTTATATATACGGCCAGGGAAAGATGAACCTACAGAGAGAGAGAGAGAGAGAGAGAGAGAGTAAAAAACAGAGAGGAATGTAAAAGAGAGAGAGAGGTTACAAGTAACACCACAAGAAAAAGAGGAAGAAAGAGCCAAAATTTCCGAAAGAAAGATCGAAAAAGATTATAGAGAAACATATATATATGGCCAGGAAAGATGAGCCTAGAGAAAGAGAGAGTGAGAGAGAGAGAGAAAGAGAAATGTAATAGAGAGAGAGGGAGAGTAATAAAAGAAAGGAAACAAATGACAACACAAGAGAAAGAGGAAGAAAGTGAGAGAGAGAGAGAGAGAGAGAGAGAGCGAGAGAAATGTAAGAGAGAGAGAGAGAGGTAACACAAAAAACACAAGAGAAAGAGGAAGAAAGCATCAAAATGTACGGGAGAAAGATCGAGAAAGTTTGTATATAGACATATAAACGACCAGGGAAAGGTAAACCTAGAGAGAAAGTGAGAGAGACAGAGAGACAGAAGGACAGTGAAACAAATATAGGTTTTAAAAAGAGAGAGAGAGAGAGAGAGAGAGAGAGGTAACAAATAACATGACGAGAGAACGATAAAAAGTTAAAATGTGCGGGGGAATGATCGTGAATGATTATGACGAGACATATACACAACCAGGGAAAGATGGCCAGGGAAAAGATGAGAGAGAGAGAGAGAGAGAGAGAGAGAGAGAGAGAGAGAGAAAGTTAGCAAATCACAACAAAAGAGAAAGTGAGAGTCAAAATGTGCAGAAGCAAGACCTAAAAAGATTATAAGCGAGGCCAAGGAAAAGATGAAACAAAGACAGACAGACAGACACGGAGAGACAGAAAGAGAAAAAGAAAAAAAGAGAGATCTGAAAGATAGGGGTAACAAATATCAACACAAGAAAAAGAGGAAGAGGGGGGTCAAAATGTGCAGAAGCTAGATCGAGAAAGATTAGAGAGAGACATATATATAACCAGATGAACCCAGAGAGAAAGAGAGAGAGAGAAAGAGAAAGAAATACAGACAGCAAGACAGACAGACAGACAGACAGACAAAGAGAGGCGTGAAAGAATGAGAGAAGTAGGTAACAAAAGAGAACAAGAAAGACAAAATGAGCGGAAGCAAGACAAAAAGATTTTGACAGATATACGGCCTCGAAAATATAAACCCAGAGAGAGAGAGAGAGAGAGAAATAAAGAGAGAGAGCGAGCGAGAGAAATAGAAAGGAGTGAAAGAGAGATGTGACAACAACCCAAGAGAAAGAGGAAGAAAGACTCAAAATATGAGGAAGCAAGACTGAGAAAGAATTTAGTGAGACATTTTACAGTTAGGTCAACCAAATGCAGGCGACAATTCTACGCCACGGCTTCTTTTCTCTTTTCTCTGTGGAACTCCCTTCCATATATTTGCTTTCCTGACGGCTATAACCTCCAGGAATTTAAATACAAAGTCAGTTTTCATCTCTTTTCCACTTGATTCCAGCCCTTTCTACATCACCCCGTGTATCTTGTTCTTTTCCTTTCTCTCTACCTTCGCAACTGCCTTCACTCCTGTGTTCACATCCTTCTCTTGACCTTTCTCTTTCACCCCCTGTAGCCGGTTCGTCTTATTCTTCACTCTCCTCCTGCCTAAAACTTTAACTCTCTTATGAAACACCCTGCTTGGGGTGAAATGATTAAAAAAAAGTATACGGTCTTGGAAAGATGGGCAGAGAGAGAGAGAGAGAGAGAGAGAGAGAGAGACAGACAGACAGATAGACAGACAGACAAACAGACAGACAGACGGAGGAGAAAAGAGAGAGGTAACCAATAAAATCACGAGAGAAAGAGAACGAGAGAGTCAAACCATGCGGAAGCAATTTCGAGAAATACTATAGTGAGACCTATATACGACCAGGGGTAAATGAACAGCGAGACAGAGAGAGAGAGGTAGCAAATAAGATCACGAGAGAAAGAGCAAAAGTGAGTTCAATTCAGATGTTCGGAAGCAAGATCGAGAAAGATTATAGCGAGACATAAACGGCCAGGGAAAGATGAACCCTGTGAAATAAAGAGAGAGAGAGAGAGATAAAGAAAGAGGAAATGTGTGTGTGTGTGTGTGTGTGTGTGTGTGTGTGTGCAATTGTGTATCAATCTAAGCTTTCCTCAGGTTGATTTCCGGTCACAGAGGATTCAGAAAGATTTGCATGTGTCTAATGATGATTCAGCCAGTTAAGTGCCGTACGTGATACACGCTCGGGCGGTTTTATCTCGAAAGAGACATGACTAACTGGACAGAAAATTATCCCGCAGTAGCTTGCCATTGCATTCTGCAGTGGACTGGTTACCGACCATATCTATAGAACATAATCTGACCTGCTATTCAACCCATAGCTGTCGGGAGAAGAGGTGGATTATATTATTATATTAATAAGTCGTAATTAGTGGGGGATCACTTTACTACTTCATGAAAATAGAAAACAGATCCCCCACTTTATGCCCAGTAGAAACTTTGATGATGCTTCCAACTATTATATTCAGTCAGTTAAGTGCCATACGTGAAAAAACACTTTGGGTGATCATATCTCGGAAGACACATGACTGAATGGACAGAAGATTATCTCGCAGTAGGTTGCCATTGCTTTCTGCGGTAGACTGGTTGCAAGGCTATAGAACTCAATCTATCCTGTTATTTAACCCATAACTGGAGGGAAGAGACGGATTAAGGGTATCTGCGCGTAAGTGAATACAATGTATTCAACTGGAATTCGAACTGGTATATATATAAGTATTTGTATTAATCCTATATATGCAGGTTCAGTCAGTTAAGTGCCATACGTGATACACGCTTTAGGCGATCATGTCTCGAAAGAGACATGACTGACTAGGCAGAAGATTATCCCGCAGTAGGTTGCCATTACTTTCTGTGGTAGACTGGTTGCCAGCCAATGCTATAGAACCCAATCTGTCCTGTTATTTCATCCATAACTGGAGGGAGGAGACGTATTTATACCTTTCTCAAGGGTATTTGCGCGTAAGTGAATGCATAGAATTCAAGTGGAATTTGAACTCGGCTTCCCGAGTTCTCGTTCCGAGCCGATATCCACTGCACCACAACGCACGTAATGGCGATTATGATTCGGAAAACTCTCATCGTTCTGATAAGAAAAGAACTTCAGAACGTGTTGGTGAGGTTCTCAGACCCAACAGACCCAACAAGGAGGCATACATCAAAAGACATGAAGAGGGAGAGTTGCTCTGGATCAAGAGGGTGACTGCTGAAAGACCCTATGTCAGGCCAGAGAACCCTGCCCACACAACTGGGAAAAACCAGTCATGGGCGTCAGACAATTTATGTCACCACATCATCCCTTACATCTGGCCACTGAACTCCCCACATTGCAAAACACTGGATTATTTTTGTGTTTGGGTCGTAGTTGACTGACAGACCAACAAAACGTTTGAAAAATAAACTGAAGGCAGTTAGTGACCAGGATCGACGTTGCTTAACTTCAGTCGTCGTACGGAAACCGGTGTTTCAAAGTGAAGTGTCTATAAGCCGGTGATTCTTTTGGATGGAATTTGTGTTGCTTCAGTCCGTTATCTTATTTTGGTGATAACTGTTCAATCATTTGCAAAAATACTTCCTAAATGCTCAAATTTTCTAAATTTAATTGATTTCGACATCTCAAATTCGTGAAACGGGTCTTGGGTGTTGTTCTTGCCGGGTCTTGTTCTTGTTCATTATTATTATTGTCATATTTCGATTTCTGCTTTGGTCTTACTACCAACCAAGTCTGCGGGGAGACATAAGGCAGGTCGTGGCGTGTTGTTATGGCCCCATTTCATGTTTTTTCTATCTTCCATAACATCCCTAGCGTTACATAGATAAAGTTTTCCTTAGTGTGTGGGCTGTACTTAACAAGACATTTGTTTGTATATTTCTTAAGCTGTGGTTTCCAGGGATTCTTTCAATGTATTGTTTTGTTCCATTTTTTTATCATTCCAAGTGCACCTACTATCACTGGCACAACTCTTGTTTTCAATTTCCACATTTTTTCTATTTCAATTTCCAGGTCTTTATATTTTGACAGTTTTTCAAATTCCTTAGTTGCTATGTTACAATCCGCTGGACAAGCCATATCAATTAATAGACAAGTTTTCTCTTTCTGGTTTTTAACAACAATGTCTGGTCTGTTTGCTTCAATTTTTCTCTCTGTGTAGATGGTGTAATCCTATAGAATATCAACCAAATACAAGCAAAACTTCTTCTCTATCAGCTCCTTTTCTCGCACTTTCTGCCTGTGGAACTCCCTTCCATATACTTGCTTTGCTGACGGCTACAACCTACAGGAATTTAAAGGATAAAGCCTTCAGTTTCAGACTTTAATCCAGATGCACGTAACCATCGATGAGTATCAACATTGGATTTATTGGCACGTTCTGGATATTGGTCATGCAGAGGTTTGTCTTGCCAGCGTTGTTTCATCTGTTCAAGAGCTTTAACTTTGGCTTTGATTTTCATATTTTTTGCCGTAATAGATGGTTCTTGGCTTCTGTTTTGCTTTTCTTTTATTATTATTATTATTATTATTATTATTATTATTATTATTATTATTAGCATCATCATCCTATTTCAATTTCTGCCACGAAAATAGTCATTTAAAACAAGTCTTGATAGACATTAACAGAACATTTTCTATAGTCATTTAAAACAACTGAAACGATAATCATTTAAACTACAGTGTTAATGTGATAAATACAAAATAAAAATGACTCTCTTCTCTTTTCTTCACTGTTTGCTAATTCGCTAGCTAGTGTGAAATCGATTTTTGACCAAAAGGAAAAAGAAAGATTACAGAAAAAAAAACATAGCAAATTTCACGAGCCCATGTGAAATATATATTAACCAATGAAAGTGAGAAAAAGTAACAAGTCAAAGTCAAGTTGCTTTCTAATATAAATAGAGAAAGAGAGTTGAATCAAACCGAGACAAGAGAGCAGAGAGAGCAGAGCAGAATCAGTCATCATGTAGAATATTTCTCATGTTCGGACACAAATGTGCCATCGACTCACATTCGCACACCTTCACTTTCTCTCACATACTGCTTTCTTTATCTCCTCTCTTTTCTAGTCACCGTCCACAAAAAGAAAGTGAGGAACAAAAACCTTATTACTACTTGTCAATAATACACAGCGAAACATCGATTTAACTTTTCTTCACAAATCACATTTCGATAAAAAAATCGAACTCTGTATTCTTTCAACTCTTTGCTGCTTTAACTTTTTCATTTTCACAGTTTAATAATTTTATAAATACAAATTGGAAGTTATGCTGTTCGATTAATAAATTTTTATTTATTTATACAAAGGAGACACTTTTGTCTTTTCAAAATTTTGATAATCTTAAAATGTAGACTCTTCTGATGCGTTTGGTACAAGGCCAATTTGATAAATATTAATGAGGTCCCTATTCATTTAAAACAACCGGAACGATTTTTTTCTTCGCAAATAAATTTTCGCTAAAACAAACGAACTCTGAATTCTTTAAACTCTTTACTACTCTTTTTTATTACAGTTTAATAATTTCATAAATACAAATTATGTGTTCGATAAATACAATTTCATTTATTTATCTAAACGAGACAGTTTTGTCTTTTCACTCTTCTGATAATATTAAATTATAGGGACTTCGGTTGTGTTTGGCACAAGGTCAATTTGATAATCGAGGTCCCTACATATTTGTGACCCCGCAAGGAACAGGCAAAGGAATTCTGATCTCTACATAATGGTGGCCATCCAACGCATTGAACACAGAGATCAACTTTTAATTGATTTTATAAATAATATAATTTTAAGATATTATATTCTGAAGAAGAAAAAATTGCATGAATAATGAATTTTCATAAGAATTGTTTTCACTTTTTCTTTGCTAATTTGTTGAGTTGTGTAGGTAATAACAACGAACAACAGAAATATAATAATAAATATATTAAGGAAGAAATGGTATTTACAAAAATGGTTAGTAACAATACAGGAAAACAAGGTATTAATGTGTACGTCTCTGTACGTCGTAGAGTGCAATTATCACTTCCGGTTTACAACCGGAAATACACGACTAACTCGAAACTTGTCGAACTCTGTCGAACTGTCCGACACTACCACCATTTTAGTGCCTGGAATAGTTCATTATACTTCAAACATGAAGAGCGCCCTAACATAATTAAAGTTTCAAACCTATTTTTTAAATTTCTCCCAGTTACTCAGTGTCTTTGGTTATTAATTCATTAAAAATAAACTTTATTTACAAGTCGAAAATTCATTTAGATTTACGATTTTTAAAATAATTTCTATTTTTTTTTTATTATTTTAAACTGCACATTTTTTGTTATTATGGAAACTTATAAGACACTTATCATTAAAAGGTCAGATGTTTTAAGGGTTGTTCCCTTATGTCAACTTTTGGTCATTATACTTCTAGATTGATTGATAGGTGCTGTCATCGCCTACTTGATAGGTCAACGAATCATACTTTTATTCTAAATTTCATGCAATAAACAATTCATATTTGCTTTACATCAGATTAATTTAACTTTAAATTTGATAATTTTCAAAAAAATAACGAGTGAAAGATGCACATTTTATTTTTGCAAGATTTTTAAAGTCGAGAATTAACTTTTGTTTACAAATGTGTCGATCGCTCAAAAAATGGCTAACAAATTGAAAATTTAAAAAAATCACCCAATTTTTTTCCCAATGAATATAATACCTTAGTATTTTACTTAGTAGAACTAGTAAATTTAATCATTTAGCTTTCAATTAAGCTAAAATTAAAGTTTCAAAAAAAAAAAAATTAATTCAATTTAAAACTTAGGTATCGAAAATGGAGTGGAGGTACCTATATAAAAATATACATCGTTATCTCATATTGTCTCATTTGCTTATTGCCTGAAGTATAAATGCGCACATTCTTTATGTACAAGCTCAAATATAAACGCAACACATATTTGCTTATTGATTTAAGGATATATCTGTTCCAATATTCAATCAATCATAGACACATCCACATTTTGCGTACGGGCTCAAGACAAACCTGACTAATTTTCGCACAATTATGACTTAATTATATAATTAACCAAACTTGTCGTACTTTCTCAAGTGTAAAGTTTGTTAATCTTTGTGTATTGATTCAAGTATTATTTTGCGACACACAATGAAAAATCAGTGAGCCGAGTTCGAATACTAGTCGAATTCGTTATATTCACTTAGGCGCAAATACTATTGGGAAATGTATGAATACATCTCTTCCTGCAGTTTATGTTAATCGTTTCACCCCAAGCAAGGCGGTACCGCCACTGATGCGCAGGAGGCTACATAAGAGTAAAAGTTTAGATAGGAGGAGTGTGAAGAGAAAGACGAACCAGTTATAGGAGGTTTCAAAGAAAGAGCAAGAGAAGGATGCAAACACAGGAGTAAAGACAGTTGCGAAGGTGGAGAGAAAGGAAAAGAACAAAATACACGGGGTGATGTAGAAAGGACTGGAGTCAAGTGGATAAGAGATGGGAATTGACATTGCATTTAAATTCCTGTAGGCTGTAGCCGTCAGCAAAGCAAGTATATGGAAGGGAGTTCCACAGGCAGAAAGTGCGAGAAAAGGAGCTGATAGAGAAGAAGTTTTGCTTGTATTTGGTTGATATAACTGTAGAAGGGAAGGATCTTGTTGGCAGTCTGGGTGCATGAGTAAATTCTTGAGGAGGGGGCACCAGTGACTTATGTTCGTCGGAGCAGAAGCCATGAAAATATTTGTAGAAGAGACAGAAGGAAGCCAAATCCCGCCGGTGAGAAAGTGGATGGAGTCGAGGTGCCTAGTCGGGACCTATAACATTGCAGATTCTCCTAGTAGGAAAGGTACCTGGAAAAATCATTGTCGTTCTCCAAATATCGTTTATGCAATATTCACTCGCCAAAATGATAAATTAATAATAATTATTCTTAAAATCAACAATAGGATTCGGCTGGACTTGGTGTAATTGTGGGCAAGTTTGCCTCTCTAGAACCTATTAAAACCGAGTAGCGAGTTCGATCTTCACTGGATACCCCGTACCCTAGGCCTTGTTCAACATTTAAGCTGCCCTTAGAAAATCAATGCAATATGATTCGGCTTTAAATAACACATAAGCCGTAAAAAAACAAATCAATCAATCAAACAAACAAAAAATTAAGAACGCATCTCGCATGAATACTTCTCTTGCTCTTTCTCCAGTCACTTTCATACCGGCGGGATGTGGCTTCCCTCTGTCTTTTCTACAAATAGCTTCTGCTCTGACGAACCTAGGTCACTGGTGCCACCTCTACAAGAATTTACTCGTGCAACCAGACTGACAACAAGGTCGCCACCCATTTACAGTTAAATCAACCAAATGCAGCCATCAATTCTACTCCACCAGTTTCTTTTCTCGCACTTCCCGTCTGTGGAACTCCCTTCCGCATACTTACTTTCCTGACGGCTACAATCTATTTATATACAATGTCAATTTCCATCTCTTATCCACTTGACTCTAGTCCTTTTTACATCACCCTGTGTATCTTGTTCTTTTCCTTTCTCTCCACCTTCGCAACTGTCTTCACTCCTGTGTTCACATCCTTCTCTTGCCCTATCTCTTTCACTCCCTGTAGCTGGTTCGTCTTTCTCTTCACTCTTTCTACATCACCCCGTGTATCTTGTTCTTTTCCTTTCTCTCCACCTTCGCAACTGTCTTCACTCCTGTGTTCCCATCCTTCTCTTACCCTTTCTCTTTCACCCCCTGTAGCTGGTTCGGCTTTCTCTTCACTCTTTCTACATCACCCCGTGTATCTTGTTCTTTTCCTTTCACTCTACCTTTGCAACTGTCTTCACTCCTGTGTTCCCATCCTTCTCTTGCTCCTTCTCTGAAACCTCTTGTAACTGGTTCGTCTTTCTCTTCACTCTCCTCCTGCCTAAACTTTTACTCTAATGTAGCCCCCTGCGCATCAGTGGTGCTACCGCCATTCTTGGGGTGAAACGATTAAAAAAAGAACGAGAGATGATAATGAACCCAAGAAATCAATTTTCCTGAAAAATTGTTTTACCAAAAAAAATTTATAAATTTAAATAAAAAGTGGGACCGTATGCTCGATCAATGAATAGGCAATTCAATGGATATTACAATATGAACTCTGGTAAATAATGGTTACTGATTTTTAGTACATCCCGCAGGTAAGAAAGAGGCTTATAAGTCCCCAAAATTAATTTGTCTTTAAGATCAGATGACCCAGTGGATATAGACGTTGGTTAGTTCCTATGACTTGACCTAAAGAGTTGTGAGTTCAATACCAGACTACAGCAGTGGTGAGATAACTCATAACTTCCAATCAAGGTATGACTACGCAAGGAATGAGAATGATATACCCCAGTGGTTGTAATAAAAATTTCGGTTCGAAATTCCTAACACAAGAAGAAGGTCGAAGCGGACAAATGGCAACAAAGATGGGGACAATAGTCCAAATAATGTAAATACTGTAAATAGTAACTCATCTCAGAAATATAGACAAATAGAATGATCTATTATTAAACGTCGTACAAATGGCAACAAAGATGGGGACAATAGTTCGAATAGTGTAAATACTGTAAATCCTACCTCATCTCAGAAATATAGACAAATAGAATGATCTATTATTAAACGTCGTTCAAATGGCAACAAAGATGAGGACAATAGTCCGAATAATGTAAATACTGTAAATACTACCTCATCTCAGAAATATACTAGACGGATACGGAATGTTTACTTATAAGAAAACGGTTAATATTACCGCTACCATTATTTAAGATATAAAATATGATTATACGCCCGCCCCAAACGCTGATAGCTAACTTGGTAAGGAAACTAGAAAATCTCCAAAAGAATGTAGCGAAGGAAAGAGGGAAGAAAGAACTAAACACGAACGACAATAAATCTTAATTTTCATTTTTTTTTTTAATCATATCACCCCAAGCAAGGCCACTGTTGCGCAGCGGCTTACATCGGAGGAATGTTATGAAGAGTGAGAGGTTGCAGAGAGTGTCAGGAAGAGAGTAAGAGAGGGAAGAGATTACTGATGAGAGTGAGGTGGACGAGGAGGAATGTTATGAGGAGAGAGGTTTCAGGGGTGACAGGAAGAGAGTAGGGAAGGGAAGGGATTACTGATGAGAGTGGGTTGGACGAGGAGGAATATTATGAGAAGAGAGGTAGCAGGGGGTGTCAGGAAGAGAGTAGATGAAGGAAATGATTACTGATGAGAGTGTGGTGGACGAGCAGGAATGTTATGACGAGCAAGAGGTTGCAGGGGGTGTCAGGAAGAGAGTAGGTGAGCGAAGAGAGTACTGCTGAGAGTGGGGGGAACGAGGAGGAATGTTATGAAGAGTGAGAGGTTGCAGGGGGTGTCAGGAAGAGAGTAGGAGAAGGAAGAGACTACCGATGAGAGTGTGGTGGACGAGGAGGAATGTTATGAGGAACAAGAGGTTGCAGGGGGTGTCAGGAAGAGAGTAGGAGAGCGAAGAGAGTACTATGAGAGTGGGGGGAACGAGGAGGAACGTTATGAAGAGTGAGAGGTTGCAGGGGGTGTCAGGAAGAGAGTAGGAGAAGAAAGAGACTACTGATGAGAGTGGGGTAGACGTGGAGGAATGTTATGAGAAGCGAGAGGTGGCAGGGGGTGTCACGAAGAGAGTAGAAGAGAGAAGTGTGGAATGATGAGAGCGGGGTTAACGAGATGGAATGTTATGAGGTGAGAGGTTGCAGGGGTGTCAGGAAGAGAGTAGGAGTGGGAAGAGATTACTGATGAGAGTGGGGTTGACGAGGAGGAATGTTATGAGAGGTGAGTTTTTGTAGGGGGTGTCAGGAAGAGAGTAGAAGAGGGAAGAGTGTAATGATGAGAGTGGGGTGGACGAGGAGGAGTGTTATGAAGAGTGAGATGTTGCAGAGGGTGTCAGGAAGAGAGTAGGAGAACGAAGAGAGTACTGATGAGAGTCGGGTGGACGAGGAGGAATGTTATGAAGAGTGAGAGGTTGCAGGGGGTGTCAGGTAGAGAGTAAGAGAGGGAAGAGATTACTGATGAGAGTGAGGTGGACGAGGAGGAATGTTATGAGGAGAGAGGTTTCAGGGGTGACAGGAAGAGAGTAGGGAAGGGAAGGGATTACTGATGAGAGTGGGTTGGACGAGGAGGAATATTATGAGAAGAGAGGTAGCAGGGGGTGTCAGGAAGAGAGTAGGTGAGGGAAATGATTACTGATGAGAGTGTGGTGGACGAGCAGGAATGTTATGAGGAGAGAGTTTTCAGGGGTGTCAGAAAGAGAGTAGGGAAGGGAAGGGATTACTGATGAGAGTGGGTTGGACGAGGAGGAATATTATGAGAAGAGAGGTAGCAGGGGGTGTCAGGAAGAGAGTAGGTGAGGGAAAAGATTACTGATGAGAGTGTGGTGGACGAGGAGGAATGTTATGAGGAACAAGAGGTTGCAGGGGGTGTCAGGAAGAGAGTAGGAGAGCGAAGAGAGTACTGATGAGAGTGGGGGGAACGAGGAGGAATGTTATGAAGAGTGAGAGGTTGCAGGGGGTGTCAGGAAGAGAGTAGGAGAAGAAAGAGACTACTGATGAGAGTGGGGTAGACGTGGAGGAATGTTATGAGAAGCGAGAGGTGGCAGGGGGTGTCACGAAGAGAGTAGAAGAGAGAAGTGTGGAATGATGAGAGCGGGGTTAACGAGATGGAATGTTATTAGGTGAGAGGTTGCAGGGGTGTCAGGAAGAGAGTAGGAGTGGGAAGAGATTACTGATGAGAGTGGGGTTGACGAGGAGGAATGTTATGAGAGGTGAGTTTTTGTAGGGGGTGTCAGGAAGAGAGTAGAAGAGGGAAGAATGTAATGATGAGAGTGGGGTGGACGAGGAGGAGTGTTATGAAGAGTGAGATGTTGCAGTGGGTGTCAGGAAGGGAGTAGGAGAGCGAAGAGAGTACTGATGAGAGTGGGGTGGACGAGGACGAATTTTATGAGAAGTGAGTTTTTGCAGGGGGTGTCAGGAAGAGTGTAGGAGAGGGAAGAGATTACTGATGAGAGTGGGGGGAACGAGGAGGAATGTTATGAGAGGTGAGAGGTTGCAGTGGGTGCCAGGAAGAGAGTAGGAGAGAGAAGAGATTACTGATGAGAGTGGGGTGGATGTAGAAAAGCATGAGAGAGAGAGAGATAGATAGATAGAATGCAAGTTAGTGAGACAGGAGATGACTATTGACTTTACATTTAAACTCTTGGAGATTGTAACTGCCAGGAAAGCAAGTATGCATTGTCATCAGCAAAAAGAGGAACCCAACCTGCCGACTACAGGCGGGGGATACTAAAATCAAACAAGACACGGAAAGAAAGCTACAAGTCCTACAGAAGTTAGATAAAGATAACGAAAAGAAAGGACTAAATATGAACTACAAGAAAACTGAATGCATTCATCAGTAAAAAGAGGAGCCCAAATGCAAATAACAGGTCGGGGGTACTAAAATCAACCAGTTGCAGAAATTTAAATGCGTGGAAAGTGTTGAAACAGATGACGGAAAGTGGTACACTGAGATTTGAAGGCATATTGGGAAAGTCAAGGACGCATTTCCGAAAGATAAGCACAGTATTCAGAGGCAGGAAAGTTTTCTTGGAAACAAAGAATACCGGGCTGTTAGGTGACATCCGTCCTGACAGAATGCCGGACAATCTCCTACAAGACGAAAGCGAGACTCAAAGGAAGAGAAATTTAGTTTTACAAAAGGATGCTGAGGATATCATAGACCGAACACACGAACAACGATGAGACTTTGTAAAGAAAGAAATCGAAAAGTGAGTTGAGCTTCTGGGACACGTAATGAGAAAATATGGCTTAGAGAATTTGAAACTCATAAGGTAGTTACCTAGTAAAAATTATAGGAGTAAACAGCGCGTCACATATTTGATGGTCAAATGGATGACAGAACAGGGTTTGGGTGGAATAACAAGACAAAATATATGACGAGCTACAGGATATAGGATGATGCGGATGGCCGCTATCGACTTTGTTCTGAAGGAACATGATACAAAAACATGTGTGTGTAAGATTGTCTGGAGATGTGTTGCATCTATGACATAAAAAGAGTTTTGACCTCAATTCTGTAAGCTTACACTGACGGAATATGACCGTGAGAGGGTTTTAAGATATTCGATACACAAAAGAGATAAGGTTTAAAACCTGCTCAAATTCACTCGGTATTTCACCTTCAAAAACTAGGATTGATTCTAGTCCTCACCTGTGAGACAGGCTCTGCTAGAGTACGAACGCAATGAGTTGAAGAAATTATAATTATTTAAAAAGATTATAATTATTTAAATCTGTTACTATCTATCTATCTATCTATCTATCTAAGAAACTAACAACCATTATCTATGTATTAATCCATCTCGCTCTCTCTCTCTCTCTCTCTCTCTCTCTCTATCTCTCTCTCTATCTATCTATCTATGCTGGTCAATTAACTTTGACACTTCATATCTATGCTTCTATGGACGTATCTATCTATCTATCTATCTATCTATCTATCTATCTATCTATCAATCTATCTATCTCAGCCTATTCATTATCTATCTATCTATGCATGCATGCTAGTCGATTATCTTTGTCACTTCATATCTATCTATCTATCTATCTATCTATCTATCTATCTATCTATCTAAGCCTGTTTCGGTTCGGTCGAATTTTGATCCCCACCGGAGGCAAGTGGATGTCTAGCCAACTGATGAGGTGTGATACAGCGAAACAACTTGTATAAGGATAACGTATATATGCATGTTAGTTCCTTATCAATATAAACCGTGTCATATCTTTGCTTGTATATATATATATATATATATATATATATATATCTATATTCTCTTTGCCTATCTGACTCGTATCTATTTTCTTCTATTCACTAATCCCTTCGACGAGCATCCATAATGCATTCTTATTCGCATCTTTGTAATTTAAAAAAAAATTCATCGACCTAATATCAATTTCACCAAAACATTCATGCCTCAATTGCCATTGTCAGAAAGATTAAACCTAACTACACAAAGTAATCGGATAAAATATTAAATAGGGATGGTAATACGATAACCATAACAGGATTATGTGGCATTGCACGATAGAAGATTAGATAGTCGCAGGATAATTCGATTGCTTAGTTGGTTTACATCGTCAGACGGTACAATTTTATAGGCTGCATAATAATATTACGGAGAAAACATTTGACAAGATAGTAGTGAATAAAAACCTTATTAGATATGCAATTGATTTTGTTTGTGAGTAAGTATCGCGTTATGATGTAAATAAATATTTAAAATGCACTAACCTATCCAATATATATATATATATATATATATATATATATATATCCGTAATATATCTGAGTATATATATATTGAATAGCTTTTTCGTAACAAAAATGTATCCTAAATAATCAGGCCGGTAGAAATAAATATATAGTACTGCTTGATTATAAACAGAATATCTACTTAAATACAAGTATTGATAAAAAATAATGTTCAAACAAATCATTTTACACACACACACACACGCACACACACATATATATATATATGTATATATACGTATATATATATATATGATAAAAATAGTTCTACATCAGTTTACATACATATTTCTACATCACGTTTATCTGTCTGTATATGTCAGCCACCTCATTGTCTAATATATCTATTTCAGCCTGCTCATTATTTATCTAGTCATCTATTTCACGCTATCTATCTATCTATCTATCTATCTATCTATCTATCTATCTATCTATCTATCTCTTCAGTATCGAGAAAACTGTCCGAAAATAATTGTTGAAAGTTTGTTCATAATTATCTATCTAGCCATGTTTAATCAGCTCATAGATATCTACATCTGAATCAGTTTAGATCTATCTATCTATCTATCTATCTATCTATCTATCTATCTTAGTCTATTCATCTATCTATCTATCTTAGTCTATTCCTCTATCTATCTATCTTAGTCTATTCCTCTATCTATCTATCTATCTATCTATCTATCTATCTATCTATCTATCTATCTATCTATCATAGTCTATCTATCTATCTATCTATCTATCTATCTATCTATCTATCTATCTATCTATCTATCTATCATAGTCTGTTTATCTATCTATCTATCTATCTATCTATCTATCTATCTATCTATCGTAGTCTATCTATCTATCTATCTATCTCTGGAGATAGATAAACAAACCGATCCGCACAACCACGTAGGGCATCCTTTCTCACAAATAAATGTAAAAACGATTCAGGTTGGAGGAGACAGACATTAAAACGGCCAGATATATAAATAGATTCGGTATAAAGACAGATCGATATTAACAGAATCAGATACACAAAGAAAGAGAGTCAAAGAGAAAGAGAGAGAGAAAGAGAGAGAGAGAAAAAGACAGAAGGAAAATAGGTTCGAAGAGAGATAAATTATTAGTGAGAGTGAAAGAAAGAGAAAGACAGAGTGAGAAAATGGGTTCGAAGAAAGATAAATAGTATGTGAGTGTGAAGGAGAGAGTGGAGAGAAAATGAGTCGAGGAAAAAGAGATAAGTAGTATATGAGAGTGAAAGAGAGAGTAAGGGAGGAAGATAGATAGATAGTATGAGAGAAAAAGAGAGAAAGACAGAAAGGGGGGGGAATGGGTTCAAAGAGAGATAAATAGTACGTGAGAGTGAAAGAGAGAGAAAGAGAGAGAAATAATGTGTTTGAAGAGAGATAGAATGTGAGAAAGAAAGAGAAATAGAGAGAGATAGAGAGAGAGAAAATGAATTTGGCGAGAGATAAATAGTATGTGAGTGTCAAAGAGAGAGAAAGAGAAAGAGGGAGAAAATGGGTTCGACAACAATTAAACAGCATGTGAGGGTGAAAGAGAGAGAAAGATAGAAAGAGAAAAGAGAGATAGATAGTAAGTGAAAGTGAAAAAGAAAGAAAGAAAGAAAGAAAGTGAGAGAAATGGGTCCGAAGAGAGATAAATAGCATATAAGAGTGGAAGAGAAAGAAAGGGAATTAGCGCAAAAGGGTTTGAAGTGAGATAAATAGTATGTGATAGTGAAAGAGAGAGTATGGAAATGGGAGAGAGTGATATATAGTATGCGAGAGTGAAAAAGAAAGAAAGAGAGGTACAGGGGGAGAAATGATTTTGGAGAGAGATTTTTTTTTTTTAATCATATCACCCCAAGCAAGTAAGAGTAGAATGATTGGAAAAGAGAAAGCCGGGAACCACATCCTAAACAGGAAACAAGGAATGAGCCTCTTCACCTGTTCAAAAGACGTGGGTGGAGTGTGAACCGGGTGATAGTTAAGTCTATCTACTCCAATCGATAAAGAGTATGTGAGAGTGAAACAGAGAGAAAGAGAGTGAGAAGGAGAAAATGGATTCAAAAAGTGATAAATAGTATGTGAGAGTGAAAAGGAGTAAAAGAGAAAGAGAGAGTGAGGGAGAAAATGATTTCGAAGAGAGAGTATATAAGAGTTAAAGAGAGAGAATAAAAGGGTGAAAAAGACAGATAGAAGGGTGAAAATGATTTCGAAGAGAGAGTATATAAGAGTTAAAGAGAGAGAATAAAAGGGTGAAAAAGACAGATAGAAGGGTGAAAATGATTTCGAAGAGAGAGTATATAAGAGTTAAAGAAGGAGAATAAAAGGGTGAAAAAGACAGATAGAAGGGTGAAAATGGGTTCGAAGAGAGATAAATAGTAATGGAGAGTGAAATGCAAAAAGCACATCAAAAAACCAAACACCCATCTTTAGCTGCATCTTTAGTTGCATTTTCAAAGTATACCAAATCTTTCTAAAATTAACATTTCTTTTTTTCAAATGTTGTGGTACAGTGGATATCGGCTCGGAAACAGAAACCGGGGAGCCGAGTTCGAATAACAGTTAAATCCATTGTATTCACTTACGCGCAAATACCCTTGGGAAAAGTATTAATCCCTCTCTTCCTTCCAGTTATGGGTTAAATAGCAGGACAGATTGGGTTCTATAGCCTTGGTCAGCAACCAGTCTACCGCAGAAAGCAATGGCAACCTACTGTGGGATAATCTTCTGCCCAGTCAGTCATGTCTCTTTCGAGACATGATCGCCCAAGCGTGTATCACGTATGGCACTTAACTGACTGAACCTGTATATATAGGATTAATACAAATACTTATATATATACCAGTTCGAATTCCAGTTGAATACATTGTATTCACTTACGCGCAGATACCCTTAATCCGTCTCTTCCCTCCAGTTATGGGTTAAATAACAGGATAGATTGAGTTCTATAGCCTTGCAACCAGTCTACCGCAGAAAGCAATGGCAACCTACTGCGAGATAATCTTCTGTCCATTCAGTCATGTGTCTTCCGAGATATGATCACCCAAAGTGTTTTTCACGTATGGCACTTAACTGACTGAATATAATAGTTGGAAGCATCATCAAAGTTTCTACTGGGCATAAAGTGGGGGATCTGTTTTCTATTTTCATGAAGTAGTAAAGTGATCCCCCACTAATTACGACTTATTAATATAATAATATAATCCACCTCTTCTTCCTACAGCTATTGGTTGAATAGCAGGTCAGATTATGTTCTATAGATATAGTCGGTAACCAGTCCACTGCAGAATGCAATGGCAACCTAGCGCGGGATAATTTTCTGTCCAGTTAGTCATGTCTTTTTCGAGATAAAACCGCCCAAGCGTGTATCACGTATGGCCAGAAGCGCGCGCGCGCGCGTGTGTGTGTATGTGCGTGTGTGTGTGTTTCTCTGTCTGTCTGTGTTTGTGCAGAGAGGTTGATATGATGTTTACATATAATGAAATATTCGCAGACCATGTTTCTTTGACCAAATCTTCAAACTTTTGGGTTATATTTGGTCTACTTGAAAAATCGTCGCTATCTACAAATCTAGCTATCTTATTCTATTCATGCCCATCTATCTATCTATCTATCTATCTATCTATCTATCTATCTATCTATCTATCTATCTATCTATCTATAATTTTATACTCACAGAACAGATTGAAGGCAAGAGGGAGAGATGAAAAAATTGCCTAACCTACCTGGCAAGGTTGATTAAATGAATGACGGAGCAAGGTTTAAGAGAAAATAACAAAAAGACAGGAAATTGTGGGGAGTTGTCAACGTCCTGAAGGGACAGGGCACATATAAGTAGAATATTGCGTGTGTTCCCTATTCTGTTTTTGTACACTTTTGTGCATACGTGTTTATGAAACCGTGTGTGTGTGTCTCCACCCAGCACTAATTCTTTCTATTATACACCCCCATGTCACCCATCCTGGGTATGACGAGAAACTACATCCGGCAGCAAGGCCTCTGATCGGAAAGTTTTGAGGAGAGTTCCCAGGTCCACGCTGAACCGAGGTGGTAGCATCTATTAGGTTCCCAGGTATGAGCAAATAGTTAGCCCCCAAATTGGGGTCAAAACGATTTTAAACTATAAAAATAGATTATTATAAAATAAATACTAGCAATACATTTTTTTAAAAAGAATTATATTACCAACAATATATTTGGCAAAAAAAAAAAAATCATATTACGACCAATACATTTTTGCAAAACCCGAAGGAAACAAAAACATTACTAGCAATATATTTTTGTAAAAAAAATAATATTACCACCGATAAATTTGAGTATATATATATATAAAAGAATGGTAAACTTTGAAAACACATTAGCTACTCTAGCATCTACGCATCGCTCATACAGTAATAAATTAGAGCACTGTAACTACTGGCGTATGATACATCATGCTTCAACCGAGTGCCCATAGCTCAAAGGTAAAAACTTCGAATGACGCCTATTCGGTTTCAATCCTGGGTAAAAGCAGTCGGATGTCTAATCGTACTGATGAGCTGTGAAACAGATCTGTCTGCAGATGGCTATATATGTATCACAGCTCATCAGTACGGTTAGACTCCGATTGCTTTTAACCCAGGATTGAAATCCGACCGAAGTGGCGCCAGTCTGCGATTCTACCTCTGGGCCATGGATGCACGGTAGAAGAAGGCAGACTTTTATAGCATGTATATTAGCATTATACACGCCAAATAGCCAGAGTATATATATTACATTATCACTAAAAAAGCAATAAATAATATTACCAGCTATATATTTTTTGAATATATATATATATATATATATATATATATATATATTAATGCAGGTTTCATTGAATAATATAGACAAGTTTTGTCTATTAAATTTGTGTAGGATCCGTTCATAGCGTCTGATATACTTGATGGTGATGTTGTTGAAAGACAACAAAAAATCACAGTATTTGTTGAATTTTTTATCGGGTCTAAGCTTTCGGCTCACATAAGCCATTATCAAAGAGTAAATATTAACTCGCAGTAAACATAGAACATTTAAGTTATTAACAATAAAGAGAATTGAATTGAAAATATAAGTCCATCCCTACCGTGACGGATGGCCGAAGACAGTGACAAAATAGTGGTGTTGTGGTCCCTGGTCTGATTACAGACATTTGAGTACGTTATTGGAAATATCGAAATTGATTGTATTCAAACCAGGTTTAAATTGTTAATGTAGAGTGCTTCGAGGATTTTTAGTTTCTGTTTGTTATTTTCTTGTTTGAGTATGTACGTGTTATCAACAAGCGTTTTTCTCAGAAGTGTGCGTTGATAACCGTGTTGTTCTAAATGACGGAATATATTTGAATTTTCATTTAAGTGCAACGTCAGACGCCGTGAGAGCGAATTTGTGGTGTGGCCAATGTAGATATTATTGAGGTTGTTAGAGATACATTCTCTAAATGGACATATGAATTTATATACTACATTGTTTTTTTGCAAATCACTAACAGTGGGGGAAGAGTCGTTGCGAACAAATGAATTAGATGTAGTGGATTTAGTGTAATATATAATAAACTTAATTCTTTTGTTAGAGTCTGTCGGAGAAATATTAGTATTTATGAGTTTTAGGATGTTTTCATCTAGTTGGTAGTTGGAGTGCATCTGGCTACGGTATAAGAGAGTGATATGTTTAGGATTGGTTGGGTTAGTATCATGTGTTGTTTTTTCCATGTTAAGCTTTTTATATATATATATATATATATATATATATATATATATATATATATCGAGAGAAGAAAATTTTTAAAACAGTTTCCAATTCTGCGATATGGTGTTGACTGTACGCCACAAAGACTTGATAGAGATGCTTGGTAACCCTGGCATATCGGGAAAAACATTAGACTAATCAAGAATCTTTACTAGCAGCTTGCAGACAGGGAACAAATTCAGCAGATATACAAAGATAGATAAGAGTGTAAGACAAGGAGGTGTCGTCATTTGTGGCCACAATCTAAACAGTATAAGATACGAAGATGATACAGTGCTGATAGCAGTGTCTGCTATCAGCACTGCATCATCTTCGAAAGGAAACTACGAGACCACCTACAGAAGGTAGCTAAAGAAAGCGGAAAGAAAGGAATTCATATAGATTACAAGAAAACTGCATGACCATCAGTAAAATGAGGAGCCCAAAATACCAACTCCAGGTCGGGGCAGCTAAAATCAACTAGGTGCAGAAATTTAGATACCTAAAAGTGTTCTAACAGAGGCAAGTGCGACACTGAGATCCGAAGTCGTGTTGGCATGGCCAAGGATGCATTCCAAAAGCTGAGTACAGTATTAAGAGACAGGAAAATTTCGTTGGAAACAAAGAGGAGATTGTTATGCGATGTTTGGGCTTTAATATGGCAGCGAATGCTGGACAGTCACATCAAATATAAAGGAAAGACCTGAAACAACTGAAATGTGGTTCTACAGAAGGATGATGAGGATACCATGGACTGAACCTAGTCAGCTTTGGAGAGGATGGAAACGAAATGGAAACTTAGACTTAACATTGGAAAAAACAGCTGAAGTTTATGGAACATGTAATAAGGAAGAAAGACTTGGAGAATCTGATACTCACAGGACAGTTAAAAGAAAAGAGAAACAGGGAAAATCAGTGTTTGGCATATTTGATGATGTTGAGCAAATGGATGGTAGTGCAACGTTTGGGAGGAGTAACAAGAGGAAGGGCGTTAAGTGTTACAAAGGATAGGAAGATGTGGAAGGCCATGATCACCTAAGTCCTAAAAAACACGGCGCATAAAACAAGAAGAATGGTTTCATTGAGGAAAAATGATCTTAAGTTATTTTTCACTAGAAAATGGAGCTCTGTGTGTGTGTGTGTGTGTGTGTGTGTGTGTGTGTGTGTGTGTGTGTGTGTGTCCGTTACCTATAGACTCCGAAACGGCTGAACCGATTTTCTTGAAAATTTACACAGTTGTACTATAAGCGTCTGCGAGTGTTCTTAGCTAGGTTTTGTGTCGAGGTACACCCGATAAATATCGAAAATCGATAATCGAAAAAATCGGGTCATAGAAGGAGTGGTCCGATTTTAATCAAATTAGATACACTCACAGACAAAGACATCAGAAACGATATTCAGAAGTTTCAAGGTTACAGTTCTTACAATAGTGCAGAAAATCGATAATATATATATAAAAGGCAAGTTGTTTGTGTGTGTGTCTGTTTATCTGTTTTTATTTAAATAAAAGGTCTGAAAAAATACAGACATACATATCTCTATTTTTTCAGCCATTTTATTTAAATCTTTGCTTCGGGTTTGGCTCTAAGTAGGTATAATTGTAGTTTTTAGTCTCAGCCATGATACCATTTACTCAGAGGAGTTATTTAGCCTTCAAAATTCAGTTTACGACAAAAAAAACTTATTTGATATCGATACTAGGAAATCAAAATTTGACTTACATCCATTCATTTTTCTTTCCGTCTACGGTTTTGCTTTAACTGGAAACAACTGTTACTTTTTGGGTCTTTCGTGCCAACGTCCAAAGAGTCTGAGCTCCAGGACCATGGATTAGTTTTAAAGCTTTCATTACACCCGAGCAACGCCGGGCTATACTGCTAGTAATTAATAACATGATTTCTCGAAACTTCTGTGATGAGGTAGTATTTACATTGTTTGAAATGTTGTCCACATCTTTATTGCCATCTTTACGATATTTCGACCTTTGTACGCTCCGGCTTTGCGGACACATGGCCCGGTGGATATAGTGACTTGACAAAAGGGTTGCAAATTCAATACGTGGCTACAGCATTGGTGGACTTAGTTAATAGGGCGTTACTATAGAGCATCCGAAATGAGAATCATATACCCCAGTAATCGAAATAAACAGTTTGGTTCAAAATTCCTAACCCTGAATAAGGCCGAAGCGTACAACGGCCGAAATGTTGTAAACATGTCAATAAAGATGAGAACAACAATCCGAACAATGTAATTAATGACAAATAAACCAGCTGGTTGGATGAATTGGATAATTATGGAAAAGAATTTAACAATCACCATTTTTTTTCGGAGTGAATATTAGTAAAAAAAAACAAACACCTTTGTTCGTTATCTGAATATGAATCTGGATCAGTGTGTTTTTCACTTTCGTTTTGAAGATCTCCATCCTGAATGACCTCCACTGTTTTCGTGTCCGTCAT
The DNA here is from genome assembly GCA_037127315.1 of Ascarosepion bandense. Classification (NCBI taxonomy): domain Eukaryota; kingdom Metazoa; phylum Mollusca; class Cephalopoda; order Sepiida; family Sepiidae; genus Ascarosepion; species Ascarosepion bandense. The sequence continues at coordinate 2,622,643 of JBBBDQ010002059.1, forward strand.
TCCCGGGGCTTTGTCGTACTCACCACGCTTGTTAATGCGGGTTGGCGAAGACTATTTAAACCATAGCGGGTTGCTTTTGTAGGTGGCCGTTGACTCATAGGAGCTCCTCTGTCCTTTGACAGGTTTTGTTTTTGGTTCTTACCGGTCGTGCACCCAGCGGGGATGCTGGTTTAGTTGCCGACAGCCAGACCCGTGGCAGGTAGTACTGGGTTACGTGTTCCCAGTAGCAGAGATAGTCTGAACTGTTCGTTATAATGAAGAAGAAAAGGAAAGAAAAAGAAAAAAGCAGTGATGAAAAGGGTGAAAAGAAAATAAAGACTAAAAAGAAAAAGAAACAAGGAAAATAAAATAAAATAAAAAACAATTATGAAGGAAAGAAGACAACCAGAAAAAATTAGTCGAAGAGGAGGAAATTAAAGTTAATCTCAAAGACAATTAAAGAAGTTAATTTCAATGAAAAAAAAAAGAAAAAAGAAAAAAAAAAGAAAAAATGAAATCAGATAAGTTTGGTAATTGCCTGGTTCATACATTAGAAGTCGTGGTTTATCTATTGTTTCCCGTTCAAGAGTGGGTTTCTACTTCCTTCTAAAGTTGACATCAACCTTTACTTCTAAAATATATGCTTCAACTACGAAATTATTTTTTTATTCAACAGGAGTAAATAGTTCACACTCCTCGTCGGTCTTTCAAACAGAAGTAGAGGTTTATTCCTTGCTTCCTCTTTAGGATTGAGTTTTCAGTTCATTCTAAGTTCTACCGCAGCCCTATACTTCTAACGACCCCGCGATAACTTAGAAATTTTATTTACGAATTATTATTTTTCTCTCAAGAGAAGTAGGTACGGTCACCTATCGCCCGGTTCACTCTTCTCTTCTGTCATTTGAACAGGAGTAGTTTATCCAGGAGTTTATCCTTAGTTCATTGTTTAGGATTGGTTATTCAGTTCTGTTTAAAGATATTTCAGTCGATTTCATGCCCATGTGTCATAGGACTGACTAGTTTCATTTTTTTTTTTTTTACGAACCTATTCAACCCATAGCTGGAAAGAGAAGAGATACAAACACCATCTAGAAAGCTGATATTATCTTGTGTTAACATACAGCTTTGCTAAGCGACGATAGCATTCACAGAATAGCAGACGCAGAACGTAAACTTTTAATTCGGTTCTGTGACATCACACCGCTCGAGAGACCGAAATGTTAACAGGACCATATAAATGCAAAGTGTTGTGACTAGATTGAAATGTGATGGTGGATGTCTTTATGTTATCCTCCCTGTAACCTCTCTGAAGATGACTCATGTGAGTCGAAAGCTTAGAACCAGCATAATAAAAAATATCCAAATGTTGGACAATTTTTGTCTTTATTTTCAAATTGTCCGACATTTGGATATTTTTTTATTATGCTGGTTCTAAGCTTTCGACTCACATGAGTCATCTTCAGAGAGGTCACAGGGAGGATAACATAAAGCCAAACTACGATGTTTAAAACGGCTCATGATTAAACATAATAGACATTCATTGTCTCTTATATTTAACAATGTATGTTTAGAAATTTACCTGCTGCCTAGATACAATATATATATATATATATATATATATATATATATAAAATATAAGGAAAATGATTGAACCTAAATATGTGTCTTTGTGTGTGTGTCTAAATATTTAAGGCGAAAGTAATGTCGATTTTAAGATTACTCGGTACAGAATTACCAGGCAAGAGGATTAGCGCATAAACTCTGAACAGTGAAGCAGAAACCACTCCTGCTGTGTATCGTACTAACAAAAATGTATTCGCTTCAACAAACAAACCCGCTGTTGCATTCTAGTAGAAAACACGCCGAAACGTAATTAATACCCGACGTTGATGTCGCAAGATGCGAAGGCACATATTCGTTTTCCTCTCTGTGGCTGATCACGGTTCACCACAGCTTCCTTTCTTTTAAGCAACCTTTCTTTTCCCCTTTAACAGTTTCACGTGGAACGCTTTAAAATTTCAGACGTCTACAAAATGCCAGGCTCTATCCAACAGGGTTTTTTTTTTTAATCATATCACCCCGAGCAAGGCGGTAACGCCACTGATGTGCAGGGGGCTACGTAAGAGTGAAAAGATTGGAAAAGAGAAAGCCGGAAACCACATCCTAAACAGGGAACAATGGATGAGCCTCTACACCTGTACAATAGACGTGGGTGGAGTGTGAACCGGGCGATAGTTTAGTCTATCTGGGTAAGTGGAAGTCCACGATCGTCCACGTTCTGAAGGGACACGAAACAGGAAGCGGAAGTAGAAGTAGTAGCATCAACAGCAACAAATGACCTTTTTTCAAATTGCAAGTCGCTTAAAATTTTTGGATCTAAAAACAAACAACAGACAGCAGATCTGATCTGTTTATTAGCTGTAGCCAAAGCAACAAAGAGCAACGGAAGTTGTCCCAATTTCGATTTTAGGGTCAGTTAAGGGTCATATCTGAAACACGCTTGGGCAATCATGTCTCTTTCGAGACATGACTGACTGGGTAGAAGATTATCCTGCAATAGGTTGCCATTGCTTTCTACGGTAGATTGGGTTCTATATCCAAGGCTATAGAACCCAATCTGTCATGTTATTTAACCCATAACTGGAAAGAATAGATGGATTAATACCTTTTGCAAGAGTATTAGCGCGTAAGTGAATGAAAGGAATTCAACTGGAATTCGAACTCGGCTCCCTGATTTGTCGTCCCGAGACGATATCCACTGTACCACAACGCACAACGAGTTTAAGGTAAAAAGCTAAAAGAAGAATTACATTTCTTACATGTAAGGCAGTACTTCTCAACGACTGTATGCCGCACGATCCTCTTAAGTACGCCGCAAAATACTGTCACCTGCTACACCACGGGCAGTACATCGTTCTTGATAATAACTGAGGCAATCAAAAATAGTAGAAGAAAAAAGAAACGATAAATATCTAAATCTAAACTTATTTATAAATGGAACTTTGTCTGTGTGTGTATGTGTCTGTGTGTGTCTGTGTGTGTGTCCGTTACCTATAGACTCCGAAACGGCTGAACCGATTTTCTTGAAAATTTACACAGCTGTACTATAAGTGTCTGCGAGTGTTCTTAGCTAGGTTTTATATCGAGGTACACCCGATAAATATCGAAAATCGATAATCGAAAAAAATCGGGTTATAGAAGGAATGGTCCGATTTTAATCAAATTTGATACACTCATAGACAAAGACATAAGAAACGATATTCAGAAGTTTCAAGGTTGCAGTTCTTACAACAGTTCAGAAAATCGATAATATATATATATATATATATATATATATATATATATATATATATATAAGGCAAGATGTTTGTGTGTGTGTCTGTTTACAAATCTGTATGTCCTTTATACAAATCAACTATTTTTATCCGATTCTCACCAAACTTCCCACAAATATTCTTTAGGCTGAGTCTGAGCTCCAGGACCATGGATTAGTTTTAAAGCTTTCATTACACCCGAGCAACGCCGGGCTATACTGCTAGTAAATATTAAACTGATTTTTATGCAAAAGTTTGTTCCCTATAGTTAACATCTTAATCACTAACAAGAAAAATGCGCAAAATATTTAAACAGAAAAAAAATCAAATTTCATGGAAAACAAAACAGTATTAAATATGTTACATAGGTTATCTCTATTCACAGAATATGTGTGGGTGGTGCAATAGTCATCACCTCGGAATGAGAAATCGGAGAACCGAGTTCAAAATACAGTTGAATTTATTGCATTAACTTACGCGCAAATCACCTTAGAAAAAGTCTAAATCCGTCACTCCTCCCTCTAGCGATGGGTTGAATAGCAAGATAGATTGGGTTCTATTGACTTGGTTCTACCGCAGAAAGAAATGACGATCTACTGCGGGAAAATTTTCTGCTCAGTCAGTCCCTTTAGAGACATGATCGCCTAAGTGTGTATCATGTATAGCAATTACCTAACTAGATCTTCTATTGAAGTGTGCATAAAAAATAAACAAAACAATTACTTAAAAATTCAGTTTCGCCACTGGAACTTACGTCGCTATTAAGTGAACACCAAACAGTTTCATATACAGACTAATAATAATAATAATAATAATAATAATAATAATAATAATTATATATATATATATATATATATATATATATATATAAAGTGGACGTCATCATGTAGACTTTAGGATCCTTTCAGCCAACACGTTATCAAAGGTGCTATTTGGCGTTAATGTTAATGATAGAGAGGACACGAAAATTACTTACAGAAGGAGAGGTTGGAACACGTTTAAAAGTATAATTTTAATTAAAAATATAATTAAAATGTTAAAATGTTAACACACAGTTCCAAAAGTATAGTAAAATGAAAAAAGAATAACTCACAATCCCTCCACCAATCGTAAGGAGCGAATGAAATGCTCTTTCTGTCTACACGGGATAGACTGATGGATCTTCAAATAAACAGCCTTTAAGACACGATGGGCCGAGCGGGCACTGTGCAAGACAGAAAACCAAGTCTCCTCTAACCTCTCCAGTTAATCAGATTTGTGCTTGGTCACATTGGCAATGGGACATAAACATGCCCGTCTTTGACTGACTAATTCCAGGTAGCGGGATTTCAAAGGATTATATAATCGTTGTTGAGCATAAAAAAAAAAACAATGCTTATAGCAAGACCATCTGGGACAAAACTCAAGGGGAAACTGATTCTTCTTTTACCTGCCTAGTCTCTTCAGGACGTAGGCGATTACGGCCTTCAACATCTTCCTATTCTTTATTTTGTCTTGTTATTTCTCCCAAACCCAAAATTTACCTAAGCCCATCAACTATGTCACGTGCTGTTCTCCCGTATGTATCAGATTCGCCAAGCCTTCCTTCCTCTTTAAGTGTCGCAGAAAGTTCAACTCTCTCTTCCTGATGTTAAGTATTATTTTTTTTTCGTTTTCATTCTCTCCAAAATCACGTCGTTGCTCACACGCTTGATCCATGAAATCCTCACAATCCTTCTGTAAAACCACATTTCTTTTAATTAGAGAGTGTCTTTAAGCTTTGAGAAGATTGTCCAGCATTCGCTGCTATATTGAAGGAGTTATATCGCATAACAGTCCAGTACTCTTTTGTCTTTTCTAACATAATTTTCCTGTCGCACAATACTTTGCTTAGCTTCAGAAATGCATCCTTGACCATCGCAATAAACCTTTGGTTCTCAGTATTGAACTTAGGATAAAAAAGTAAAAAAAAGAAGAGAAAAGGTGGGGATTGAGGACAAAAAGGGAAAAAGAAAGAGAAAAAGTTTGTAATTGAGAAGAAAAAAGGAAAAAAAGAAAGAGAAAAAGTTTGTAATTGAGAAGAAAAAAGGAAAAAAAGAAAGAGAAAAAGTTTGTAATTGAGAAGAAAAAAGGAAAAAAAGAAAGAGAAAAAGTTTGTAATTGAGAAGAAAAAAGGAAAAAAAGAAAGAGAAAACGGCGGTAACTTAAGAAAACAAAAAAAAAAAAAAAAAAAAAAAAAGGCAAAAAAGTGAAAATTGAAAGAAAAAAGGAAAAAAGCAAAAGAAAACGGCGGGAATTTAGGATAAAAACAGTAGAGAAAAGGTGGAGATTGAGGAAAGAGAAAGAGAAAAAAAATTGGAAATTGAGAGCAAAAGAAAGGGAAAGAGAGAAAAAGAAAAAGGTGGGAATTTAGGATAAAAAAGTAAAAAAAGAAGAAGAGAAAAGGTGGGGCTCAAGGACACAAAAAAGAAAAGAGTAATAGAAATATGTGAGGAATGAGGTCAAAAAAAGAAAAAGAGAATGAGAAAAAAACTGAGAGTTAAAAAAAAAGAAAGCGACGAACAAAGGACACGAGAGAGTAAAAATTATGGATGGAGAGAAGTTCACGAAAGAGGCGTAGAAATATACACGGAGATATATATATATATATATATATATATATATATATATATATAGCAAGAAAAGAGACAAAAATCAAAAGGAAACAGGATGACAAAGAGAGTAAAAAAAAAAAAATATAGAGAGACAGAAAAAAAAAAACGAGAAATAAAGAGAAATTGAAATAATTAGATCGGATATTACCAACAATTCTGAGTTTAATTTCTGCTTTTTATCCGTGTTCCTTTTTTCCCGGGGCGAATCTTGTCAAAATGAGCCGACACTGTTCGGTACAGATTTTAATCACTTTCTCCAGAACTTATGCCAAGGATTTCTAAGTAGATAGTAGGTTCGTGTTCCATTCCAAACGGAGAGGGCAAACGAATGAAAATAACTAAGCCCTAATGTAGAAAATAAAATTAATGAAAGCGAGCAAAAAATTTAAAAAAAATAAAACAAGAGAAACAAAAAAAGAACAAAAGAAAAATAACGAAAAATGCAAAATATATAAATCAGACTTCTTCTTCTTCTTCTTCTTCTTCTTCTTCTTCTTCTTGTGCCGTGTCCCTTCAGGACGTAGGCGATCATGGACTTCTACTTGGCTCTGTCTCTTGTCTCTCTCAATAATTTTTCTCTTGGTATCTCTTCTAAGCCCCGCTCCGTCAACCGTTTGCTCAGACCTAACAAGTACGTCTCGCGCTGCTTTCCCCTATCTCATATTCTATTTATTCGACCTGTGAGTATCAAGTTCTCCAGGCCTTCCTTCCTAATTACGTGTCCCAGGAACCTCATTTGTCTCTTCCTGATATTTATTATCAGTTTTCTTCTCGTTTACATCCTTTCCAACACCTAATCGTTACACAGGTGTTCTGTCCATGATATCCTCAGTATCCTTCTGCTGCCTCAAGCCTCTCCTTTATCTTTGATGAGATCGTCTAGCATTTACTTCAATACAAAAGGACAGATATCACGTCGCAATCCAGCACTCTTCTTTTTTTTGTTTCTAATGATATTTTCCTGTCTTTCTGTACTCTGCTTAGCTTCTGAAATGCATCTTTGTCCATACCAATGCGTCTTTGGATCTCCGTATCGCATTTTCCATCCTCTGTCAAAACACTTCCCAGGTATTTGAATGTTTTTACTTGTTTTTGGACTTGAGAAATGTTTTTTCCATAGACGAACTTGTTAACCATTACACCACATCGAGGTGCCTTAAGCTTTCTTCTTCATGTGCTGTGTTCCTTCAAGACGTAGGCGATCATAGATTTTTCTGTTGCCTCAAGCCTCGCTTTCATCTTTGATGAGATCGTCCAATACTCTCTTCCATATAGGATAGCACTCTTTTCTTTGTTTCTAATGAGATTTTTCTGTCTTTCAGTACTCTGGTAAACTTTTGAAATGCCTCTTTGGCCATGCCAATGCGTTTTTGGATCTCCATGTCACACATTCTATCCTGTCGAAACACTTCCCAGGTATTTGATTTTTTTTACTTGTTTTATTTTAGTTTCTCTTTTAGTTGGCATATTGGTCTCCACTTTTTGCTGATGACTATACATTCAGTTTTCTTGAGGTTTATGCTCAGACATTTTATTTCACTTTCTTTTGCTAACTTCTGCATTTTCCTTTCCATATCTGCTATCAGCACTATGTCATCCGCGTATCTGATATTGTTGAGATTGTGGCCGCCAATGTTAAATCCTAGCAAGGCTTTTATTTCTCTCATAATTGCTTCGCTGTACAGGTTGAAAAGATCCGGTGAGAAAACACATCCTTGTCTTACGCCCCTTTCTATTTCTACATACCTGATGAGTTCACTTCCTATCCGCACACATGCGCTTTACTGCCAATATAGATTGGTGATTATCCTAACGTCTTTTCCGAAAATGTCGAGTATTTTTATCAAGTCCTTGTGTCGTAATTTGTCAAGCGGCTTTGTGCAGTCTATAAAGCGCATATAAAGGCCCTTCTGCCTTTGATCGCTCAATACAGATGGTTGTGTCTCGAAAAATATCGGGAAAGTTATTGCCGGAAAATGATGTGGGGAGATGACTGACCTGATGGATAAAACGGCATTTAACTTCGAAGAGAAAAAAGAACAAGCTATCTCTAATAATCATCTGAGAGACCCCAATCTGCTTTTTATCAGTATGGCTGATGATAACCTCAAGAGGAGTGACTCGCACCTTCTCGTTTGACATCACGTGGGATGCTGCAGTTGATTCACTGTGTGGGACTACACAATATTTCTCTTCAGAATCTATCATATATCTACATGCGATGGGTAAATAGCACGATTTTACATATTTTTTAATTTCAATGTTTGTTTTTGATTTTGTCGACAGCACGATATAGTAGGGTCAGTTGGGCACTGTCTGCGAGAAAAAGAACACCATGTCGCAATTCACTTCACTTTCGAAAAGCCATACTGTACTGCTTGCCATTCGCGCCGGAATCTCCAATAGGAACATTTTAGAGTGTCTAGGTGTCAATTAGGTGTCAGTGCAGAGGATTCAGAAAGAGTAGGATGAGTCTCATGTTGATTGATCACTAGTGATGGTGACATTACGCCTCCATTTTTCTTCCCACAGGGCCTCACATTCAACACAGAGGCCTACATCAAGTAACTTGAGAAGTTAGTACTTCCCTGGGTCAGGTCCTGGGAAAGACGATAAATTGCATCCGGCAGTAAGACCTCTGATTGGAAGGTTGTGAGGCGCATGGAACCACCTCTTAATAGCTGTTGTTTCCAGGTTCACCCTGACCCGGAGTGGTAGCACCTGTTAGGGTTCCAGCTATGGGCAAATATTTAATCCTCAAACTGGGGTCAAGACACTATGAAAGTACAAAAATAGTCTTAATTAAAGCCAACCTCCTTCTTTCACAATGACGTGTGAAATCCTGGGTTTTCCCAAATAGAAAAAGGATTAACCATGTGCTTAAAGAAAATGTCGTAACCAGAAATGTTATATTGATTTTCTGACTAATGAAAGCGATTTGCAAGACCATAAAGACTTAACGATCAAGTTGAAAAATCTAGATGACTATAAATGACTTCGATCAGCGTCATTTCGTCAGAGACCTGGAAGCAGGAGAGACGACAAGCTAAAATGTAACAAGGCAGAAGCTTCAAGTCGACCCGGACATAAGGTCCCGCCGAACATCGTCCTCTTTCTCCTTCTTTCTCGTGTTTAACTTCTTCTTCTCCGTCAAAGACACTCCTGTCGAACAATCGTTCATACATACATACGTACGCATATGCTCTTTCCAACAAATTACTACTACGAACATTTTTTGATACCCTTAACTTCCTCATTTGTCTATATTTCTGCGATAATTTATATTATTTACAGTATTTACATTATTCGGACAATTGTGATCATCTTTGTTGCCATTTATACCACGTTTCGGCCGTTGTACGCTCCAGCCTTCTTCAGATGCTAGAAATTTCGAACCGAACCCTTTATTACAATCACTGGGGTATATCGTTCTTGTTCCTTGCGTAAAGCCCCGATTGGAAGTCATGAGTTACCTCACTCTAACCTTGCAAGGAACTTGTTCATCAATGCTGTAGCCTGGTATTGAACTCACAGCTCTAAGTTCACAGGAACTAACCAACATCTATATCTACTGGGCCATGCGGCCTTAAGGACACATATACCCTAGTGATTGTAATAAAGGGTTCGGTTCGAAATTTCTAGCACCTGAAGACAGGCGGAGCGTACAACAGCCGAAACGTCGTACAAATGGCAACAAAGATGAGGACAATAGTCCAAATAATGTTAATACCTTAACTTTCTCATCGAACATTCATTTCTACTAATTCTTGTAATTCCTTTCTTTTAATAATTTATATTTTAACATGAAAAATGTTTATCTTTATTCTTCCACTCTTCCACATGATTCCACACAAACTCCACACATTCCAACCTGATGAAAACCTCCTGATGATGATAACCCTCTGATAATTCTAGATAAAATTTGTAAGCTGTAAGGAGTTCGGTTATGTATGACACAAGGCCGAATCAAGAAACATTAACCATCTCCCTACCGCCTCACTGGCGGCCCCCGACGTCCAAGGACCATGCACCCCACTCCTTCACATACATACATACATACATACATACATACATACTTGCATACATATATATATATATATATATTAATACATACATACATACATACTTACATATACATACATACATACATACATACATGCATACATACATGCATACATACAAACATACATACATATATACATACATGCATACATATATACATGCATGCATACATACATATACATACATACATGCATGCATACATACATACATGCATACATACACATTAATACATACATACATGCATATACATACATACATACATGCATACATATATACATGCATACATATATACATACATGCATACATATATACATACATGCATACATACATATATACCTATACATGCGTACATAAATACATATTCATACATACATACATACATACACACGCATACATACATGCATACATACATATACATACGTACATACATACACATACATACATGCATACATATACATAAATACATGCATACATGCATGCATACATACATGCATATCCCTTCACTCCCCAGACACGTAAGAGCGCTACAGCCACAGTAGAAGTGGCGTTTCTTTGAGAAATATAGCCTGACGGAAGCCAACCATCTCCAGGATGCTTCTGAATTCAGAGCTTTTCATTCTTTTAGACTAGTTGCCACCCAAAGTTATAGAACCCAGAATATCCTGCTATTCACCCATAGCATGGGGAAGAAGAGATGTATTCATAACTTTCTCAAGGGTTTAGCACGTCAGTAAATGTAATGAACCCAACAGGAATTTGAAATCGGATCTCCGATTCTTCAATCTCTTACTCCACCTTGCCTCCCTTTACTGCCTTTCTTGAAGTGAATTTAATGTCAACTCGAAAACATGTATTAATTACTTAAATATTTCTTACCTTCCGGATACAAAAATAGGTGAAACTTACTTTGAGCGATCATGTCTCAAAAGAGACATGACTGACTGAGAATAAGATGATCCAGCAGTACGTTGTCATTGCTTTCTGCGGTAGAACCAAATCTGTCATATTATGTAACCCATAACTGCAGGGGAGAAACGGATTAATGCCTTTCCAAAGAGTAATTGTGCGTAAGTCATATGTAAGGAATTCAACTGGAATTCGAACTCAGCTCCCCAATTTGTTGTTCCGAGTCGATATCCACAACGCACATCCTATGTTCACCATAAAAGCACTTGTATTATGAGGTTGAGTGCACGGTGATATTTCCTCAAGTAAATATACGCAGGTTCAAAACTTGTCGAAACGCTTAATTAGAAACGCTTGAAAGCACAGGGCGCTGTTCTATTAATATGCTCTTTCTTTAAAGAATGTCCAACTAGAACACCCCCCTCCACACACACACACACACACACACACACACACACATATATATATATATATATATATATATATATATATATATACAATCATATAATTATGAATTAAAAGTACATTGCGACTTGGAAATTTCTGTTTCCAGATAGAACCTCGTCATCAGGCAATGTTGGATGTTGGTTGTGAAAATGATTTACATTTAAATACAAAAAACCCATCGGTTCACTATTTATGTATATGGGAAGATATAAAATATATGTGTGTATTCCTTTTAACCAATCAGAATAAAGATTGTTTCAAAGCCACTTTGCAATGAATCTTTATTCTGATTAGTTGAAAGGAACACGCACATAAATATTATAACTTCCCATATACATAAATAGCAAATCGATGGGTTTTTTTTTATTTAAATGTAAATCATTTTCACAACCAACATCCAACATTGCCTGATGACAAGATTCTATCTCGAAACATAAAGATTTCCGTGTCACAATATACTTTTAATTCATAATTATATGATTATATTATGCTCTACAATTTTTAATGTATTGAGCACTGTTTATAAAAAAAATAAATAAATAAACGCCAATGAACTCAAATTCGTAAAACCATTGATCCCCTTTGCCTGGATATATATATATATATATATATATATATATATATATATATATATATATATGGCGGACCTGTACGACACTACCACCACCTTTAAATAGTTTGATGTTCATTTTTTTTTTTTTACTTTTTTCAGTGCAATTTATCGATTAAACCTTAAAATTTCTGATTGACAAAAACAAAAATTTGGAAAATTTTCAATATTTAAACAATTTTATGTGGGGGCTCATTTTCTCATACAGCGTTATAGTAAATCGATCCTCCCTCGCCGGTACAACATTTCCACCTCCTGTAAATTTGTTGATTATCAATTTTTTTTACTTTTTTCAGTGCAATCTTATTGATTACACCCTAAACTTTCCGATTGACAAAAAATTTTTTAAAACTTTCAATGTTTAAACAATTTTTGTGGGTGGAGGGATCAGTTTCTCAGTTTAAAAAAAGGGCAACAACTGGTAAAAAACAAAAAAAAAAAACAAAAAGAAAAAACATAAACAAAGCGACCTCAACGCTAATAGTTCCAAAATGGAAGATTGATTACTATTATTATTATTATTATTACTATTATTACTATTGATTTACTATAACGTTGTATGAGAAACTGAGCCCCCACCCAAATTTTTTAAATATTGAAATTTTTCCAAATTTTTCTTTTTGTTTTTTTTTTTATATCGGAATCTGTATGTAATAATCTGTAATAATGTATCTGTATGTAATAATTTATAATAATTTGTATGTAATAATCGATAATAATTTGTATGTAATAATCGATAATAATTTGTATGTAATAATCGATAATAGTTTGTATGTAATAATCGATAATAATTTGTATGTAATAATCGATAATAATTTGTATGTAATAATCGATAAGATTGCGCTGAAAAAACTCCCCAAAATTGAAAATCAACAAATTTAAAGGTAGTGGTAGTGTCTTACAGGTCCACCATATATATATATATATATATTACATTATATTAATAAATAAACATATTATCCTCCGTTGATGTCACGGCTCAGCAATCAACAGGTGCATATAAACTGGCCTTTTAAGAAATTTGAAGTTCTCCCGATGTTTGCAGAAGTTAAATCTTACAATGATAGGGTATTATTTTTTATTTATAAAGAACATAATTGAAATAGGCAAAAATTACATGAAGATGAAAAAAAAAATACCAAAATAAAAATAGTATTTAAATAAAATTCTGGAACATAGATGAATATTGACACATATATAAGCATATTCTCCAACTACCAACCCTTCGTTTTCTAAATAACCATAAATCCATTTTATAGAATGACTGAATATTGTTTAACGGTAGATTAACCTCTGTGAGTTATTTAATGCCAAAATGGTAGGGTTTTAAGGAATTTAAAAAAAATATTCGGTTATAGTGAGAAGGTTGATTGAATCAGATTTTAATAAATTTTTGTTGTTTTTATTCCTTTTTATTTTAGAAGGTATATTCAAGTTTGTTATTCAAAATGTTTTACTGAGATTTTTTTCCTTCAAAAATGTGTTATTGAAATAATTTTTTCTTGAAAATATATTGTTAGTAATCAGTCAGTCAGTTAAGTGCCATACGTGATAAACGCTTGGGCGATCATGTCTCGAAAGAGACCTGACTGACTGGGCAGAAGGTTGCCATTGCCTTTCTGCGGTAGACTGGTTGCCGACCAAGGCTATAGAACCCAATCTGTCCTCTTATTTAACCCATAACTGGTAGGAAGAGACGGATTAATACCTTTCCCAAGGGTATTTGCGCGTAAGTGAATGCAATGAATTCAGCTGGAATTCGAACTCGGCTCCTCGATTTCTCGTTCCGAGCCGATATCCAATGCAGTACAACGTACATCCATTTTTAGTAATATCTTTCCTTAATAAAAATGTATCAAAACATTATGAAAATATATAGGCTTTTGTAGAAATATATACATAAAAATAAACTCGTATAGAAAAATATACTTTTTTTATTAAGGAAAGATTGTTAGTAATATCTATATTTTTCTATACTAGTTTATTTTTATGTATATATTTCTATAAAAGTCTATGTACTTTCATAGTGTTTTGACTCCAGTTTGGGGGTTAACTATTTGCCCATAGCTGGGATTTTAACAGGTGCTTCCACTCCAGGTCAGGTTGCACCTGAGAACAGCAATTAAGAGGTGGTTTTATGCTCCTCACAAACTCCAAATCAGAGGTCTTGCTGCCGGATACAGTTTACCGTCATGTTCAAGACCAATTCATTTTCTATTTTCTAAATGAATCATTTTCACTATTTTTTTAGAATATCACCTGAAGAAGAACAGTACTTTTGTGTAGTGATATAATTCTTTTATAAACCATTGTAATAACAAAATTATATTATATTTATATTAAAGAAAAACAAAAATTTACCAACATTTAACACTCTTTTTTAAATAAACTCTCGAAAAACGGCAAGACTGAGAAAAGAAAAAAGGTCTGAAAAATCTTACCTACTCAGTAAATTGCTCGAATCCTAGATTGCCTAGAAAGCGCGAAAGATTCCGTCAACCTTAAATCCAATTAAAGGATGTCCTTAGATGTAACTCGAGTTTTATTTTCTGTTTTTATTTTGTACTTGTCTCATTTAGTTGGTTGATTTTGTTTAGCGACATATCGACACTTCTGTGGGTTATTTAATGCCGATATCAACATTTTGAACAATGTTATGCTTCCAACTATATATATTGTATGCCAACTAGAAATGTATTGTTGGTCATTTTGCTGTAAAAATGTATTTCTGGTATTATTACAAATATATTTTTATGCTTTAATAATGCTTGCTTATTTTGTGGGAATTTACTAGGGTAGACCTGGTAGCAAAATCAATTAAGAGGTGACTACTGCTTCTGAAATTTTTAAATTGCTCGAAGAGAGGTCTTACTACCGGATTTTTTGTTGTCATATCCAGGAATTCACTAGGTCAGAGGTGAAGGTCAAATGGTATGAGAGTAGAATTTAAAAGTTCCCGCCAATAACCAATTATTTGCTTTTGCCTTGTTATACAACTGCAGCTGAAAGGGAGTCTAAAAAATGATGAAAAATAATTAAAAATAAAAAAAAATGGTTCATATTTTGCATAACGTTTTTCAGATCTTATTAGAAAAATATTCACTGATTAAGGTTCTAATCTGTTATGAAGCCTTATCTACAGGAATGGACACTTCCTCTATCAATAAATAATAACCTGCGTCATTTTCGGGGACGCAGCTAGGATGCAGCCGTGAGATAGTCTAGAGGCAGTCGAGACGCAGCCTAACTATACCCTTCGGACTTACACTTCTATTTCCTGACCACTAACACTTATTATTATATATATTGTTCTGTTATTTTAATACACTGTTAGAACCTACCTTCTTGTTTTCCGTGTGCTTCTTCCGGGCCCAAACAGTTTGCAAAAACTTGACGATGAAGATTTCGCCACATCTTGGTGACGAATATTTTTCCATCATATAATCCTTAATAAGTTATTTGATTAGGTTATAAAAAAAAAAGTTATATTTTTCTGGTGCTGCGTCGTCTCATTCCTAATTTGTCTAGCCGCTTAGTCGATGATGTTGACTTGGCTGTGTTGATGAGTAGTCTTGCACGCCTATCCAGCGGGTCTCTGTTTTTCTAGCATCAGTTGTCGCTCTTGTAGAATAAACAGGAGATATTACTTTCTGGACATCTCCTGAATAATATATCTTACTACAGATAAATCCGAGATTTTACGCGGCAACAGCGCCTTGACGTCACGGCGTACAGTGATTTCGAGAGGATCATTAGAAAGTATTACACGTCAATAGATTCCTTCAGTGATAGCTGATGCACGAGGTAATTAGTTATCGATATGCATTCAGAATTTGATCGTCGAGCTTCGTTTCTGGAGAACAAATCCGGTGAAAAGACACATCCTTGTCTTACGCCTTTTAATGAACCTTAACACTCATATTAGTGTATTTCATTGCCGATGCAAACTGCAAAGAGGAACGATAGTTTTATTTACTTCTTTATGAGAATATACAAGAGGGACAATCAACAAGTTTATCTTCATACCCTGCCTGGTGGCAAACGCTGCTGGTGGCGCCATGAGTGGCGGTCCAGCCATATCCACCGAAACATGGTGGTCGGCGGTTGATGAAGACAGGGTATTGCGCGTGCTAACACACGTTGTATGTTACAAATATTACAGATAAAGTTTATCCGTTCATTTGAATTTTGGTGATACATTGGAAAAAATCGGTAAATCTGTTTCAAAACTTTTGATTCAAAAACCCTTTTCTTCTTACGAAAACAGATTATTTCAGGTGGCTGACTTAAATTACTCGGCCTAGCTGAAAATTGATGGGTTTCTACCATCTCTATTAATTAAGTGTTGCTATCTGCCAAGATCGTAAATTGATCTTTTTTTCCAAAAAATTATCAATTTCAGTACCGCAAAAACGGTAGATGAGCCTGAAAATCTGAGGTCATTTTTGGAATCAGCTTCCATCAAATTAACTTGTTTTGTTTCTTGGCACCAAAAACTGACCAGTGTTATTGGAAATATTGAATTTAATCTATTAGGTTGTCCCAAAAGTTCGTAAACACTTGCGAAATGGGTTTATCTGGTCCAGCACAATCGAGACAAGCAATGGGTTCAGAAAGGGCAAGAGACACCGTCGGTTCCAAAACAAGATCGATTCGGCAAGAAAGTCATGTTGTTCGTTTGGTGAAACTTTGAAGGAATCGTGCATTTTGAATCGGTTCTGAATGGTCGTGCCATCATTGCCGAAATTTACTGTCAGCAACTTGAGTGGGTCTGCGAAAAGTTGAAGCAAAAGTACCCGGCTCTGATCAACCGAAAGCACGCATTGATGCAGCAGGACAATTCCTAGCCACAGACCGCCAGGAAGACCAAAGACAAGTTTGAAGAGCTGGACGGCGTTGAGGTTCTGCCACATCCAGCCTACAGTCCTGACTGTGCTCCATCAGATTACGGCCTTTTCCGCTCAATGCAACACTTTCTGAAGGGCCGCCGATTCGACTCGTTTGATGAAGTCGAGGAAGCGTGTCAAGAATTCTTTGATTCGAAGCCGGCTGAATGGTACTATATTGTGCGTTGATATCTTAGGGGTAAAATCTATATATATATATATATATAAAGAATGAGAGAAAGAAAAAGAAGAGAATAAATGTGATATACTACATTCAATATTGAGATATATAAAATGAATTGATAATTATATATATATATATATATATTATATTAGGTTGTCCCAAAAGTTTGACCAGATCCGAAAGCTTACAGATCGATGGCAGTAAGTCTTGGAAAATGATGGTCTTTATTTTGGGCAATAATTTTTGTTGTTTTGCGAGTAAAATTTCTATTTTTTGCAAGTGTTTTCTGGTAACCTTAGATTACTTGGCGAGTAAAATTTCAATTTTTTGCAAGTGTTTACGAACTTTTGAGACAACCTAATATTAACACGAAATGATGATGAAGAGGAAGAAGAAATCCAGTGACTAGACCAAAAGATTTGTGAGTTCAATACCCGGCAACATCAGAGGTGAACAAAAACTTATCAAATTGAGATACTAAAGTTAAATAATTGAAACTGAGACATTCGAAAACGGAATAGCACGTAGAACTAAAACAATCTATCTCGAATGAAGAAATAAAGGATTCGAAATTTCAGTTACCTGGAAGAAGGCCGGAGCGTACAACGGCTGAAACGGTCGTAAACATGACAATAAAAATATGAACAACTGAAAAGCATAAATAATGTAAATACTACCTAATGTCAGAAGGAATTTTCCTAAAATCTGAAAAAGGCCGGAGCATCCAACAGTCGAAACATCGTAAACATAGCAATAAAGATTAGGAGAACAGTGCGAACACTGTATATAATGAAAATAATACCTTATCTTAGAAGTATAGACAATTATACTGAATACATTAGCAGTGCAGGATAGGACAATTCTCTGAAACTCTTGTATCTTTATGTTGACAGGGATTCTGATGTTCTGTATTCTCCACCAATTTGGGCACTTCGATGTGGGGTAATGGTTAACAAGTCTGTCTCACTAGATCAATTACGAGTGAGTTTGATCTTCTCTGGGGCTCTATACTTAAAGATATCGGTATACCTATTATTGTTTTCTTGTGTGGTTTTTCAAGGACTTTTATTTCTTCTTCGCAATTCTTTCCCTGATTCGTTCATTTACGGAGTCGTGTCGATCCTATGGACCTGAGGCTTACCGTGAGGGCATGATGGCTTGCCCTTCTTAATATATGGGAAGATGGACTATCCTCTAGACTTCTTGGAACTTAATCTTACTTGGAATGTTTTGTTGTTGTTGCATATTCCCCAACCTAACCGTTTCTTAACCAGATCGAGACCACCTAATGCCGCCTGTGTTTTCGTCGTAACCAAGCTCCATTTATCATCCAATTTCTATATATATTTTCTATGCTTTCATGTAATTCTTCTTCTTTTTTATAAAACTTTCTAAAACAATGTTTTCAGGAAAATAAACTTCTCATTCCCACTAGCTGTTGTCGGTCTTTTTGTCTTTTTTTTTTTTTTTTTAATCGTATCACCCCAAGCAAGGCGGTAACACCACTGATGTGCAGGGGGTACGTAATAGTGAAAAGATTGGAAAAGAGAAAGCCGGAAACCACATCCTAAACAGAGAACAAAGGATGAGCCTCTTAACCTGTTCAATAGACGTGGGTGGAGTGTGAACCGGGCGATAGATGGATATATCTACTCTAATTGAGAAAAAACAAAAAAACAAAGTGAGAAGATTAGAAAAAAGAAAGACGGAAACCACATCCTAAACAGGGAACAAGGAATGAACCTCTTAACCTGTTCAATAATGCCTCATCAGTTAGTTAATAATGACAATAATAAAAGTTTTATTTCTGTTATTTTTATTTATTCAGTATCGTAATGTTGTGGTGCAGTGGATATAAGCTCGGAACGAGAAATCGGCGAGCAGAGTTCGAATTCAAGTTAAATTGGTTGTATTAACTTATGCGCAAATACTTTTGGGAAAGGTATTAATCCGTCTCTTCTTTCTCCAGCTATGGGTTAAACAAGAAGATATATTGGTTTATATAACTAAATTAGAATTTCAGTTGAATTCATTGCATTATCTTAGACGCAAATACCCTTGGGAAAGGTATTAATTCGGCTATTTTCTTTCTAGCTATGCGTTAAATAAGTAGATATATTGGGTTCTATAGCTTTCCTTGGAAACCAGTCTACTACAGAAACTAATGGCATCATCATCAGCATCATTTATCCATCACACTCAACTTTTTTTGTTGCTGTTTCTGTAACAAACTGTTTTTACGGAGGATACTGCTTGAAAATTCTCTGCCTAGTCAGTTATATTTCTTTCGAGACATGATCGCCCAAATGTGTATCACGTATAGCACTTAACTGGCTGATCTGGATAAAATAATTGAGTAGAAGGATAGATTGTGTTCTATAATCTTGGTTGGCAACAAGTCTACCAAAGAAAGTAATGGCAACTTACTGCGGAAAAATGTTCTGCCCAGTCAGTCATATTCCGAAAGAGACATGATCGCCTATGCATGTATCACATATCGCACTTAACTTACTGACTAAACTAAGCATTTAAAACTGAAACTGGATTTACCGATCCGGGTTCAATTATCTCTCGAGTCAGTTTTGTTTAATTCACATTAATACCTCTTGCAAAAATTATGAATTCGTTTTCATGGACCAATGGGTTAAATAGCAAAACAGAAGTGTTACTGTATCCCTCTCCAATATTCCTATTATTAGTGTGAGTAGCCTAGTGGTTCTGTCGTATATTGTTAGGATCTATGCGTTGAAATCGACTCTAGACTTCAGAAACAACGGGAGGGACTTGTTGATTTTTACACTTGCGATGTAAAGTGAACAGAATCATCATTTCAAACTGAGACATTGATATTCCATTAGTGAAACAAAGCCAAACATTTGGGCGTAACAAAGGAGAAATCCCAAAAGTAATCGGTCGGAAGATGCGTCTCTTTTCACTGCTCCATTGAGACAACACTTATCATTTCGGGTAAAGCGATTCTCTAAAATCTGAATATTAGAAATTATGCCCTCTAAACCGACGAAAGAACGCTAACGAGGGTCAAGAGGAACAGAGGCAACAGAGATGTAATGACGGTTGAAGCTAGCTAAAAAAAAAGCGATACGACAGTAAAACAGGTCTTCTTCTTTTGTGTGCCTTGACCTTTCAAGACGTAGATGATCATAGCCCTCCATATCTTCCTGCCCATTCTAGCTCTTAATACCTATTGTCTTGTTATTTCTCTCAAACAGTGCTCTGCTATCAATTTATTTAAGCGCATTAAATATGTCCCTTGTCACTCTATTCTTCTATCCGACCTGAGAGTATCAGATTTTGGAAGCCCACCTTCCATATAACGTGTTCTAGAAACTTCAGCTGCCTTTTCCTGATGCTAAATATAAGCTTACTAGCAGTATAGCCCGGAGTTGCTCGGATGTAATGAAAGCTTTAAAACTAATCCATGGTCCTGGAGCTCAGACTCATTGGACGTTGGCACGAAAGACTAAAAAGCAATAGTTGTTTCCAGTTAAAGCGAAACCGTAGACTGAAAGAAAAATGAATGGAAGTAAGTCAAATTTTCATTTCCTGGTATCGATATCAAATAAGTTTTTTCCTCGTAAACTGAATTTTGAAGGCTAAATAATTCCTCTGAGTAAATGGTATCATGGCTGAGACTAAGAACTACAATTATATCTACTTAGAGCCAAACCCGAAGCAAAAACTTAAATAAAAGGGCTGAAAAAATACAAACATACAGACAGATAAACAGACACACACACAAACATCTTGCCTTTTATATATATATATATTATCGATTTTCTGCACTATTGTAAGAACTGCAACCTTGAAACTTCTGAATATCGTTTCTTATGTCTTTGTCTATGAGTGTATCAAATTTTATTAAAATCGGACCACTCCTTCTATAACCCGATTTTTTCGATGATCGATTTTCGATATTTATCGGCGGTACCTCGACACAAAACCTAACTAAGAACACTCGCAGACGCTTATAGTATATTTCTGTAAATTTTCAAGAAAATCGGTTCAGCCGTTTCGGAGTCTATAGGTAACGGACACACACACACACACACACACACACACACACACACACACACACACACACACACACACACACACACACGTACAAAGTTCCATTTATAAATAAGTTTAAATTTATCGTTTCCAATTTCTCCAAAACCTCGTTGTTGCTTACATGTTCGGTCCATGGTATCCTCAGCATCCTTCTGTATAACCACATTTCTGTTCCTTTGAGTATTTCATTCATTTTTTTCATTTCTCAGTATTTGCTGTTCCTTAAGGAAGACAGATATAACATAACAGTCTATTACTCTTCCTTTGTTTCCAACATAATTACTTGTTCAAGAGATTTTAGCTATCTCTTTTTGATGTTAAGTATAATTTTCTTTTTCATTGCTATCCTATTCAAACTGTTGGAGTTGCCACATGTTCGGCTCATGGCATTCTCAGCATCCTTCTGTAGAACCAAATTTTTTACGGTTCAAGTTTTTCCTTCATTTTTGAAGAGGTTGTTCAGCATTCGTTGGCATATATGAGGACAGATATCACATAGCAATCCAGTCAGTCAGTTAAGTGCCATACGTGATACACGCTTGGGTGATCATGACTCGAAAGGGACATAACTAACTGGGCAGAAGATTATCCCGCAGTAGGTTGCCATTGCTTTCTGCGGTAGACTGGTTGCCGACCAAGGCTATAAAACCCAATCTGTTCTGTTATTTAACCCATAACTGGAAGGAATAGACGGATTAATACCTTTCCCAAAGGTATTTGCGCGTAAGTGAATGCAATGAATTCAGCTGGAATTCGAACTCGGCTCCTCGATTTCTCGTTCCGAGTCGATATCCAATGCACGACAACGCACAATCCAGTACTCTTTTCAATGTTTCCAAAGAAATTTTCCTGTCGATTCAGCTTTTGGAATGCATCATTGGCAATTAGACTTCTTCTTCTTCTTCTTCTTCTTCTTCTTCTTCTTCTATGCGCCCTGTCCTTTCAGGACGTAGGCGATCATGGCCTTCCATGTCTCCCTATCCCTGGTTGCTCATAGCATGCTTTCTCCTCTTACACCACGCAACCCTCATGAACACGCTTTATCCTGTTACATCATGCAATCCTCGTTTCGACATTTATAAAATCTTTCCCATAAGAAAGTTATCAGAAAAATAGGTTTCATAAATTAACCACTTTCTTTCAATCTCTTAAAAACATATTTCGGCGCTGGGATCGTATGTGATCTACACGGCATTGTGATATGAAGATTATATCTAGACAGGCTTGCGATCTACATTCAAAATTCTACTGTAAAAATTATAAATA
>JBBBDQ010002059.1:2650000-2740000 GCA_037127315.1 Ascarosepion bandense
ATCTATCTATCTATCTATCTATCTATCTCGGTCATTATCTATCTATCTATCTATCTATCTCGGGTCATTATCTATCTATCTATCTATCTCGGGTCATTATCTATCTATCTATCTATCTATCTATCTCAGGTCATTATCTATCTATCTATCTATCTATCTATCTCGGGTCATTATCTATCTATCTATCTATCTCGTGTCATTATCTATCTATCTATCTATCTATCTATTTATCTATCTATCTATCTATCTCGGGTCATTATCTATCTATCTATCTATCTCGTGTCATTATCTACCTATCTATCTATCTATCTATCTATCTATCTATCTATCTATCTCAGGTCATTATCTATCTATCTATCTATCTCGGGTCATTATCTATCGATCTATCTATCTATCTATCTATCTATCTATCTCAGGTCATTTATCTATCTATCTATCTATCTCAGGTCATTATCTATCTATCTATCTATCTATCTCGGAGTCATTATCTATCTATCTATCTATCTATCTATCTATCTCGGGTCATTATCTATCTATCTATCTATCTCGAGTCATTATCTATCTATCTATCTATCTATCTATCTATCTATCTATCTATCTCGGGTCATTATCTATCTATCTATCTATCTATCTATCTATCTATCTATCTATCTCGGGTCATTATCCATCTATCTATCTATCTATCTATCTATCTATCTATCTATCTATCTATCTATCTATCTCGGGTCATTATCTATCTATCTATCTATCTATCTATCTATCTATCTATCTATCTATCTCGGGTCATTATCTATCTATCTATCTATCTATCTATCTATCTATCTATCTATCTATCTATCTATCTCAGGTCATTATCTATCTATCTATCTATCTATCTATCTATCTATCTCGGGTCATTATCTATCTATCTATCTATCTATCTATCTATCTATCTATCTATCTCAGGTCATTATCTATCTATCTATCTATCTATCTATCTATCTCGGGTCATTATCTATCTATCTATCTATCTATCTATCTATCTATCTATCTAGGGTCATTATCTATCTATCTATCTATCTATCTATCTATCTATCTATCTCGGGTCATTATCTATCTATCTATCTATCTATCTATCTCGGGTCATTATCTATCTATCTATCTTTCTATCTATCTATCTATCTATCTCAGGTCATTATCTATCTATCTATCTATCTATCTATCTATCTCGAGTCATTATCTATCTATCTATCTATCTATCTATCTATCTATCTATCTATCTATCTATCTATCTCGGGTCATTATCTATCTATCTATCTATCTATCTCGGGTCATTATCTATCTATCTATCTATCTATCTCGGGTCATTTATCTATCTATCTATCTATCTATCTATATATATATCGAGTCATTATCTATCTATCTATCTATCTATCTATCTATCTATCTATCTATCTATCTATCTCGGGTCATTATCTATCTATCTATCTATCTATCTCGGGTCATTATCTATCTATCTATCTATCTCGTGTCATTATCTATCTATCTATCTATCTATCTCGGGTCATTATCTATCTATCTATCTCGGGTCATTATCTATCTATCTATCTAGGGTCATTATCTATCTATCTAGGGTCATTATCTATCTATCTATCTATCTATCTATCTATCTATCTATCTATCTATCTCAGTATGTTAAATGTCTCTATCTCATAAAGTATATGAAGAAGAAATAAACAAATTATATAAATAAATGACAAACAGTAAGAAAGAACGTATAATCGCAAATAAATAATTAATAAATAATTGCAAAGTAACATTATAATATATCAGTAATAATATCAATAATAAATAATTATTTATAGTTAATGATTAAAAGTCAACAGACAACCTTATACAGTTAACATTAAATGAGGGCATTCTGACCAATAATCATTCTGACTCAATAGATTTCAGGATACATTAAAATGTGACCTTTCCTGACCATCCAATAAAGGTTACGAGATTAATAAATATGTAACCTTGCTAACCATGATACATCATTGATTAGTATATATGAATACTCGTTCTACGATCCAACACACACGACCTGAAGATTGTGTTCAGTTATGAAACAGTCTATCGCCACTCGTTGTTGACCTCGTGGTCTACCATTAAGAGTTCAAATATGAAGTATCTGCTATAACAGCGTGTAAAGTAATAAAAATGTTGGATTAAAAACAAATTCTCCATACTGTAACGGAGTACATGCTACAGGCCCTTGATGAGTCTGACGAGGCTCGCGCGGTTGCTCTGGACATCTCCAAGGCTTTCGACAGGGTTTGGCACCCTGGCCTCCTATGCAAACTACGCGGTTATGGTATTACCGGTCGCCTGCTTGACCTAATCCAATCTTTCTTAAATAACCGCAAAATGAAGGTCGTTCTGAATAGGCGTGCCTCTTCGTCCTACAGCACGAATGCTGGTGTCCCACAAGGCTCTATCCTGGGCCCAACGCTCTTTCTTATTTTCATCAACGACCTCCCAGATGAGATCAAGTCCCAAGTAGGCATCTACGCAGATGACACTACAATATACTCCCGCTCCAGTAAGAAACCTGTCGCGGCGGACAGACATAATCTCGCTGCTGACCTTGAGCGGGACCTACACTCTGTGGTGAACTGGGGCAAGAAGTGGCTTGTCAACTTCAATTCATCTAAGACCAAGCTGTTGTCTGTCAACCATTACAGGCAACCTCTTCTGCCTCCCATAAGCATGGACCAGATGATTCTCCCGGAGAGTAATACACTACGCCTCCTCGGACTTACCCTGTCCTCAGACCTCAAATGGAAGCACTATATTGAATCCATAGCAAAATCTACTGCTAAGAAGATTAGGTCACTATGTCGATCCAGGATGTTTTTTCCACCTGAATCCATCCTGCATATATACAAGTCAACCATCCGTCCGTGCATGGAGTACTGCTGCCATTTATGGTCAGGTGCCCCTGCCGTTCTCCTCAGTGTTCTTGACAAGCTCCAAAGGAGAGTCTGTAATGTGATAGGTACTGATCTGGCGACTCGTCTGCAGCCACTTTCCCATCGTCGAAATGTGGCCTCCCTCTGTCTCTTCTATAAATACTTTCATGGCTTCTGCTCGGATGAGCTTAAGTCACTGATGCCTCCTCAACAGGTGTTTACCCGTTCAACCAGACTGGCAACTGGGTCCCACCCATTCACAGTCAGGTTAGCCAAACGCAGACGACAATTCTACTCCTGCAGCTTCCTCTCTCGCACTTCCCGCCTGTGGAACTCACTCCCGTATTCTTGCTTTCCTGACGGCTACGACCTCCAGAAATTTAAAAGCAAAGTTAATACTCACCTACTAACCACTGGCCTCTAGCTCTCTCCCCTCCCCTGTATAACCTTCCCTTTCTCTCCGCCCATGTACCTGTCATTGCACCTGCTTTCTCAGCTTTCTATTGTTCCTTTCTAACTAGCTTGTACTCCTCACTCTTTTCTAATTAATCTCTTTACATTTATGTAACCCCCTGCACATCAGTGGCGTTTCTGCCTTGCTCGGGGTGAAATGATTAAAATATATATATATATATATATATATATATATATATATTGTAATTTTTGCTATTACAATTATATCACTACACATAAAATTTCCTGTTTCACAACAATATTGTCTAGGTACATTTTTGTGTAGTGATATAATGCTTTATAAATGATTGTAATAACAAAATTACAATATAAAGCTCTACTTTGTATTGAGCACTTTTTATAAAATAAATGCATGAACGGTGTGTTTTAAGCTATCTGTTTTTTTTATCTTTATATTATTCCGCCAATCCATTTTTCAGGAAATCTTTCATCGATATAATCACGGACTGATCTTAAATAATGTTTTTGTTTGAAATACAACCGATGCACAAATATATTCCACCTACTGTCTACCTACATTTAGACCACCCAGTATATATATATATATATATTTTTATATATTTTTTTTATATATATATATATATATATATATATATATATTTTTATTATCACTAGTGCCCTAGTGATAATAAAAACAATAAATTTTGTAGGGTATGTGACGAGGAGAAGCTAGCAATAGCTAAATTTGAACCTACCAACAAACTCATTAACGCTAGAACAGAAATACTAAATAAGTGTAGAATGCACAAAATGAAGTTTCTTGCTTAGACTATCGGTGTTACTGTAACCCCCCCCCCCAATATTTCTTTTTTTTTTTTTTTTTTTTCCTTTCAACCCCTTCCCCCAAATGGGTTAGTCTTAATAGGTGTCTATTTATTTGATTAGTCCTTGGTCTGCCTTTGCCCTGACGAGCCGTTGTGCGAAACCGCGGTAGGTCTTGGCGATCTTGCGATTTTTTTCGTGTATATATATATATATATATATATATATATATATATATATAATTTGTGTATTTAGACAGAAAATTTTCTTTTAGACATGATACATTAAATAAATTGCAAACATTGTGTCGGGTTATTTTTAATAAAATTCGTTCATACTCACGGATAACATTTCGCGCGTTATATTTGAAAGATGTCAGAAATGAGCCGTAACGAGGACAATTTGTTATTATCATTCATTTCTCAAGGTACCCAAGTACCTTCAATCTCTTTTTGAGATCATCTTCAGGGGTGTGTGTTATGGTAAAAAAAAAAACAACCGCAACAAAGATGTTGCTAAAAATTATTTCAAATTTTTTTCTGCTTCAAATATAAAGGTTGACAAATTGCAAGCGTTCATTAAAACATGAAAATTATCCAAAATGGAAGTTTTTTTATATGTTGTAATGCCATGGTCATTGTTAAAAATAAGCAGACACAATATTTGCAATTTATTTAATGATATATATATATATATATATATATATATGTGTGTGTGTGTGTGTGTGTGTGTGTGTAAAACGGAGAAGCAAAACATTCGGAAATGTTTATATTATTTATGTCCTCAAAAAATATCATTATATCACATGAATAACTGCATAAAAAATTAACTATAAAACCGTGTTTAACAATTTTTTGTAACTTGCATATGTATATATATATATATATATAGTCGTCCGCAGACAAATCTGTTTCGCTGTATCACATCTCTTCAGAACGGTTTGCTTATATATATATATATATATATATATATATATATATATATATATATTAATGTCAACAAATGTAAACATGTAAAACATGTAAACACATTTTCTTAATAAAAAATTATCATAAATAATCAGGCCGGTAGATATAAATATATAATACTGTTTAATTAAAAACAGAATATCTACTTAAATATGAGTATCGATCAAATTAATGTTCAAACAAATAATTTCATATATATATATATATATATATATATATATATATATATATATATATGTATATATATAGGGTTTCAATCCTGGGTAAAAACCAATCGGATGTTTAACCGTGCTGATGAGCTGTGATACAGCGAAACAGATCTGTCTGCGGATGACTATATATATATATATATATATTTGAATAAAACCAAAATCTGCAACACAGATTTTCATGTAACGACAATCATCAGTAGGAAATATTACGGAACTAAGCCATCATCTTATTTATATCTTCTGCTTTTAGATTATTTTAAGATTTATGTTTTCTTTTCATTATATATATATATATATATATATATATATGTGTGTGTGTGTGTGTGTGTGTGTGTGTGTGTGGGTGTGGGTGTGTGTGTGTGTGTGTGTGTTTATTTATATGTATGTATATATGTATGTATCTAATCTTCCATGTATTTTTTCTTCAATGATGTTTGCTTTTAATAAATGCTTGTCCTTAACAACTCTCTTCGATTGCCAGCTCCTCTGTTGGGGAAACCTCTTGTGGTTCCGGTTCCATCTTATTTCGTTTTCCTATATTTCCTTTGCCTATCCTTTTTGCCGAGACAATTAACCTTGATCCCTTTCCAGTCGGACCCAGTCTCTCCCGAGGGGATCCTCTCACATGCAGATGTACGCGTTTCTAAATCGCTTTGCCGACCGAGGGTTTGTGGAGGAGAATGACGAGCCCAGAAGTCGACGTAAGATTCTACTTCCGGTTGAGGCAGTGATTAAATTTTATTAAATTGTATTCAGATGGAAAAATTCAGGCGGACCTTCCGGCCACAAACGGAAAGGCGAATGTTGACGTTCGCTGACCGTCGCTGTGGGTCAGAATGAGGCTGAGACCCGCTAATACAACCATTAATCGCAAAAGATATTGGGATCACTTCATTGAGCGGAATGATGCACAAGTTCTGATGTGTGTGTTATGGAGCTGGGGGTGAATGTTTTTGTCAATGAATAAACGCAGTAATGCGAAGATAGATTGAAATCCTAAGAAGGAGACCATGTCAGTGAGAGAGCAAAATGAAAACAAAGAATAAGAGAAAGAATTGGGAAATATAGAAAAAGAGAGGAAGGCCAGATAAAATATTATTATTATTATTATTATAATTATAATAATTATTATTATTACATAGAGTGTAGTATATTTGAAGTTAGTGCAAAATTTTTCAACGTTTTTATTTGAATGAAAACAAAAATACAAATCGGGTATGGAGACTTAATTTCTTTTTTAAACGAGGTCTGGGAAACTTGGCCCACACAAATTAAATGATAATAATATTGACGGTTTGCTAAGAAATAGGGATAATTTAAAAAGTGAAACAGAGAAAAACAATGAGTGATAGATAGATAGATAGATAGATAGATAGATAGATAGATAGATAGATAATGAATGAATGAGATAGATAGATAGATAGATAGATAGATAGATAGATAGATAGATAGATAGATAGATAGAGAAGGGACAGACATGATAGATAGATAGATAGATAGATAGATAGATAGATAGATAGATAGATAGATAGATGAATAGAATAGATAAGAATAAGAAATAGATAGATAGATAGATAGATAGATAGATAATGATAGATAGATAGATAGATAGATAAGATAGATAGATAGATAGATAGATAGATAGATAGATAGAGAAGAGACAGACATAGATAGATAGGATAGATAGATAGATAGATAGATAGATAGATAGATAGATAGATAGATAGATAATGAAGAGAATGAGATAGATAGATAGATAATGAAGTGAATGAGATAGATAGATAGATAGATAGATAGATAGATAGATAGATAGAGAGAGATAGATATGAACAGGTGATTAGATAGATAGATAGATAGATAGATAGATAGATAGATAGATAGATAGATAGAGAAGGGACAGACATAGATAGATAGATAGATAGATAGATAGATAGATAATGAAGTGAATGAAATGATGATAGATAGATAGATAGATAGATAGATAGATAGATAGATAGATAGATAGATAGATAGATATGAACAGGCTGAGTTAGATAGATAGATAGGATGATAGATAGATAGATAGATAGATAGATAGATATGAACAGGCTGAGTTAGATAGATAGATAGATAGATAGATAGATAGATAGATAGATAAGAATCGAATGAGATAGATAGATAGATAGATAGATAGATAGATAGATAGATAGATAGATAGATAATGAAGCGAATGAGATAGATAGATAGATAGATAGATAGATAGATAGATAGATAGATAATGAAGCGAATGAGATAGATAGATAGATAGATAGATAGATAGATAGATAGATAGATAGAGAAGGGACAGGGACAGACATAGATAGATAGATAGATAGATAGATAGATAGATAGATAGATAGATAATGAAGTGAATAGATAGATAGATAGATAGATAGATAGATAGATAGATAGATAGATAAGATAAGCGAATGAGATAGATAGATAGAAAGATAGATAGATAAGATAAGCGAATGAGATAGATAGATAGATAGATAGATAGATAGATAGATAGATGAAGTCGAGAAGAAGTGGCGTAATTTCAGATAAAGAAAGAAAAAAGCAGCAAAAGAGAAAGAGAAAATAACAGAAAGTAAGAGTCAACGATAAATGGTGTAAGTGCAGACAAAAAAAAAAGAAAAAAAGAAAATATGGAAGGAAAAGGTCAGGAACTAAGAATCGAGAAGAATGGAAATTGTGCAGGTTGCGATAGATCGAAAGAAAAAAATGAAAGAAAGAAAAAAAAAGTGACGGCGATAGAAACAAAACGAATTAAGAACAAGTGTATATTGAGAAATAAAAGAAAGAATATGGTAGAGAATGAAAAGAATTGAAACGATGAGTCAAAATGAAATATAGTAAATGCTTATTGAGAAAGAAATCGAGAGATTGAAATAGAAAAGAACAATGTAAGAGTCGAGAAGAAATGAAGAAAATGAAGTTTAAGAAAGAAAGAAAAAAGAAAGAAAGAAAGAAAAAAAGAAAGAAAGAAAGAAAGAAGAAAGAAAGAAAGAAAGAAAAAAGAAAAAAGAAAGAAAGAAAGAAAGAAAGAAAAAGTAAATAGAAAACAGATATACACTATCGGCCATGATTATTAGGCCACTCCAGTGTTTAAAAAAATGATGTATTTCATACTATTTTTTAGTATTTATTGCCAAGTGAATAACTGTAAATGAAAATAGAATGGTTCTTTTGTTAATATTGCACAATAATATGTGCATCAAATGAATTTATAAATATTTAATAATTACCTATATTGCAGTTTCATCAATGAAAGAATAAAGAAAATTTAGGGTGATTCTGACGAGTTCATCTTTGTTTCCTTGCCTTGTAAAATTTTGCAAATTAATAATAACAAAAGAACCATTCTATTTTCATTTAGAATTATCCACTTGGCAATAAATACTAAAAAATAGTAAAAAATACATAATTTCTTTTAAAAAACTAGGTCGGCCTAATAATTATGGCCGATCGTATTTATAAATCAAATCTACAGGGTGCGATGGGTAAATTGTCGCTATTTGCCTTGTAAAATTTTGCAAATTAATAATAACAAAAGAACCATTCTATTTTCATTTAGAATTATCCACTTGGCAATAAATACTAAAAAATAGTAAAAAATACATAATTTCTTTTAAAAAACTAGGTCGGCCTAATAATTATGGCCGATCGTATTTATAAATCAAATCTACAGGGTGCGATGGGTAAATTGTCGCTATTTGCCTAGTAAAATTTTGCAAATTAATAATAACAAAAGAACCATTCTATTTTCATTTAGAATTATCCACTTGGCAATAAATACTAAAAAATAGTAAAAAATACATAATTTCTTTTAAAAAACTAGGTCGGCCTAATAATTATGGCCGATCGTATTTATAAATCAAATCTACAGGGTGCGATGGGTAAATTGTCGCTATTTGCCTTAGTAAAATTTTGCAAATTAATAATAACAAAAGAACCATTCTATTTTCATTTAGAATTATCCACTTGGCAATAAATACTAAAAAATAGTAAAAAATACATAATTTCTTTTAAAAAACTAGGTCGGCCTAATAATTATGGCCGATCGTATTTATAAATCAAATCTACAGGGTGCGATGGGTAAATTGTCGCTATTTGCCTTGTAAAATTTTGCAAATTAATAATAACAAAAGAACCATTCTATTTTCATTTAGAATTATCCACTTGGCAATAAATACTAAAAAATAGTAAAAAATACATAATTTCTTTTAAAAAAACTAGGTCGGCCTAATAATTATGGCCGATCGTATTTATAAATCAAATCTACAGGGTGCGATGAGTAAATTGTCGCTATTTGCCTTGTAAAATTATGCAAAGTAATAATAACAAAAGAACAATTCTATTTTCATTTAGAATTATCCACTAAAAATAGTATGAAATACATACTTTTTTTTAAAAAACTGAAGTGGCCCAATAATTATGGCCGGTAATGTATATTATAACAAGAGCGAAGTCCGTCCATCACAATTATATATATATATATATATATATATATATATACTGACGAGCTGTGATACGGCGAAACAGATCTGTCTGCGGATGACAATACTATATATATATATATATATATATATATATATATATATATATAAGCAAAATACTGTGCCAGCAATCGTTTTAAATATATGATTTCTTTATTGAATATCGACAAAATTGATTGGTACTGTATAGGTAGGTACTTTCTAGATTGATGGGAATATCCCATGTAAGGAAAATTAATTTTTATAACATATATATATATATTAATAATAACAAAAGGACCATTCTAATTTCATTTGGCAATAAATACTAAAAATAGTATGAAATGCATCATTTCTTTAAAAAAAGATATGGGGTGGCCTAGTAATTATGGCCGGTAGTATATATATATATATATATATGTATATATATATATATATATATATATATATATATAGAGAGAGAGAGAGAGAGAGAGAGGGGAGAGAGAAAGAAAGCAGAAAGTATGAGTTGAGAAGATAAGAAGTAAGTTCAGATAAAGAAAGGAATAAAAAAAAAAAACAGAGAGAAAAATTGCGGTAAGTAATAATAGAAAAGAAATGGAGTAACTGTAGAATGAGAAAAAAAAGAAAAAGAAAAAAGATGTAGAGAGGAAAGAGAAGTGAAGAAAAAATAGAGGAAGTGCAGATTGAGAAATGAAAAAGATAGAAAGAAAACAAGAAAGTGATATGAAGAGACATGAATAGAAAGTAATAGTCGGGAAGAAATGAAGAAAATAGAGTTTAAGAAAGAAAGAAAGAAAGAAAGAAAGAAAGAAAGAAAGAACAGGCTGTATGACTCGAAAATAATAGAATAAGTTCAGATTAAGAAAGAAAAATGAAAAAGAAAAACAGTAAAAAGAACAAAAAAGAAATTACAGAGGACAGAAAGAGAACAGAATAAGTCAAGAAAAAATTGAGTATGTGCATATTGAGACAGGAAGGAAAGAAGGAAGGAAGGAAGGAAGGAAGGAAGGAAGGAAGGAAGGATAGAGTGAAGAAAAGTAAAAATAAAGGATAAAAGAATGGAAGAACAATAAGTTAGTGCAGACTAAGAAATAAAGAAAGAAAGAAAGAAAGAAAGAAAGAGAAAACAACAAAGTAAGAATCGAGAAAAAATGGAGTAATTTCAGAGAAAGAAATAAAAATAGAGAAAATGACAAAAAGTTAGAATCGAGAAGAAATTAATTTATTTCAAAGAAAGAAAGAAAGAAAGAAAGAAAGACAGAAAAGAAGAAAGAAAGAGAAAGTCGAGAAGAAATGGTGTAAGTGCAGACTGAAAAAAAGAAAGAAAGAAACAAACAAACAAACAAACAAAAAAGAAAGAAAGAGAAAATAAAAAGTTAGATTCAAGAAGAAATGAATTAATTTCAAAGAAAGAAAGAAAGAAAGAAAAAAGAAAGAAAAGAAGAAAGATTGAGATAGATAGAGAAAAGAACAGAAAGTAAGAGTCGAGAATAAATGGTGTAAGTGAAGATTGAAAGAAAGAAAGAAAAAAGAAAAGAAAAAAGAGATTGTGAGAAAAAATAGAAAGTAAGAGTAGGGAAGAAACGCAGAAAGTTAAGATTGAGAAAGAAAGAAAGAAAGAAAGAAAGAAAGAAAGAAAGAAAGAAAGAAAGAGAAAATAACAAAAAGTTAGATTCGAGAAGGAATGAATTGATTTCAAAGAAAGAAAGAAAGAAAGAAAGAAAGAAAGAAAGAAAAGAAGAAAGAAAGAGATAGAAAGAGAAAAGAACGGAAAGTAAGAGTCGAGAATAAATGGTGTAGGTGCTGATTGAAAAAAGAAAGAAAGAAAAAGAAAAGAAAAAAGAGATAGTGAGAAAAAATAGAAAGTAAGATTAGGGAAGAAATGTAAAGAAAGAAAGAAAGAAAGAAAGAAAGAAAGAAAGAAATGAAGAAAGAAAGAAAGAAATGTAGAAAGAAATGAAGAAAGAAATGTAGAAAGAAATGAAGAAAGAAATGTAGAAAGAAATGAAGAAAGAAAGAAATGAAGAAAGAAAGAAAGAAAGAAAGAAATGTAGAAAGAAAGAAAGAAAGAAAGAAATGTAGAAAGAAAGAAAGAAAGAAAGAAAGAAAGAGCTATATAGAAAAAAAAAGAAATTACGAGTGGAAAAGAGAAAACGTATAAGTGTAAATCGAAAAAGAAATAAAAGAAAAAAACATATATAAAGAGAAAATTCCGGAAAGTAAGACTGCCGAAAATAACCGTTTAAGTGTAGAATGAAAAAAAAAAAAAAAAAAGAAAATAGAATTATAGAAATATAGAGAGGAAAAGGTAGAAAGTAAGATTCAAAAAGAAATGGCGTAAGTGAAGATTGGGAAAGGAATGTAGAGAGAAACGAACGGAAAGCGTCGAAAAAAAATAAAGACAGTATAGATTGAGAAAAAAAGAATGAAAGAAAAAGTACATTTGGAATAAGACTTTAAAAATTGTCTTTAAACTGAGAAAGAAAAAAAAAGCGTGAAGCGAAGAAATGATAGTAATATTATGGTCTCGGAAGCAAATGAGAAAATAAAGTCGTGCAAAAACAAAATGGTGGAAAAAAGAAGAAACATGAAGAATCTGAAAGAAAAACTCTGTAGCGCCATTGAGTGAAAACACTTCAGCAAAATAGGACAGAATAGATAAAGTAAAAATAACAAAACTAAAGGAAAGTTCCAGTAGTAAATGTCGAGTGAGATTCTAAAGACAAGGAATTGGACAGACGTTATGGGAAAGGCATCAAAGTAACTATGCTAATGGCCAATAAAGACAGCGAGAATAAGAAACAGACAAGAAATGGTTTCGTCAGAAATAAGCATTTCTTGGGGATTTCGAGGGCGTGATTGAAATCATAATTATTCTAGAAGATAAGATGTAAAATAGGGAAAAAAAACAAGATTGCGCAAATGCACATGACGCGATAAAAACTAATAGATGGAAGTGAGGTTTGAGGGCGAAAGGTTAAGCATATAGGTGATTGGCGAATTTGAAAGTGTTAATAATGGCCAACGAAGAGCAACGAAATTAGAAGGAAGGAAACAAAGTATGCGGTATGAATAGGAAGCGAACGTTGGTGAAGAAAGGAGAAAGGGAAGGAAAAGGAAAATATTAAATGATAAAAAAAAATTGTTGAGAATTTATTGTGAGAGAAAAGAGTCGACAGACTAAACGAAAATAGCGAAGGAATATGCAATACAGAAGATGGAAAGAAAGAAGAACGAAAAGGAATCGAAAGAAAAAAGTGCGATAAATTGAAAGAAGAATTTAAGCATGACTAGACGAAAGAAAATAAAGAAAAAAAAGGAAAAACTGGAAATGAAGACAGAAAGTTCTAGAAAGTGAGAAAATAAGATAATCTCAAAAAAGGAAAATATCTGGCATAAAAATGAGAATAGGAATAAATGTGAGAAAAAATGATAAATTGAAAAGAGAGAAAAATAACAATAAAAAGTGAGAAGGAAATAGATAAAGAAAAAAAGAAAAAATCGATAATAAAATGTGAGAAAAAAAGAATAAATTGAAAAGAGAGAAAAATATCAATAAAAAGTGAGAAGGAAATAGATAAAGAGAAAAGAGAAAAAATCGATAATAAAATGTGAGAAAAAAAGGGATGAATTAAAAAGAGAGAAAAATATCAATAAAAAGTGAGAAAGAAATGAATAAAGAGAAAAGAGAGAAAATCGGTAATAAAAGTGAGAAGAAAAGGGATAAATTAAAAAGAGAGAAAAAGCACAGCAAAAAATAGATAAAAGTATTAAAACAAAAGAAAAAACTAATAAAAAGATAACAAAAAATTTAAAAAAAGAGAGAGAAAAATGGATAATATGTGTGTTGTGGTGCAATGAATGTCGGCTCGGAACGAGAAATCTGGGAGCCGAGTTCAAATTCCAGTTGAATTCCTTGCATTCACTTACGCACAAATACTCTTGGGAAAGGTATTAATCGGTCTTTTCCTTTTAGTTATGGGTTAAATAATAGAAAAGATTGGGTTCCATAGCCTTGGCTGGCAACCAGTCTACCGCAGAAAGCAATGGCAACCTACTGCGTGATAATCTTCTGCTAAGTTAGTTTTGTTTCTTGCGAGACAAGGTCGCTCAAAGCGTGTATCACATATGGTACATAACAGACAAAACAGAGAAAAACCGTAAATTTCAAAAGTTAGAAAAATAGAGAAAAATTAAATAAAACGAAGAAAATGTCCATAACAAGCAAAAATGTTCAGCTGTTAAAAAACAAAAAAGACATTAAAAAAGTAAAAAGAAGAATTTGAAAAAAGCGAAAAAAACGGCACAAAAAATAAAAAATAAAAAAAATGAAATTCAAAATAACTAAAAAAAAAATTTAAATTTAAAAAATGAGAAAAAAAAAGAAGGAATTAAAATGAAAGGAAGAAAGTCAATGAAAGAGGCAAGAGAAAGAGAAAGATTCTAAAAGAGAATGACTTCGAAAATACCAAAAAGAAAAGGTGAGACAAGTACTTTTTAGCATTTCCTATCGAATTTCGCAAAAATGAAACGAGACTGAAAGAGAAAAAGGAATGAAAAATGGAAATAACTCTCGACAAGAGAAAATATTCGAAATATAAAAGTCAAGAAAGAAAAGCAAAATAATTATGATTGATTTGTTTGTTTAACGGCTTATCAATTTCTTATGGGTAAATCATTGCCAAAGTTTAATATTCTTGTTTTTTCTTTTAATTTTCTTCTGAAGTAATAAAAAGAATATTATGTGTTATATTGCTTTTGTTGACCATGTCAACCATAGTTTATAAATATAGAATACAGCGCAGTACGTAATCTGTTCAATTAAAGAACGTCAAAGAATAGAGTCAGACACTCTACTGAATCTAACTATATCGCCAATATTCGGGAAAATATGGTCGCCTTTATACACGACGCATTGAATATTTTGAGCCTTCTGATTGGATAACCCTTCTATTGGTGAACTATCAAATGAGTCAGCTTATGGCTGGCTCATTAGTATACAAGGGTACCAACAGCTTTAACAAGTGAAGTTTCTAGGTCATGTAATGAAGAAAAAAGGCTTAGAGAATCTAATACTTACAGGACAGATAGAGGGAAAGAAAAGCAGGGGAAAGCAAAGCATGGCATACTTGATTGACTCGAGCAAATGGATGATAGAGTAGGGTTTCTGAGAAAGAAAAACATGAGAAAGTGTTTTAAGCTACAAGAGAACAGGGCTTGGAAAACGGAAACAAAACAAATTTTGTTAAGAGCTACAAGGGATAAGGGAGATTTGTAGGGCCACTTAGACGAAAAAGAACTAAAAATGAGATATCCAAAGACATGGCACGTGGAATTAGAATAATCTACCTCTGTGAACTAAACTAGATTGGAAATTCTAATAAATGCCACCTGAAGAAGGCAGGAGCGTACACCGGCGGAAATGTCGTAAATGTGACAACAAAGATGAAGACAGCAATCCAAAGAGTGTAAATCTTTACTGTAGCTCATCTGAGAAAATTAGACAGTTATTTATTTGGTTTTTGAAACATTTTTCTCTTTCGTCACTACATGTGGCTACGTTTATATTGCTATAGTGCATTTCGAAGCTTTATATTGTGGATCTTTGTCGCAAATTTGTTGTGGCAAATCTTAAGGCAAATTTTCGTTGCCAATTTATTGTGGAGTTGTTGTGGTGAAACTTCGACGCAAAGTTGTAGTGACCGGTTTGGTCGGAAGTAAGACACGGAACACAGGTGGTAGGCTCAAAACAGTTACAGGATCTATACGGAGAAAAAAATTCATTACTTAGTGTTTATTTAGCCTCGAGTTGATAAAGCAAGAATAGATGAGGGCAAGCAAGAGTATATATATATATATATATAAAGTAAGTGTTAGTAATAAGTAACTAGAAATTAGTAAGTCCGAAAGGTACAGTTACGTTGCCTGAATTATACCTGGCTTTAACTGCACATTTAACTGCGTATTAGCTGTCGTCCTTAACTGCCTACCCGAAGTCACGCAGGTAATTATATATAACAAGAGGAAGAGTCCATTCCTCGTAGAAGCGCAGTATAACACTTTAGCGATCGTTTGTTTGTTTTCATAAATATATCCAAAATAAATCGATCACAGATACATGTTTCATAAACCTAATTGCCAATATCTGTTAAAAAGTTAAGTGTCATACACGCTTCAGTGAGCGTGTCTGTTTTGAGACATAACTGACTGGGCAGGAGATTTTCCCACAGTGGGTTGCCATTAATTTCTGTGGTAGAGTGGTTACCAACCAAGGCTATAGAACACAGTCTGTCCTTTTATTTAACCCATAGCTGGAGAAAGAAGCGTCGGATTCATAGTATTTTTCAAAGGGTATTTGCGTGTAAGTGAATGCAACGAACTCAACTGAAATTCGAACTCTGCTCTTCGATTTCTCAGAAATACCCAATATAGCCGAATAAATTATTTCATTATTTTAATTGTTATTAGGGGCTACTTGAAATATTATAATATTCATAAGTCTTACACAACATGATTTTTTATCAATCTATAACTTGAGAAGCTTTGTGGAAGAAAAAATTCTTCTCTTAATATTTCCCCTATTATGGGCATTATTATATCCGCCATATAATAACACCGTATATTTTTTGCTCCATTGTTACAACACATCATTTCAGGTAGTGTTTCTCCAAAATCTGAATATTATAAGTTACTCTCTGAAGAACGAAGAGAGCTCGTAGTACTCAATATACCGAAGAGACAAAGGTGATAGTGATGTGATGACGGCTGAGGTAAATTCAGAAATAAGCGATATGACAGGAAAACGCTTACAGGATCTATACGGAGAAAAAAATTCATTACTTAGTGTTTATTTAGCCTCGAGTTGATGAAGCAAGAATAGATGAGGGCAAACATGTCGTTTGGTAGCTAAACAAACTGATTGGCGGAAAATATGTAATTTGTTAGATAAACGATTTGATTGGTGGAAAATCTACAGTTTCGTAGATAGGTAAATTGATTCGTGAACAACTTATCGTTTCGTCGATACACGATCTGACTGTTAGAAGATATCTCGTTTGGTAGATAAACAAACTGACTGCTGGAAAATGTGTCGGTTGGCTGACAAACGAATTGATTGGTGGAGAATTTGGCGTTTGGTAGATAAAGGAACTGATTGGTTTAGAATACGTACTTTGTTAGATAAACAGACTGATCCGGGGGAAATATATAATTTGGTAAAGGTAGCGTTCGAATTACCAGTTTCCATACAGAAAGCATTAGATATTCAATGACTGGACAGTTTAGGTTTATAAAATTTACTAGCAGTATAGCCCGGCATCGCTCGGGTGTAATGAAAGCTTTAAAACTAATCCATGGTCCTGGAGCTCAGACTCTTTGGACGTTGGCACGAAAGACTAAAAAGCAATAGTTGTTTCCAGTTAAAGCGAAACCGTAGACTGAAAGAAAAATGAATGGATGTAAGTGCAATTTTCATTTCCTGGTATCGATATCAAATAAGTTTTTTCGTCGTAAACTGAATTTTGAAGGCTAAATAAGTCCTCTGAGTAAATGGTATCATGGCTGAGAATAAGAACTACAATTATACCTACTTAGAGCCAAACCTGAAGCAAGAATTAAAATAAAAGGGTTGAAAAAATAGACATACGGGCAGATAAACAGACACACACACAAACATCTTGTCTTATATATATATATATATATATATATATATTATCGATTTTCTGCACTAGTGTAAGAACTGTAACCTTGAAACTTCTGAATATCGTTTCTTATGTCTTTGTCTATGAGTGCATGAAATTTGATTAAAATCGGACCATTCCTGCTATAACCCGATTTTTTCGATTATCGATATTTATCGGGGGTACCTCGACACAAAACCTAGCTAAGAACACTCGCAGACGCCTATAGTACAATTGTTTAAGTTTTCAAGAAAATCGGTTCAGCCGTTTCGAAGTCTATAGGTAACGGACACACACACACACACTGACAGACACACGCACACACACACAGACGAAGGAAGGAATGCTTGGAGAACCTGTTATCGACAGGCCAGATAGAGGGGAAAAGAGACAGAGGAAAGCAGTGGATAACATATTTTAAGGGCCTGAGCAGGTGGATGACAGAACGGGGGTTGCCTAGTTGTTATAGAAGAAAGCGTGCTAAGAGCCACAAGGGATAGGGAAACGTCGTCAGCCATGATCGCCTACGTCCTGAAAGGACAAGGCACATAGAAGAGGAAGTATAGGTGTACATTTTTATTTTCATTTTTTTTTTAGAACTTCGTGGTTACTAATATATCAATTCTATTTTATTTTCAGAGTCCTTTTTGAACAGATTTCTGGGTTCTGTCTTTGGTGTGCGTCTTAAAAACAAAACTGCGATAGTCTGGTTCTTTGTTAGACGAAATCACACAGGAAATCAAGGTGAAATACAATGAATAAGTAACCAGGAAGAGAGTGAAACAGAAAAAAAAAAACGGAAAGAAAGAAAGAAAGAAAGAAAGAAAGGGAAGAACTAATATCCAAAATTTGAAAGAAAGAAAAGAAGAAGCAGGACAAGAAACGCTCCGGTATGTCAATTAACTCCAAGATGACGGTTTATTTATCGTGCGCGGAGGGACACAGCAGCCAATTGCCGTGAGCTGGCCGACATTAGGCGTGATGCAACCGTTGTCTACGAACGATCAGGTATTTATTTATTCGGTTCATGAATATGTAAATGTCGACTTTAATCACGCGGGGTCGGCACATGTTAAACAGCGTGTTTTGGGAGTCGGGTATGGTCCGTTGAACTTTGTTTGTCACTGTGCCAACAGATAAAGACTGGGACAGAAAATGCAGACGAAGTAGGGTCGGTGAATAGACCGGTCAACATAAAGACGGCTCCTGGGAGTTCACAGCGTTGGAATTATGAAACGCTATTTTATGAAGGGAATAAGATCAGGTCAACCTGTGCGCATGCGCAAGAGTGTGTGCTTATTTGCGTGCGGGTGAGCTCACCCGTATGTGTGCGTGTGCCGCACTTGTTATACAAGTGAGAGAAAGCGTGTTATTCACGCAGGTTTTATTAACACCAGGGAATTTCTTTTACACGTGAAAGCTCTCCAATTGCGGTCCTATATCTTACCTGAATAGACTATGCTTAAGCAAATTCATACAGGCACACCAACATTGTGGCCCTGTGCACACAGTGTGAGAAGCAAAGTTAAGGTAGAGACTGTTTACAATAGTGGGTTCAGTTCTAACTAGGTGATGTGTTAATTTGTAATAGAATAAGATAAACTTATATATATGTGTGTGTGTGTGTGTGTGTGTGTGTGTGTGCGTGTGTGCGTGTGTATTATAAATCTCCCCTTTTTACTTCCTTAAATTCTAAATTGTTAATCCCACCCCATTTTATTTTCCTGTGGATAGATGATTTTTGTGGACTTCTACCGGTCATAATTTTTTGTCATTTGGATTTGAGTCAATAAAATTTCGTTTCGCCGTTGGTGAAGAAGCGAGGATTTCCTCGTAGAAATGGCTATTCAATTATCGAAACTTTTGTTTTATTTTATATATATATATAGTCATCCGCAGACAGATCTGTTTCGCTGTATCACAGCTCATCAATACGGTTAGAGATCCAATTGCTTTTTAACCCAGGATTGAAACCCGACCGAATTGGCATCAGTCGGCAATTCTGCCTCTGAGCTATGGGCGATCGTTAGAAGGAGGCAGACTTTTAGTATGTGATATACCATGTATTCATACGCCAGTAGTGAGACTGTTCTAATTTATTAATGAATAAACGATGAGTAGAGGCTAGTGTTGCTACTGTTTTTTCAAAGTCTACCATTCTTCCAGAGTGCTCAATCAGTGTGTCAGAGCATAAATAGTCATCCGCAGACAGATCTGTTTCGCTGTATCACAGCTCATCAGTACTGTTAGACACCTGATTGCTTTTTGCCCAGGATCAAAACCCGACCGAATCGACATCAGTCGGCGATTCTACTTCTGAGCTTTGGGTAGAAGGCAGCAGACTTTTAGACATATTTTTTAAACAATATTTTCAAGAACCCAGTAATCTTTAAAAAATAAGAAAACATATTCCGTATTCTAATGTTTTATTGAATTTAAGGTACTTTGCCCTTAAACCTACTACAGTTATTGGTATTTTCTGATAATATCGGGTGTCCATACCCTTTTTACGAAAATCGGCATGCTTACACACAGAAAAAATAATTCAAATTTTTTTAAAGTTATAGTAATTGTTGAATTGTAGTAAGCTTTTTTTATTCATAATTAGTAAATATAATTTTTAGTTAATATATATATATATATATATATATATATATATATATATATATATATATAAAATTACAGAACACGCAGATTTAAACAACTGTTCAATCATTTACTTTTATAAAGAGTGCTCGATATAGAGCAGAGCTTTATATTGTAATAGTTGTTACAATAGTTTGTAAAAGCATAGTATCACTACATGCTCGAAGCATAAAAAAATTTTGTGTAGTGATACTATGTCTTTATAAATCATTATAACTACTATTACAATATATATATATATATATATATATTGATAAATATAAGAGACAATTAATGTATATTATGTTTAATAAAGAAAAGTTCTAAACAGCGTATTTTGGATTTAATTTCAGGTGAAAATACAGACAAAAATTGTCCAACATTTGGATAATTTTTATTATGTTGATTCTA
This sequence comes from Ascarosepion bandense, assembly GCA_037127315.1. Classification (NCBI taxonomy): domain Eukaryota; kingdom Metazoa; phylum Mollusca; class Cephalopoda; order Sepiida; family Sepiidae; genus Ascarosepion; species Ascarosepion bandense. The sequence goes on from JBBBDQ010002059.1 coordinate 2,670,567, forward strand.
AGCTTTCGACTCACATGAGCCATCTTCAGAGAGGTTACCGGGACATTAACTTAAAAACATCCACTATCAAAGATCTTAGCATATATACATGGAACCGATTTTATATCTAAATAACGTGAGTGAATCATGTATGAATGTATGTATATGAAAGAATCATGAATGAATGTGTGCGTATATAAGCATAAATCGTAAACGAAATCTATTTCCGTTTAAAATTCTAGTGAAAATAATATATATATATATAAATATATATATATATTGACTGCTTAATTACTTAGTTTCTGGTCATAATAAGGTTAGACCAGTGCACATTTGTATTAAAAAGTATTCAATACAATTATATTCTAGAGCTTTGAATATTTTCCGTTTGTAAACGAGTTATTACGCAACCTAGGTTTATTGTTATTGCAAATCGCCTGAAGACACCAGTCACAGTAGAAACCTAGGTCGCCTAATAACTCGTTTACAAATGGAATATATATATATATATATATATATATATATATATATATATATATTAAAGCCGTTTGGTATCTGCTAAGTTTTAAATCAGTCTACCGAAACTAGGTTGTTTTGTTTTTTTTGTTTTTTTTACACTATTTACATTGTTGCAATATTCAAGATGTTTCGAACGTTATACGCCTTAGCCTTTGTCAGGTGGTTGAAATTTCGAACCAAACTAATTACTTTGTCACTAGTTGATTCCTAGAGATTTTTTTGTGTATTTGCTTGCTCTTTTCAGGATCGTTTTTGTTGATTTTTTACCGATATTGTTTGTAAATGGATTCAGTAGTTAGTATTGTGGTTTGGGTTTAGGTAAATTTTATTGTGGTATTTGATTGTGATTAATTCCAGCTGCTTGTGTAAGTTTTAGAGTCTATCATTGAAGTTCGTGGCATGTCCGAGGATACATTCCAGAAGCTGAGTTGAGTATGTAAGAAGAGACTACTGGATGGCTATGTAATGTCTGTTCTTCAATATGGCAGTGAATACGGACGATCTCTTCAAAGACGAAAGAGAAACTTAAAGCAACCGAAATGTGGTTTTACAGAAGGATACTCCGAATACCGTTGACTAAGCATGAAAGCAATGATGTGATTTTAGAGAGAACAGAAACGAAAAAGAAACTAATATTTAACATCAAGAAAAGACGGATGAAATTCCTTGGACTTGTAATAAGGAAGAACTGCTTGGAAAATCTGATACTCACATGTCAGATAGAGTAAATGAGAGACAGCGGAAAGCAATACGTAAACATACTTGACTGGCTTGAGATGGCAGAAAGGGGTTTGGGTGGGTAACAGGAGAAAGCGTGCTACGAGCCACTAAGAATATCAAGCTGAGGAATGCCGTGATCGTCGACGTCCTGAAGGGTCATGGCACATAAATGAAGAAGCAATCTTGTGGCTACACTGTCGATGGTATTTTCCGTGATGTTAAACGCCTGGTTGATTTAATATTGGTTCAACTGAGAACCAATGGAAATGGCGTTACAACAATCATCATACGACATTAAGCAATATTAAATACAGCAACAGCACCGCCCTCTCAAAATATTGTGGAATTGAAAATGCGAGATAAATAAACAGTAAATTTTATAATGAGAAAAAAATAGATGCAATTCATGCTTTCTTTTTTTTTTAGTGAACCATTCTCTAGCTTAGTCCTATAGATTTAGTATAATTTGTATATGCATTAATATATACATAATAGCTGTTATATTACATTGAGCACTGTTTTATAAACACCAGAAAAATATTTATACATGTGCGTGTACGTGCGTTGCATGTATATGTATATGCATATTCATATTTATTGATATTCATACCTATTCATCAATATATATATAGATATTTGGAATACATATATATATATATATATATATATATATATATATATATATATATGCCAGATTAAAAAATTGCAAACATTGCGTCTGCTTATTTTTAATAAAACTCGTTCATACTCACGGATAATCTTTCGCGTATTATAATTGAAAGTTGTAAGAAATGAGCTGTAACGTTGATGTTACTATCATTCATTTCTAAATGTACCCAAGTACTTTCAATCTCCTTCCGAGATCATCTTCAGAAAGTTTATCCGTGAGTATGAACGTAATTTATTAAAAATAAGCAGACACAATGCTTGCAATTTACTTAATCTGACATGTCTAAAAGAAAATTTGTTGCCTAAATACGCATATATATATATATATATATATAATAATAATAAAATTGATTCTGTACGTATTAAAATCTTAAAATGTTACACAAGTAATTTTTAAGAACCACGAATAACCGGCAGAATCTAACTCCGTTATCGCCCTCGGCTATAAAGCTTTGGACAACGAGGGGGAAAAAAGAAAACTGCGGAGCACCGACAATACATACAGCACTTCACAGCAAAGAAAAAAAACCCTCAAACGGAACAAACCACAAAGAAAGAAAAGTGCTCGATACTAAACTAACCAAAAAGGATTAACTAAGAGGCAGTTACGCAGAGCAAAAACACACGAGAAAAAATCGCAAGATCGCCAAGACCTACCGCGGTTTCGCACAACGGCTCGTCGTATATATATATATATATATATATATATATATATATATATATATATATATATTCGAAAGCCATAGAGACAAATGTTTGGATTTAGAACAAGAAGACCAGGGTTGCCTGAATATATGGTCGGTAGTGCTCTACCATCAGAAAAGGAATTGGTCATTGATATCACGGTGCCAATATGGCAAAATCAGAAATCAAATTGGACGACGTTCGATATTTGATGATGCGAATTCGTCAACGATAAAAACTAAAGCCATAGGGATATAATTTGAAAGGTCAACGAAGAGGTTATACGTAACAGAGAGAGGGAAGGAGTAATTGAGAGAGAGAGAGAGAGAGAGAGAGAGAGAGAAAGAGAGAAAGGAAAAGAGAGTTACAGTAAGAGTGAAGAAAACAGAAGTAACAGAAATGAAAACAGAAAAAAAAAACAGAAATAGGGGTTGTTTCTAGCGAGAGAAAATGCTATAGAAAATGCTATAGAAAATGCTATCGAAGAAAAAACATTTGAGAAGCCGTGAATGTTTTGTTAGTGTAGATTTATTATTATTAATATTAATATTATATTCTTTTTGTATGATATATTCATCGTCCTTAATAGTATTTGTGTTGCTACACGTGTTTCGAGTCTAACGTTGACTCTCTTCAGGTGTTATAAACTTGTGACTTCACATATCAAGACCCGTTTGTTTTTTCGTGTAGCGACACAAATACTATTATGACCACTTAATGTTTTATACAAAAAGCAAGTATTATTAATAATAATAGCAACATAAACTCTACACTTTAATAAAACGTTCACGGCTTCTCGCACTTTCTTTATATATATATATATATATATATATATATATATATATCGCCCGGTTCATTCTCCACCCACGTCTATTAAACAGGTTAAGAGGCTCATCCCTTGTTCCCTGTTTAGGATGTGGTTTCCGGCTTTCTCTTTTCCAATCTTTTCACTATTACGTAGCCTCCTACACATCAGTGGCGTTACCGCCTTGCTTGGGGTGATACGATTATATATATATATATATATCCAGCAATGTGTCCTTGCTTCCCTGACCTTCACTATCTGTTCAAATCTAGTGTTAATTGTTATCTTCCTAACATAACCCTATAAATTATAGCTCTTACTCTGTAACTCGCTACCTCGAGGGCCTTCTACTGAATTTGACATTGTTGCGAAAGAAACTATCCTGTACATATATAAAACTACCATCCGCCCTTGCTTGCATTGAATACTGCTGCCATATTTGGTCTGCTATCCACCTAGGGGTCCTTGACAAATCCAACAGAGAATCTGGAATGTGATCGATCCCAAACTGGCAGCCAAGATACAGTCACTTTCTCACCAGTGCAATCTGGCTTCTCTTTGTCTCTTCTACAAGTACTTTCACGGCTTTTGCCCCGATGAACTTAGCTCTCTGCTTCCCCCTATGCCTTAATTTGCTCGAGCCACAAGATTATCAACAATGTTCTTTTACTGTGAAGCCAATAAAATGTAAACGCAACTTCTACTTCATCAGTTTCTTTTCTCCCACTCCGCGACTGTGGAATTCTCTTCCGTTTACTTGCTTCCCCGACAGCTTAAGTGTAAAATCAATAGTCATCTCCTATCTTGCTAACTTGCATCCTCTTTCTCATGCTCCTTCCTCCGTTCACTCCACTCTCAGTATTTTAAACATTCTCTTACCCACTTCCTGACATACCCTGTAACCTGTCACTCTTTCTCATAAATTTCCTCCTTTGTAACGCACTGCGCACCAGTGGCAATAGACAGCCTTGCTTGGGGCGATATAATTATAAAAAAAATTGCTTCCATATCTGTGTTTGAGCTGCTAAGTATTATTTTACCAAACTTGTCAGCTTTCAAAATCGTTTGCCCCGCCTTGTGGTTGATGAACTGTGTTCGAGACTACAACACCTTTATACAGAGAAAATCTCACAGGCTTATCGCTATTTTCGTGGCAAATTGTCAGACAAGCTTCGTTCTTTAGAGCCCCATGTTCAGACTTTAGCAACCAAGACCTACCTTGTCACGTTCACAGAGTTGAATCACCCTTATTTCCTCCATATTTCCTTTCGAGAAAAGGAAGATCAACACAGCAAGCTTCTTTTTTAAAACCATTATCTTTTGCAACAGACTCCCACATGGATGCATCCCTGAACATCTTCACCTCTTCAAGTTTCTAATCTCTCATTATTCATCATCTATATCCTCATATCTTTATTTTCTTTTACTGTGAAACCAATAAAATGTAAACTCAAATTCTACTCTCAGCATTTTTTTCTCTCACTTCCCGCCTGTAGAATTTCCTTCCATTTCCTTCCATTGACAGCTACAATCTCCAAGAATTTAAATGTAAAGTCAATAGTCATCTCCTATCTCACTAACCTGCATCCTCTCTCTCTCATGCTCCTTTCTCCGTTCACTCCACTCTTATCACATCATATTCTTATCCTTCTCTTACCCACTTCCTGACACCTCCTATAACCTGTCCCTCTTTCTCTTAACTTTTCTCCTATGTAACCCCCTGCGCACCAGTAGCAGTAAACTACCTTGCTTGGGGCGATATGCTTTAGAAAATATAATCTGTAAATTCAGATAAAACTTAGCGGGAGAATAGCCATTTTCAACATGTCATTTTAAGACATGCATTTTCAACCCCTTATAAACAAATAATGAAGAAACATTCTAAGCCAAGAGGTTAGCTCTAGTAAAGGAAGGGGCTGGGAAGTATTGGCTTTTATAGGATTAAGCTAGCGGAATTTTAGTAGTATTTTCTTCTTTGGTAGTGGGAGGTATGTGGCTTGACCCTTAAAACCGTTTGGTATCTGCTGGGTTTTAAATCACGCTACCAAAATTAGGTTGTTTCTTTACACTGTTAACATTGTTCGGACTGTTGCTTTAATCTTTGTTGCCATATTCACAATGTTTCGAAAGTTTTACGCCTCAGCCTGCTTCAGAACGCGGGGTTAGATTGTTTTAGTTCTACATGCCATGCCTTTCATGGATAAAAGCGTTGATTGATGTAATCATGAAAAATTTAAATACAAAGTCATCTTCCGTCTTCTTGAATCCCGTTCATCATTTTCTTTCTTTCCTCAGTCCTTCCTATACTTAGACTTCATTTTGCTTTCATTTCCTCTAACCCACCTGTGGTAATATCGCCCTGTTTGGAATAAAATAATTACAAACATATGCTGATATTTAATAAATTTTGCTTCGTAAGACACCAAGTGATATTATCACCTGGTTCACATTCCACCCACGTCTATTGAACAGGTGTAGAGGGTCATAAATACGCAAATAAGGTAGAGGGTCATCCCTTGTTCTCTGTTTAGGATGTGGTTTTCTCTTTTCCAATCTTGTCACTTTTCTTTTATTTTCAATTGGAGTAGATAGACTAAACTATCGCCCGGTTCACACTCCACCCACGTCTATTGAACAAGTGTAGAGGATCGTCCCTTGTTCCCTGTTTAGGATGTGATTTCCGGCTTTCTCTTTTCCAATCTTTTCACTTTTCTTTTTTTTTCAGTTGGAGTAGATAGACTAAACTATCGCCCGGTTCACACTCCACCCACGTCTATTGAACAGGTGAAGAGGCTCATAACATGTTCCCTGTTTAGGATGTGGTTTCCGGCGTTCTCTCTTCTAATCTTTTCACTCTTACGTAGCCCCCTGCACATCAGTGGCGTTACCGCCTTGCTCGGGGTGATATGATTAAAAAAAATTAAGAATTAAGCAGGAACAGGATGATTTTGTTCCGCCATTGTTATGTGAACGGACAGTCCTAAATTGAGAATGGGGCCATCTCTCTCAGGCTTCTGGATATCAGTATCAGCTATTTTTCATTTGAACTCAACGCTCCAAGTTTTGTTCATATCTGCTATAGCCAGGTATTGAACACGCGAAACTTTCGGTTAAGTCATTGGATTACTTCACTGAGTAGTGCTGAGACGGGAAGATATGGTGTTTGCTTTATATAGCGTCTGAGTCTCTTTTTATATAATCGTTCCATCCTAAGCAAGAAAGTACTACCACTTGTACTCAGTGGGGGTTCATGAGAGGCGATCGAAAGAAAAGAACAACAAAGTAGAGGGGGTATAGGAGAAAGGATAAAAGAATGATAGAAATCAAGAAGATAAAAGATTGCAATTGGCATTGCACTTAATCTCTTGCAGGTTTCATTTGACTGTTCTGATGATAAAAGGGGGTGGGACCTAGGTGCCAATCGAGTAAATTGAGCAAATTCATGTAGACGGAACACCAGGAAGCTAAGTTCGTCAGAGAATAAGCCGTGAAAATGATTGCAGAAAAGACAGAGGGAAGCCACAACCCGTCGATGAGAAATTGACTGAAGTTAAGCTACCAGATCGGGATCGATTATATTGCAGATTCTCCTTTGGAATTTGTCGAGAACCTCGAGGTTAATAGCAGAAGCACCCGATCAGATAAGCACGAACAAATGATAGATCCAACCTGGTGTTGCTTAAAGCAAATTAGTGGGCGTCATATTAAAAAGATTGTATAGCAACAATATTTCAAGAGGTAAAGACATGCCTGATTCTGTACATCATTCAAAACTTTACATTTTTTATGGGTTTGGAAACCTATCATTGGCGCCAATCGAAGGATTTGCAGACTATTCTGTAACTTCTCACCACGTGCTTACTATAATTTCAAAGGAAATGTTTTTCGAGTTCCACAGTGGCGCAAACGTTACATTTATTATAGATAACTAAAAATTAGTGAACAAAGTCAAAGCCCACACCCCTAAAAGGAGACACTGAGCTATTATTTTTCGTATTTTCAGTTGCCGGCCGTGGGGTAGGATTTCAAAGAATCTATGATGACGAAAATTTCAGTGCCAAATCTTGTTATTTTAGTTTTGGCAAAGAATCATTGGATTGAAAGATTTTGCTCGAAGACACCGAAGCTTCGAAAGCCATAGAGACAAATGTTTGGATTTAGAACAAGAAGACCAGTGTTGCCTGAATATATGGTCGGCCGTGTTCTACCATCAGAAAAGGAATTGGTCATTGATATCACGGTGCCAATATGGCAAAATCAGAAAGCAAAGTAGACTATGTTCGATGTTTGATGATGCGAATTCGTCAACGATAAAAGCTAAAGCCATAGGGCTATAATTTGAAAGGTCAAGGAAGAGGTCATATGTAAGAGAGAGAGGGGGGGGGCGAGAGTAATTGAGAGACAGAGAGGAAGAGAGAGAAAGGAAAAGAGTTACTTTAAAAGTGAAGAAAACAAATGAAGTAACAGGAGCAATGAATCGAGGACACCTGTAGGAAGAAGAAAACCGGAAGATTTGACAGACAAAAACAGTAAAAAAAAAAAATAGTAAATAAGGTAAGTGCAATCTTAAAACAGAAGCAAAAGATTTTAAAAATTTTTGAGCCGGAAATAATAGATAGATAGATAGATAGATAGATAGATAGATAGATAGAGAAGAGTGAAATATCTAAATAGATATTAACACCTACAATAGATAGATAGATAGATAGATAGATAGATAGATATGAACAAGATTAAAATTAATAGATAGATAGATAGATAGATAGATAGATAGATAGATAGATAGATAGATAGATAGATAGATAGAGAAGAGTGAAATATCTAAATAGATATTAACACCCTACAATAGATAGATAGATAGATAGATAGATAGATAGATAGATAGATAGATAGATAGATAGATAGATATGGACAAAATGACAGATATGTGCAGATCAGATAGATGAAAAGAATGAGATAGATAATAAATGGAATTGAGATACATAATGAACAGAATAGATAGATAGATAGATAGATAGATAGATAGATAGATATAAACGCAGTGAAACTTTTCAATGTTGTAGATGTCTGATATTTAGAGAGGCTGAGATTCATAACATACTGTAGATCAAATGTTTGGTTCCATCGAAATAATGAAGTTCCCTGCAAAATGCTCAGTTTATTCATTTTTACAATTTTATTAATAGCTGTTGAAGAGGCCATGAAAATGCTGAATTGGTTCATCATCTATCATTGCAGCGTCTGTTCTCAAACAAGCAATAGGGCTTTCGTTTCTCAAGGTTAACTGCTGATGGACTGTCGGTTATTGCTGACAGAGGTCATCATTATCTAAATAAAAACGGTGAAGCTCGGTTTGTATCCTGAGACGATTCAATGCCTGGTAATGAACTCACAACTCTTTGGGTAAAGTCACAGCAACTAACGTCTATATCTACTGCGCTATATGACCCTAAGGACAGCAGTGGTGAGCAAGTAACATTCAGGGTTAGAGGGAGATAACACGTGACTTCCAAAAGTGGCATTACTACGCAAGGGATGAGAATGATATACTCCAGGGATTGTAATAAAGGGTTTGGTTCGAAATTCCTAGCACCTGAAGAAGGCCGGAGCGTACAACGGCCAAAACGTCGTACAACAAAGATGAGAACAATAGTCCGAATAATGTAAATACTGTAAATAACTTCTTTTTCTCAAGTTTCGCTTATGGAACTCTCTTCCGGCTACTTGCTTTCTATTCAGTTTTGATATTCGAAAACTTATAGACAATGTCAATCATTATCGTACATTTTCTTGACTTCTGTTCTTTTATTCTTTTTATTCTTTTATTCTTTTTTCAGAGATAAAAAAACGAAAATTATCCCAAGTATCCATTCAGCCTGTGCAAACCATGGAGAGCGATAATGGTTTTAAAATGACGCCAATGTAACAGAAAAAAAGCATGTGTATCGCCGACTAAATGTTAGACATAGACGCTGCATTGTTGTAAGTGACACTCAGGCACAAAATAACAGAAATGTAAAATTTTCCAGGAATATTAACTACCATTAACAACGCCTATACTATCCGCTAAATCGCCTGTCAGAATATAAATTATGCTCCATTAAGACGGACCTAAGTTAGCCGTAAATAAAATATAGTTATTGGTAAAATTTTATTGATTTCCCTACTGGATCATGTTATTTGATTCATGGAAATTATGTGTGAAAAATAATATTGCTCAAATGTTGCATAATGATGGTGGCCAATTGACATAAGTGTTTTGAGGTATGATACGACCTGGGAACTTCTCATTCAATATAGTCGTTTTGTAATAGGCTTCGATAACTTTAACATGTTGTTCTATTGTTAATCCTTTCCATGGTTGTAATAACTAAAGATTGAAATGTGTCGATAAGTTTTCCTTCTGTGTTTTCACACACACACACAGACACACACACACACACACACACACACACAGATATATATATAGTGATGATCATCCACGTATACTGTCTTAATATGTATAGGAAAGAATATTAATAAAAAGTTTTGAATTTAAAAATGTACTTTTTTTAACAGTATTTGTTTATTTTTATTATATTTTATATTTCAGACCGCCCTCGGTCCTTCATCAGAAACAAGTGATTATATATATATATATATATATATATATATATATATATATATATATAGATAGATAGATAGATAGATAGATAGATATGAACAGACTGATATAGATAATGAACAGACTGAGATAGATAGATAGATAGATAGATAGATAGATAGATAGATAGATAGATAGATAGATATGAACAGACTGATATAGATAATGAACAGACTGAGATAGATAGATAGATAGATAGATAGATAGATAGATAGATATGAACAGACTGAGATAGATAGATAGATAGATAGATAGATAGATAGATAGATAGATAGATAATGAACAGACTGAGATAGATAGATAGATAGATAGATAGATAGATAGATAGATAGATAGATAGATAGATAGATATGAACAGACTGTGATAGATAGATAGATAGATAGATAGATAGATAGATAGATAGATAGATAGATAGATATGAACAGACTTAGATAGATAGATAGATAGATAGATAGATAGATAATGAACAGACTGAGATAGATAATGAACAGACTGAGATAGATAGATAGATAGATAGATAGATAGATAGATAGATAGATAGATAGATAGATATGATTTGTTCCTCTTTTACAAAAAGCGGGCGTATAAAAAACTTCAGAAATTTAATCAATTTCAATGTTTCATGTTAACAACTTCCCTACTTGCCTTGCTGCCGGCGAATGATGATCACCCACCCGTGTGTGTGGGTGTGTGATTTTTTTTTTTTATTTGTCAGGGGCCCGCTGCTTTTGGTCACGTTGTCCATGTATAAGCACTGTGGGTAAACATCAATAACAAATGCTCATGAAGACGAACACTGACACGCATGCGTGGAACGCTCATAATGGATTCCGATTACAAACACGAATAATTTACTGTCTATGACCGGCATCAAATCTCCGAGCCGCACAGACTTTGACACACGCACACACGCATAGGCATCCTGGCTATGCACAAATGTAAAAACGCGCCCCTCACTCTCACACACACGAATACACTGGCATATACGCGGAAAATATATGACAAAGTGGAAAAGATTTTCTTGTGACACGTTTCGGCCTTCAGGACAGCATCTTAGTAAATTGTGACAGGATGTAAATAAAAATGTAGAAAAGAGAAAACGTAACGGTGAGGCAATCTGAAGATCGCGTTTAGCATGAACCAGACTGTCGCCTCTGGATGTGGATTTCAATGTCAACCTTTTGGATTTCAATGTCAACTGTTGTGGGGGATTCAGTCAGTTAAGTGCCATACGTGAAACACGCTTTGGTGATCATGTCTCGAAAGAGACATGACTGACTGGGCAGAAGATTATCCCGCAGAAGGTTGCTATTGCTTTCTGTGGCAGACTGGTTTCAATCCAAGGCTATAGAACCCAAACTGTCTTATTATTTAACCCATAACTGGAGGAAAGAGACGGATTAATATCTTTCCCAAGGGTATTTGCGCGTAAGTGAATGCAATGAATTCAACTGGAATTCGAACTCGGCTCCGTAATTTCTCGTTCCGAGCCGATATTCACTGCACCACAACATAAATACCGAGAGTTATCTACTCTCGGGGGTAGTAGTAAGTAGCAGCAGTTATGATATTTATTTGTTAGTACGCCGTTCCGGTGCCAAGTACTATTATACTCTATTTCCTCTGTACACTGATCCTCTTTTGTAATATAATATTATTTCCAACCTTATACCGTGTCCGAGTCTTTCTTGTGACCTTTTTTTCCCAGGGCCACGTCATTTACATACGTTCTATCTCTGATTTTGAGAACTTTGGCTCATAAAATATCAGTCAGTCAGTTAAGTACCATACGTGATACACGCTTGGGCGATCATGTCTCGAAAGAGACATGACTGACTGGGCATAACATTTTCCCGCAGTAGGTTGCCATTTCTTTCTGCAGGAGACTGTTTGCCAGTCAAGGTGAAAGAACCCAATCTCTCCTATTATTTAACCCATAACTGGAGGAAAGAGAGGGATTAATACTTTTCTCTAGGGTATTTGCGGGTAAGTGAATGCAAGGAATTCGACTGAATTCGAACTCGGCTCCCCTATTTCTCGTTCCGAGTCGATATCCGCACATCCAGCATATATATATATATATATATATATATATATATATATATATATATGGGCGTAAATTAATAATTGGATATTATTCAATGGCGGCATTCTCGAGGATGTTCCTTACAAATGAGTTATAATTTTTTCAATTTTTTTATGAGTGTAGCATTTTGAAAATATAAATTGTGGTTGAATTTATTTCTACGTATGAGTATAGCATTAGCTAAGTTGTTATTCCTGAGGTCTCTTTTATGTTCATAAATGCGTTTTTTTTTAAATTTCTACTAGTTTCTTCAATATAATGGAAGGAACAGTTTTAGTTATTTTTTTTAAACATGCCTGCTTCAGAAATATTATTCTTATTATTGTTTGAGGACACCTACAAAAATCCATAATATTTTTGTAGGTGTTTGTGACTATTTTAAGATTATTTAGCTGAAATAGGTTGTTCGTGTTAGTGGAGGTGACAAAATTGGTCGGTAGTATTATACACTTATAAGGAAAATCGTCGAGAGTGCCGCCATTGAATATTACCCAAATATAAATCGACGCCCAAGCTTTTTTTCTTATTTCACCTTTTATACCAGAATTACTACTCTCCCAAACAAACGCATACAGCAGCATCAAAAAATCAAAAGAAAAGAGTTGAATCCTTCAACACAGCAATAAAAACAATATCTCCACTCGTAACAGTATTTGATGTAATTTTCAGTTAACAGTATAAAAATAGCGTTATTTAAATTCTTTCAGTTGCTAAGGACATTTTGTTTTGTTATTACTAGTTATTTTTTTTTTTTAATCATATCACCCCAAGCAAGGCGGGAACGCCACTGATGTGCAGGGGGCTACGTAAGGGTAAAAAGAATGGAAAAGAGAAAGCCGGAAACCATATCCTGAACAGGAAACAAGGGATGAGCCTCTTCACCTGTTCAATAAATGTGGGTGGAGTGTGAACCGGGCGATAGTTTAGTCTATCTACTCCAATTGAAAAAAAATAAATAAAAAAATAAAAATAAAAATAAAAAAGGAAAAGAGTGAAAAGATTGGAAAAGAGAAAACCTGAAACCGCATCCTAAACAGGAAACAAGGGATGAGCCTCTTCACCTGTTCAATAAATGTGGGTGGAGTGTGAACCGGGCGATAGTTTAGTCTATCTACTCCAATTGAAAAAAAAAATAAAAAAATAAAAATAAAAATAAAAAAGGAAAAGGAAAAGAGTGAAAAGATTGGAAAAGATAAAACCGGAAACCACATCTTAAACAGGAAACAAGGGATGAGCCTCTTCACCTGCTCAGTAGATGCGGGTGGAGTGTGAACCGGGCAATAGTTTAGTCTATCTACTCCAATTGTTTTATTAAATTCATTTCGTTTTTTGCCTTGAAAAAGTCAGCATTAGATGAAGCGCGTTGGCAACTAAAACAGTTTTCCTATTGTGATTTACATACAGACACACACACACACGCACGCACGCACACACGCACACAAACACACACACACGCGCGCGCGCACACACACACACACACACACACACACATATATATATATATATATATATCAGACTGTACTCATTTAGCCAGTTAAGTGGCATACGTGATAAACTTTTGGGTGAATATGTCTCGAAAAACACATGACTGAATAGACAGAAGATTTTGCCGCAGTAGATTGCCATTACTTTTTGTGGTAGACTGGTTGTTATTTAATCCATAGCTGGAGGGAGAAACAACGGATTAATACCTTTTCCAAAGGTATTTGCGCGTAAATGAATGCAACGAATTCAACTGGAATTCTAACTCGGTTCTCTGATTTCTCGTTTTCAGTCGATATCCACTGCATGACAACGCACATTCAAACCTTAATAGAAGGGTAAATTCATAAAAAACAGCTCGTATGTTCTCGTTTCGTCTTCTATGGTCGATTTTTCGGTAAGGTGATTTGTTGATGTTATCGGTATGGAAGAGGCGACCCAGCAAGCGGCACATTTAGAAAGTGCCTGAAAATCATACCACATGTTCACCCCAACCTTGTAAGTGAAATTGTGTAGACGGAACCCTTTGGGAGTCATCGATGTTTCAATTTATCTTCCATAAGAACCTCAGACTCAGAAGCCGATATCAAGTGCCCTGAGGAGATGGTACTGTGCTGTCTCAAGAGGTTGATGGCTAAATATCCCTACGTTTAGCAACCGAACTCTGCACCATGCGATACAAGAAGGAGGATTAGTCATTGCTCTCAGCCAATTCCCGCGACCACATAGCCCCTAATAACACCCCAGACTGCAACACCCTTGATTACTATCTGTGGGGAGCAGTTGAGCTAGAGACTAACTAAATTCCTTGCAATACCAAAGATGAACGGAAGGCAAGGATTTTGGTAGCATTCAACAACGGAAGGCAAGGATTTTTGGTAGCATTCAATGAGACCGTCCAGAAGGAGCTGGAAGAGATTACAAAGTCTTTCGAGACCGTAGTTGACCCGAATGGCGATTTTTGTAGATAAATTCGCTGTTTACTATTTCAACGTATTTTTGTGTCATTTTGGTAAATATATCTTTTAAAATGAGATGTCAGTGTTTTTTCATTTTTGTGTAATGTAGACGTCAATTTATCTGTCATACCCTGTAGATATAGATAGATCTAAGCGACGCTTAGAACATCACCTACGCAATATTCACACACACACACACACATAATATATATATATATATATATATATATATATATATATATATATATATATATATAGATAGATAGATAGATAACAACTAATGAGCCAGACAAACCTACCTAGGTTTCACCTAAACGGTGCTGATCTCGGTCCGAACACTTTTGACTGACGTTCATGTTCTAAGCTCTTTCTTTTTTTAAAACCATTTTTTCCTTCCGTCGAAAGTTTTCGATGAAGATTTTCGAAGCGAGTATAATTATAATCTCGTTTATATATATATATATATATATATATATATATATATATATATGTATATATACAGAAGAAAAACTGAGAGAAGCCGTGAACATTTTGATTAAAGCCGTGAACATTTTATTTATATTTATAAAGAAAAGTTCTTTCATGCTTTAACACGTGATACTACAGCATAAAAAATTCATTTCCATTTTTGATAATTTTCACTTTCTAATGAACGCCAAGCAAGTTGTCAATCGTTATATTTGAAGCAAGAAAAAATTTTTATTAATTTTTAGTAAAACAGTTTTGCGGTTATTTTTTGTCGCCTCAACTCACACCCTGAAGGTGATCTCGGAAAGGAATTGATAGTATTTGGGAAAATTAAGAAATGAATAATAAAATCATCTGTCAAAGTTACATTTGTTACATCTTTCAATTATAATACGCAAAAGAATATCCACGGGTATGAACGGATTTTATAAAAATAAAGCAGACACAATGTTTGCAATTTATTTAATCTGACATGTTTAAGAGAAAATTTGCTGCCTAAACTCACACACACACACACACACACACACACACACATAAATATATATATATATATATATATATATATATATAATCAAATGTGTGTGTTTCTGTGTTTAAGCGTGGACATTGACAACGAAAAATAATTTCTTGTATCGTTTAAATAAAAATTATCTATATATTTGAAAAGAAATGATTATTTTCCGGATGATATATATATATATATATATATATATATATATATATATATATATATATATATATATAAAGTAAGTGGAATTCATTTTAATCTATGAATACAGGTACAAAAAATATTTCGAAATAATATCAGTTAATGAAGGTTTTCCTGTTAAAAGGACTTGGATATTTACCAGCTTTTTTTTCCCGGAATATTTCAGATGTTTTCTTTTTTTTTTTTTAATTTCATTACCGCCATTTTGGATTTATAGTTTTTCCTAAATTTTTCTAATTTTTTTTTTTTTTTTACGCCTGTCGTTAAACTTCTGCGATATCAAACACGATCTCGTTTGGAAGCAAGTCACGTTCGACGTGAAATAGGCGCGTTGGTAATATTGGCGGGAAATCAAAAGCGAATATAAAAATAATGGTGAGAAAAGAAAGGCAGAAAATAGAATCCGCGCAGGCGCAGGATGAACGAAAAAGAAAACCATAACGAAAAACCAAAAATATCAAGTACAAATGAAAGAGAAAACGAAAGGACAAATAGAGAACGAAAGAGGGGCAAAAAAGAACTTAGGAGAAAGAGGAAAGAAGGAAAATAAAACGAAAAAAGGGATTTTAAAAAAGAATCAAAGAAAATAAAAAAAGGAAATAACAAAAGAGAACGAAAGAGCAAAGAAGAAACCGAAAGAAAAATAAAACAAAGGAACGAAAGAGAAAACGAAAGAACAAATAAGGAACGAATGAGAGAACGATTAGACTGTGAAATCATTTGTAGAATAAAAAAAATCGCTCGAGAAGAAGGAAAGAAGGAAAATATAACGAAGAAGTAATTGAAAATAAAATCAAAGAAGATTAAAAAAACGAAATAACAAAAGAGACCGAAAGAACAAAAGAGAAAACGAAAGTAAAAACGAAGGAACGAAAGAGAAAAGGAAAAAAAAACGAAGAAATGAAAAAGAAAACGAATGAAAAAACGAAGGAACAAAAGAGAAAACAAAAGAAAAAAACGAAGGAACGAAAGAGAAAACGAAAAGAAAAAACAAAGAAACGAAAGAGAAAACGAAAGAAAAAACTAAGGAACGAAAGAAAAAAACGAAAGAAAATACGAAGGAACAAAAGAGAAAACAAAAGAAAATACGAAGGAACGAACGAGAAAACGAAAAATAAACGAAGGAACGAAAAAGGAAAAAAACGAAGTAATGAAAGAGAAAACTAAAGAAAAAATAAAGGAAAGAAAAAGAAAACGAAAGTAAAAACGAAAAAGACAGCGAAAGAGAAAAGAAATAAAGAAAACGAAACAAAAACGAAGAAACGAAGAAACATGAAGCAATTGAAATGTGGTTCTACAGAAGGATGCTGCGAATATCCTGAGCATGTGAACAATGATGAGGTTGTGAAAAAGATGGAAACGAAGAAGAAATTAATACTGAGAATCAGGAAGAGAGAGATAACAATGAGGAAGGAGGGCTTGGAGAACCTGATACTAACAGTCCAGATAGTACTTGAGACCATTTTGACCATAACTTCAATCCCGCTTAATATGAAAAAAGATTTTGTACATGGCCTATTAGCAGTAACCCTCACAAATATCATTGTTTAATTATGTTTGTCACCTCAGAGACACTGAATTATCTGGTTTAATGGTCAGGGCGCGTGGTAAAATCACTGCGCGAGAGAGAGAGAGAGAGAGAGAGACCTCTTAGTCTTTGTTAGAACGTCTCCTTTAGAAAGGGAAAATTCTGATTTAAAGCCTACGATCACTTCAGCACCTGACATTCGATAAACCGAACACCAGTACAGGCTATGCTGCTTCGATGGGTAGAATGCACAGTCTGTTGCCCAAACAATGACCGGAACAGGTGTACGAGGCGACTGCAGGTCCATGATCGCCTACTTCCTGAAAAAACATGACATACAATGAAAAATATTTTCAATCTAAAAAGATTCACTTTTATTAAAGTTTCTTGACAGATCGAGGGAAAAATGAAAAATTAGAAACAGGCAGTAATACTCGTTTGGAGCTAATTCTTGTTCGTCTTGAAACATTCCTAACAATGGTACTCTTGTGTCGTGGCTCGTACCATGCGACATCTGGTCGCCCGGATGTATAAAAGACAAAGTGCGCTTCGCACGGGGGTGTTGTAATTATTACGCATTTCGGGAAGTAACACATATCACTGCGAAAGAGACTGTAAATATTGTATATACATCTTGGTTGTACCACTCTGATAATAAAGTAGTTTATCTACATTTCTCTGTGTATCTCTTCATTCCACATTACAACAATTGAGTGTTGTCATTATCACGGACTTCGGGGAGTAACACCTACTACTGCGAGAGACTGTAAATATTGTATATACATCTTGGTTGTACCACTCTGTTAATAAAGTAGTTTATCTACATTTCACTGTGTATCTCTTAATTCCACGATACAACAGGAACATTAACTGAGAACCATAGTTTCAGTCACACGGAATATGAAAAAGGTTGTTTTTTTAAATCGCATGTTAGCAGCAAACTTCACAAACACCATCGTCAGGTAAGTCTTCAGACGAATAAGAATTAATCCCGATGTCTCCGTTCAGCTCGGAACGAGAAATCGGAGCGCTGATTTCGAATTCTAGTCGAATTTGTTGCATTCTCTTCCGTGCAAATATCCTTGGAGAAGGTATAAATCCGTCTCTTCACACTCCAATAGTGGGTTAAATAGCGGGACAGATTAGGTTCTATAGCCTTCGTTGGCGACCAGTCTACCGCAGAAAGAAGCGGCATCCTACTACGGGAAAATATTCTTGCCAGTCAGATATAGATCGAAAGAAGCACGAAGTGCGTATCACGTATGGCACTTAATTGAGTGACTGATTTTCAAGGTGCTTTAACAAAAGTGAAACACCCCCCCCCCACACACACACATATATATATATATATATATATATATATATATATATATACAATAGCAGTATAGCCTGGCGTTGCTTGGGTGTAATGAAAGCTTTAAAACTAATCCATGGTCCTGCAGCTCAGACTTTTTGGACGTTGGCACGAAAGACTAAAAAGCAATAGTTGTTTCCAGTTAAAGTGAAACCGTAGACTGAAAGAAAAACGAATGGATATCAGTCAAATTTTCATTTCCTGGTATCGATATCAAATAAGTTTTTTTCGCCGTAAACTAAATTTTGAAGGCTAAATAAGTCCCCTGAGTAAATGGTTTCATGGCTGAGACTAAGAACTACAATTATACCTACTTAGAGCCAAACCCGAAGCAAAAACTAAAATAAAAGAGCTGAAAAAATAGACATACAGGCAGATAAACAGACACACAGACACACAAACATCTTGCCTTTTATATACATATTACCGATTTTCTGCACTATTGTAAAAACTGCAACCTTGAAACTTCTGAATATCGTTTCTTGTTTTTGTCTATGAGTGTATCAAATTTGATTAAAATCGGACTACTCCTTCTATAATCCGATTTTTTCAATTATCGATTTTCGATATTTATTTGGGGTACTTCGACACAAAACCTAGCACTCGCCGATGCTTATAGTATAACTGTGTAAATTTTCAAGAAAATCGGTTCAGCCGTTTCGGAGTCTATAGGTAACGGACACACACACACACACAAACACAAAGTTCCATTTATAAATAAGTTTAGATATATTTTAAATTGTTTCATTCCAAGCTATGCGGCACCGCCACTGTTGCGCAGGGGTCCTACATAAAAGTAAAAGTTTAGACAGGCTGGGAGAGTGAAGAGAAAGACGAACCAGTTACAGAGGGTGTCAGAGAAAAGGCAAGAGAAGGATGTGAACACAGAAATGAAGACATTTGCGAAGGTGGAGGGAAAAGTAAAGAACAAGATACACGAGGTGATGTAGAAAGAACTGAAGTCAAGTTGATAGGAGATGGGAATTGACATTGCATTTAAATTCCTGGAGGTTTTATCCGTCAATAAGCAAGTACATGTAAGAGAGTTCCACAGGCGGGAAGTGCAAGAAAAGAAGCTGATGGAGTAGAATTGTCGGTTGCATTTGGTTGATCTAACTGTAAAAAGGTGGGATCCTGTTGCTAGTCTTGTTGCACGAGTAAATTCATGTGACGGGGGCAACAGTGATCTAAGTTTGTCGGAGCAGAAGCCATGAAAATATTTGTAGAATAGACAGAGGGAAGCCATATCCCGCCGATGAGAAAGTGGCTGAAGTCAAGCTGCCAAGTCGGAACCTATCACATTACAGATTCTCTTTTGGAGCCTGTGGAAAACGCTGAGATGAACAGCAGGGGCGCCTCACCATATATGACAGTAGTATTCTATGCACGGTTGATTTGTATATATGCAAGATGGATTCAGGCGTAAAAAACTTATTGGTCCGACACACATACTGGTACACCACCCCATGTAGATAGATAGATAGATAGATAGATAGATAGATAGATAGATAGATAGATAGATAGATAGATTGTGTTTAATTGTGATAATGTTTAGTGCCAAGGTTGATATTTCTTTTAGTGGTTTTACTAATAAAATTACCTTGTCAAGCTTTTTTTTTATTGAAAAGAGCTCAATATCGGAGTGGAAATAGAGCATTGATAAGTACAAAGAATTTAATTTTTAACTAACCAGATTCATACCGACTTCGAAGATTTCTATATAAACAAGAAAAAACCGGGAACTAAGGACAAAAGACAAAATAGCTCTGACGAGTGAGAACATGATAACAGTGTCCTCACGAAGTTTCGAAGTCGGCATAAATCTGCTCAGTTAAAGAGGCAGAGTCTTTGGACGCATATATATATATATATATATATATATATATATATATATAGCCCGGCGTTGCTCGGGTGCAATGAAAGCTTTAAAACTAATCCATGGTCCTGCAGCTCAGACTCTTTGGACGTTGGCACGAAAGACTAAAAAGCAATAGTTGTTTCCAGTTAAAGCGAAACCGTAGACTGAAAGAAAAATGAATGGATATAAGTCAAATTTTGATTTCTTAGTATCGATATCAAAAAAGTTTTTTTCGTCGTAAACTGAATTTTGAAGACTAAATAAGTCCTCTGAGTAAATAGTATCATGGCTGAGACGAAGAACTACAATTATACCTACTTAGAGCCAAACCAGAAGCCAAAAATAAAATAAAAGGGCTGAAAAAATACAGACATACAGGCAGATAAACAGACACTCACACAAACATCTTGCCTTTTATATATATATATATATATATATATATATATATATATATATATATATTATCGATTTTCTGCACTATTGTAAGAACTGCCACCTTGAAACTTCTGAATATCGTTTCTTGTGTCTTGTCTATGAGTGTATCAAATTTGATTAAAATCGAACCACTCCTTCTATAACCCGATTTTTTCGTTTATCGATTTTCGATATTTATCGGGGGTACCTCAACACAAAACCTAGCTAAGAACACTCGCAGACGCTTATAGTACCAACTGTGTAAATTTTCAAGAAAATCGGTTCAGCCCTTTCTTATTTTCTATTCAAAAAGTTAAGCAAATAGGTAAATCCCCAAAAAACTATCCTATTAATATTATGGCCATCCAACGAAATTAAATTTCAAAATTTTTGTTTTATATATATATATATATATATATATATATATGTGTGTGTGTGTGTGTGTGTGTGTGTGTGTGTGTGTGTGTGTGTGTGTGTGTGTGTGTGTGCGTGTATACTAGGCTGATGAAATAAATTAAAAATATATAATAATAATAATCTTTATAATATCATTGTATACGCTTAGGTCATTCGATACAATGAAATCATGAAGAGAAAAGTATTAAAAATCGATATTTTCGGAAATGACTGTGCCCTTTCTCAAAGAATTGTAAAATAAAAATGGTGGACACTTGTTTTTAAAAAAAGAAAGTAATAAAAGGGACTTTACATCACCTAGTAACATTAATACAGACTAACTCATTAATCATCATGTATCCTCTAATTCAAGGGTCAATAGTCTAATAATGGTGATACACTCTACAACAAGTCCACACTTGCACAATAGAATTTTTTAATGTTTTTTCTTAAAAAAAAATTACCAACTTCATGTTTTTCGTAGAGAAAAAAACGTGTTATTGCCTGTAAAACAATGAATATCGCTAACAAATACAAAAATGCTAATGACCAATATATAATTGATTAATTATTTATTTTCTAATTTCATGTTTTTTTTTTTTGTGGATAAAACAATGAAATGAGTTCAATGAATTTTATAGTTAGAGAGAGAGAAAGAGAGAGAGAGAGGGATAGAAAAAGAGAGAGAGAGAGAAGGAACAAACGAAGATAATTAAAAAAAAAAACAAGAGGAAAAAGAAGAAGGAAAAGTCTTCGAATAAAAAGCAGACGACAATAGATGAAATGATGTCATACCATCGTGCTTGGTCCCCTTCAAAGCATTACCGTCGTCCCGCTGGGTAGCTGACACATGCCTACGGTAACCACCACGGTGCAATTAATTGTGAAAAGAAGAAAAGGGTGAAAACTGTGAGGATCAACCGGACGTTGAGCTGCGACATATTGAGAGAGAGAAAAAAAAGACGCCATTGTTTGATTGATGACAAGAACAGTTCTGTGGGAGAAATCGGACATTTTGAAAGAAGCTTTTTTTTTTCAGTACCGAAGCTGAGAGCAGTTTCATGAAAACGAGCTTTTCAATCCATTTATCTAACTCAATTCTATATATGAATAAAAATGAATATATATATATATGTGTATGTGTGTGTGTGTGTGTGTGTGTGTGTGTGTGTGTGTGTGTGTGTGTGTGTTTGAGTGCGAGTGTGTGCATGTTTATGCGAGTGAGTACGCATGTGTGTGTGTGTGTGTGTGTGTGTCAAATGAAAAAAATATGGATTAAATTAGATTCGACTAAATGTTTAAATTGGGAACAAATAAAAAATGTTTCACAATTTAACATGGTCCGCATTTGTCTTGGCTTTCTCTAAAAAACTTAGGAATAAATGCGAGACACTAAATTTATAAACGCTTAGCTGTTTGGTCTTTATTTGATCACATGTATACCTACATATTTGCGTCTTTATTTACACGTATGTGTGCGTGTAACAAACAACGTCCCCATTACCTACAATATATTAGATAGTTTTATATATATATATATATTATTGTATTATTCTATAACCATTTACAATAAAAATAATACGATATATATATATATATATATATATATATATATATAATCGTATATATATATATATATATATATATATATATATATATATATATATTATTCCATTATTCTTATTGTAAATGGTTATAATGAAACTGTTTTATATCGCTCTATAAAAGCTTTCTTGTTTCAGTACTACAAAGTTTTGGTAACTGATGACAGAAATAATTCTAATAAAAATATTAAAAGACTCGTTCCAATCACCAGTTACCAAACATCGCCTGATGAAGTCAAATTTCTAGTACGAAAACATAAAATGTTTTTTTTATGAAAAAATGTTTTTATTATAATCACTTATAATAAAAATATAACAGTAATAATTATATATTGCTTTACTGCACTTTTAAAATAAATGCAGTGAATTGCGTATTTTTGCTACGTTAGTTCCTACTCTAAGATATATATATATATATATATATATATATATATATATATATATATATATTATCGTTACCCCACATACATATATGGGGTAACGATACATCAATTTTTATGTATGAAGAAACATTTTGGTGGTGAGTATTAGTGTTTGTCTTGGATAATTTTACCTTTTGTTTTTAAACATTTTATCCTTTATATATATATATATATATATATATATATATATTAATTCAGATACTTCAATCCAAGGGAAAAAAGCAGGAAGGTAAATTCCAAAAACCCGATCCTAATTAATATTCAAAATTTATTTTAATATTAAAAAATGATACAGGAAGAGAGCTCCATGTAATAAAATATTACAGAGCAAATATATATTAAAAAAGGATTAATTCAAAGATGTTGAATGGCCATTTCGATATGAAGATCCCCACGGGGGACGACACATCACCTCAGCAACAGAAAAAACCTTTCAGAAACTGGAGAAAAATTAGTCTACTTTTCCTTTTTAAATAGATTGCAAAGAAATTAAAAAATAAATAATAAAATAAAATAAAATAAAATATATATAAAAATAAAGGGAAAGAAAAAGAAAAAGAAAACGAAAAAGAAAAAGATAGAATAAAATCAAATAAATAAGAAAAGGAAAAAAAAGGAAAAAAAAATTGACATCGTCTGGGTTCGCAATTATTTATTTTTTAATTTCTTTGCAATCTATTTAAAAAGGAAAAGTAGACTAATTTTTCTCCAGTTTCTGAAAGGTTTTTTCTGTTGCTGAGGTGATGTGTCGTCCCCCGTGGGGATCTTCATATCGAAATGGCCATTCAACATCTTTGAATTAATCCTTTTTTAATATATATATATTTATATATATATATATATATATATATATATATATGTGTGTGTGTGTGTGTGTGTGTGTGTAAGCATATATAGTAAAACAATTCTAGAAAGGATCAACAGATCTATTAAATTGGACTCATGCAATGGATTAATACCACAGATGTCATCAACTGGCTTAAGACCATCCAGAAGAAAGGTAACTATAACTTTATCCAATTTGACATTATGGAATTTTACCCATCCATTTCTAAGGACCTCTTTACCTTGGCTTTGGAATTCGCCAAAGAGTACTCCGATATTTCTACTGGCGAAATGGATATTATTCTAAAATGTAGAAGTTCTGTTCTAATTTATAATGATGAACAATGGACTAAAAATACATCTGATGAATATTTTGACATAGCAATGGGTTCCCTAGACTCGGCAAAAGCCTCTGATCTTGTAGGGCTATTTATTCTCTACAATTTAACCGCTTACGAGGACATAAATACGGATAGTATAGGTCTATATAGAGATGATGGTTTAATGGTTGTCAGATGTTCCACTAAAATTAAGGTAGATCGTATTAGGAAGTCTATACACATAGAATTAAAGAGTTTAGGGCTTAAAGTAGAAATTACCACCAATATTAAACAAGTAGACTTCTTGGATGTTAATCTGGAACTTAATAACAATTCTTTCCAACCTTACATGAGGGCCAACTCCAACGCAATATACATAAACCCTAATTATAACCATCTCCCATCGCTCATTAAACATATGCCATCCTCTATTGAATCTAAACTCAGCAACAACTCATCTAACAAAGTAATGTTTGATAAACATAGTAAATTTTATAATTCTGCACTTAGAAACAGCGGCTATAAGAATGCTAACATCAAATACAGAAACTCTTCTAACAATACTAATAGCACGAAGAAAAGAAAATCTAGAAAAATCATTTGGTTTACCCCTCCCTACAATTTGATGCTTAAAACTAAATTAGGACATAAATTCTTAAGCTTAGTCAACAAACACTTTTCAAAAACCAATCCTCTTAGCAAAATATTTAACAATAATACACTTAAGTTAAACTACAGCTGCACTGATAACCTGGAAAAAATTATTAAAAAACACAACAACAAAATCCTCAGTAAATATTATAACAAAAAAAAACATTGTAAATCGCAATGATCAAAGAGATCGTTCCAAGGACACAGGAACCAACACCAAGGATTGTAACTGTAGAAAACCTCAAGATAGCCCTCTACATAACAACTGTCTGGTTGACTCCATAGTTTATCTCTGCACCGTTTCCATAATTGAGAATCCCAAAACTATAAAGTTCTACATAGGTTCCACTAAAAATTCGTTCAAAACTCGCTGGTATCAACACACACTATCTTTCAATAATAATTCTTATAAATACAGTACTTCCTTATCAAAATACTACTGGTCTCTAAAGGAAAACAATAAAACAACCCCGGTTAAATGAAAAATCCTCGCAAGGGCCCGAACCTGCAACTCCCTACATGCACCTTGCTACCTTTGTCTCAATGAAAAAATAGAAATCATCAAATTTGTAGACAAGGTTAAACTGTTAAACCAGAGAAATGAGCTCACAGTCCACTGTAAGCACAGCTCAGCATTTAGATTAAAGTTCTGGTTATAGTGGTAAAAAGCTAAAGAGGGCACTCCAACCTGCCGGCTTGGTGGGCGCTTCTATTCTGGCTGGGCGTCCCGGGTGACCTTTGCGGGGTGTTTCGATTCGCCATGTGGCATACGATCTATGCCAGCCGTTCGGCTTGATAATGATCAGCGGAATGTGCGGGCGTGCAGTACTCCACCCGACATCGATTTTCGGGGAGCCAAGGATCTATAAATAGTGAAAAAACTGTGTGGGACAAAGGCCCTAAGAATCACGGTTATTTGTTATTGGTAAGACAGTCGTTGCTATGGTGAAGCGTGATGACTCTGGCCGACCAATCGGTATTGGTATGAACTCTGTCTAATGTATTAGCGTGATAATCAATATCGCTTTGTATGCCCCATAGCTTTTCAGGTATGCGTTCACCATTGGGTTTGGTATTTACAAAGCTTTGTGGTATTGATGTATGTCGGATCGTGCACCAACGGGAGCCTCTTGGGGCGTTCGGGTCGGACGGGTGTACCCATCAAGTATAGGTAGATTAATGTCTAAATGTTATTGTATACATATGTATGTGTATGTGCATATGAGTGTGTCTATAGAGGGAGATATAAATGCGTGGCTGTATATATGCTTATGTATGTGTACACGTGTATGTATATATGTACTTGTGTATGTTTGTGCGTGTATGTGCGTACGCATGTGTATGTGCATGCATGCCTATGTGTGTATTTTTACGCACGCATGAGTGTATGTGCATTTGGGCACACGTCTGTCCTCCTATACTGGTCAAGTATACAAATATCCGCACCACTTCCTGATGTGTATGTATGTGTATTCCCTTTACTTGTTGGGTTATATATGTATATCTGGTTCGGATGTACGTATGCTCTTGTGCGGGTATATGTGTGTGCCCGTACGGATGGATATGGATGCCTATACGTGCGAGAATATGTGTACATATGTTTATTCATATATATATGTATGTATGTGTGCTGTATGTATGCATGTATAAACATTTGATAGTATGACAGATGTTATATCAGGTTTCACGCCTTTCGATCGCCTAACAAACTGTAGTAACTAAAATATGAATTCAAAATATTATAGACCCCCCTATGAACAGCTGTTCAGGGCTATTTGCTGATGCTGTATATGAGTATATGTACATGTGTGTGTATGTGTGCATGTATGTGCGCGCACACGCGTGCGAGTACGTGTATATGTGCATACGTGTATGTGTATGTGGGTGTATGCCTATATATGCATGTGTGTGTATATATATATGTGTGTATATATATATGTATGGGTATGTATGTGTGTGTATATGTGTATGTGTGTGTATGTATATGTATGTATATATATATGTATGTGTATATATATATGTATGTGTATGTGTATATATATGCGTGTGTGTATGTGTGTGTGTATTTGTATGTATATATATATATATGTATGCGTGAGTAAGTGTGTGTGCATGTATGTATATATGCGTGCATGTATGTGTGTATGTATCCCAACCGCTGGACGTGTGTCCGCGTGTATACGTGTGCGTACTCCAGTTAGGCCCCGGTTGTCCAACAACATAAGTCTGCATATCTATGTATCTCATCTCAGTGCGGTGCGATGTTTTCTTTTGACTCGTTGACCTGGCTAAAGAGTATCAATTTCATGAACATCGATGTATCTATCTAGTTCATCTGAAGATTTATATGTCGCGGCCGTGGCGTGCGTATATGTGTTTGTGTGCGTGTAGTCAGTGTAAAACACATACAAGTGTGTATACTATTATTGAATTATAATTTTAGCAACAAGAACAAAGTAGATATAAGTATTAATTAATAATAATAATCTGACTTCAATCAAATCTTAATAACAACACCCACCACAATTAACCTTAAGCCTGCCCGCATATTTTCCAAATTAGAAGTTGCTTTACTCTGATTGGTCCACATTGTATATACAATAATACCTCCCTGATTAAAGGGGTCATGCTCGTTTTCAGAATTTTAAACCATTCATTTAAGAACTATCACATCACTTGACAAGACACAAAAATGTTGAAACAAAATGGCCACATTTGTAGTGATATTGTAATATAACCCTGTTATAATTTATGAATGAATAATATATATATATATATATATATATATATATATGGGCTCAGTACGATTAGTAGTTTAAAATTAGTTATGTAAGTAAAGCTATTGTTGCAAATTTCCAAAAAAATGGAAAAATATGAATTTCGTTGAGAAATCATTGCTTTTTTTTAGAAAAATACTATTCAAGCAAAGTAATAATTTGATAAGTGTTATTTGCACTCTAATCCGTCGGAAACAACGATTAAGCGGTGGTATGCTGAATTTAAACGCGGACGTACTGATACAAATGATGCTGAACGCTCAGGTCACCCAAAATCTGCATTTATTCCGGAAAACACCAAAAAATCCACAATCTCGTTTTAGCCGATCGTAAATTAAAGTTGCATGAGATAACAGAGGAGTTGAACATATCATAAGGCTGTGTATTCACCATTTTGCATGAACATTTCTCAATAAGAATGCTGTGTTCAAAGTGGGTGCCGCGTTTCTTCACAATCAATCAAAAACAACAACGCATCGATGGTTCAGTGCGTTGTTTGCAAAACAACAAGAAGTTTTAGCGTAAATATGTAACAATAAATGAAAAATGGATTCATCACTTCACTCTGGGTTCAAATCAGCAGTTAGCTGAGTGGATAGCAACAGACAAAAGCTGTCCAAAGCAACCAAAACGCCAACATCAGCAGGCAAGATTTTGCCCTCTGTATATTGGGATGCAAGACGTATTTTGTTCATCGATTACCTTGAGAAAGGAAGGGTCATCAATAGCGAATATTATATAGCATTATTGGTGCGTTTGAAGGAAGAAATCGCAAACAACGGCCACAAATGAAAAAGAAAAATGTGATCTTTCACAATAACCACGCACCGTGTAACAATTCGATTGCAACGATGGGAAAACTACATGAATTAAATTTTGAATTGCTTCTGCATCAACCTTATTCTCAAGATCTACCCACAATCAACTCCTGGCTATTTGCAGACATCAAAAGAATGCTCCAGGCAAAGAGATTTGGCTCCATTGAAGAAGTGGTATCAGAGACTGAAGCGTATTTTAAGGCCAAAGACAAATTGTTCTACAAAAATGTAGAAGCGTTGGAATAAGTGTATCAGCTTAGGAGAAGACTATGTTGATGAATAAACTTGAATTTGGCCTAAAAGTTGTTGTTTTATTAGTTAAGACCGGAATTTATTGAGTGATGTGCTACATATATGGTTGTGGGATCTCCCGCTTTTGTATATGATAATGAACTCAACTGAGTGTACATATAATCTTGCCATAGAGAGAACAGTAATCTCAGAATCTCAATTGTAGTTGCAGTTTACAGTGGAGAGTAATCGTAGAGATCCGTTACAGTTATCGAAGCGTTCCGACAGATACCGAAGCTACTCAAAACCAAGACTAGCTCTGAGGTCCACTCAGCTAAAATAAGTAAGACGGACATACTATTTCCGACGATGTCACTTCAAGACTTGTATATATTTAATTCTATTAATAATATTCCTGAATTAACTAAACCGTGATCCAGTTTGTATATTACGTTAAATAGAACCCACTTTTCTATCTCCATATTTGCTTTTTGTTTATTTTGTGCGGTTCCCCATCCGGAATCCACAACAAATTGGCGATGAAGACTCGAACTCACGTACACGTACATCGCCACAACAAGTTTGCTACGAAGGTTTCGAACACGTGTCGCCGCAATAACTTGGCGACAGAAGATTCAAACTTACGTATACCACACAACAACAGAACTCATACAGAACAACGTAAAAACCATAGTGCCACACAGGTCGACCACAAACAATCTGGCGACGCTATCGCAGATAATCGGCTAGCATAACAACTTTGGAACGAAAAGAGATAGAATGAAAAACTGTAAAAAATTGAACTGAAAGTTTTGTCTCCTTCAACAGAAAAATTTTCCACAAAATTTTCTACGTGATTAATTGCCAGAAAGCAATAGTTAAAAAACTAAACCCCTCACGGAATCAAAGCAGCAAACCATGGATGATTTCAGAAAGAAATACTAGAAATCATAAAAGAAGTGAAGAAAGACAATATAAATTAGAAGAAAGACAAATAGAAATGCAAAAGACAAATGAAGAAAGACAATTACAACTACAAGAACTATTAATAAAATTAACAAGTAACACACTAGAAAGGAACGCGGAAAAAAGGAAACATTTTCGCAAGATGCTGTATGGAACACGATAGAAACCTTTAATTACTCGATTGATGAAGACAAAAATGTCGGAGAATATTACAGACGATATGAAGACATTTTAATATCGATTGTCGGAACTGGACAGAAAAGAACAAGTTAAGGGTTTTGCTCAGAAAATTAGGTACGGAGGAATATACTAAATTTTTAGCGTATATTCTACCAAAGAAGACGAACGACTTAACGTTCAAGGAGGCAGTGACATGCCTCACTGAGCTATTTAGCCCAAAAATTTATTTGTTTCACAAAAGGTGGAAATGCCTTAATCTCGTGAAAGACGAAAACGGGGACTATTCAACACTCGCAGTCATCGTCAACATTTAAAAAGTTAAAAAAAATGTTTTTCACCCTCCCCAAAAGTAAAACAAGATTTTAATGACAGAACTACATGATACAAAGCAGCTAGTGACAGAAATCAAATAAAAAACAAGCCCCCCACCACTTCTGCATGTTACAGATGTGGTGGATTGCATTGGTTTAGAGATTGTCGGTTTAAATACAAAAATTGCCTAGCGTTTGGAAAAATTGGACACAAGGCAGCTGTTTGCAGAAACAAAAACTAGTTTAGTAGGGTAAGATCTACAAGAGTGGAATATGAAAACAAACAAAACACGAGGAAATATGTAAAATTTTAAATATTGAATAAGAAGATCAAATCACAACTGGATTTAGGTTAAGATATAACAATAACCATACTACAGAAATGGCGGAAGATGAATAGACCGACCATGTTACACACAAAGAAAAAAAAATTGCTAAATTGGTAACAGAAAAACGGATCAATTTCTGGTAGCCGACATAAACTGGAAAAATCAGAGCAAATTTGGTATGAGTTTAGAAATTCTTTCAACTTTCAGTGACCCACACGTGGTAAGATTGAATTTTCTGCTAATTTATTCTACCATATTTGTTTTTATTCATTTAATTTTGAGACTAAATTCTACTAAATTGTTGGTTTAAAAGCCGTTTCGACTTTTACTAAGTTTCAACTTAGTAAAAAAAAAAAATTATTTTATTTTATTTTATTTTCATATCTATTGAACAGGTGAAGAAGCTCATCCCTTGTTTCCTGGTTAGGATGTGGTTTCCGGTTTTTCTCTTTTCCAATCTTTTCACTCTATTTTATTTTATTTTTTTCAATTGGAGTAGATAGACTAAACTATTGCCCGGTTCACACTCCACCCACGTCTATTGAACAGGTGAAGAGGCTCATCCCTTGTTTCCTGTTTAGGATGTGGTTTCCGGTTTTTCTCTTTTCCAATCTTTTCACTCTTTTTATTTTATTTTATTTTATTCAATTGGAGTAGACAGACTAAACTATCGCCCGGTTCACACTCCACCCACGTCTATTGAACAGGTGAAGAGGCTCATCCCTTGTTTCCTGTTTAGGATGTGGTTTCCGGTTTTTCTCTTTTCTAATCTTTTCACTCTCACGTAGCCCCCTGCGCCTCAGTGGCGTTTCCGCCTTGCTTGGGGTGATATGATTAAAAATAAAAAAAATTTCGAAGCTGAAATAATCGTAAATGTGAAATTTCAGGGAAAAGCCAAAAAGTTAAAAATATATGTTATTAAAAACACACATACCTGGTAGGAACGGACTGGATGAAGAAGTTTAATGTATGGGATTTACCCGTTAGCACTTGTTGTAAATAAATAAAGAGTGTGTCGACAGACACTATGAAATTAAGAAAAGAATTACACAAATTCCAGAGATATTCCCAAGCAGTACAGGATGTGGTAACAAATTCGAAAAAAAAAAGCTCGCAAAGAAGAATGTGCAACCAGTATTTATACCACCCATAGTTACGAAAAAAACATTCAAACCAGGTGAACAAGTTTACTTCAGAATGTGAAAAAAATTACATGGCACATTGGGAATCTATAACAATTATAAATGGACTAAGAAATGCGATATACACAATACAGGGAGACAAATCTACCCACAAGAGACACACAAACCAAATACAGAAAAGAAATGAGGAGCCAAGCTCAAAAAACGATATCACGATGGAATAAATTTTTTAAGCCGTTGAGAATAACAGAAAATAAATGAAAAATATATTAACTCCTCCCAAAATAGAAGCTAGGGAGGGGGTGTTGTGGGTTCTCCCTCTTTTGTATATGATAATGGACTCGACTGAGTATACATATAATCCTGCCATAGAGAGAACAGTAATCTCAGAATATCAATTGTAGTTGCAGTTTAAAGTGGAGAGTAATCATTGAAATCCGTTACAGTTATCGAAGAGTTCTGACAGATACAAAAAGCTACTCAAAAACCAGACTAACTCTGAGCTCCACTCAGCTAGAATAAGTTACACGGACATACTATTTCCAACGATTTCACTTCAAGACTTATATATATTTAATTCTACTAATAGTATTCTTGAATTAACTAACCCGTGTTCCAGTTTATATATTACGTTCAATATAACCTACTTTCTATCTCCATATCTGTTTTTGTTATTTATTATTTTGTGCAGTTTCTCATCCGGAATACACACACACACACACACACACACACACACACACACACACACACACACACACATATATATATATATATATATATATATATAATTTTGAGTGATACGAATCACTCTACCCGGATTTCAACCGTTAGGTCTCTTTAAACAGAAAACCAATGGA
Source organism: Ascarosepion bandense (assembly GCA_037127315.1). Classification (NCBI taxonomy): domain Eukaryota; kingdom Metazoa; phylum Mollusca; class Cephalopoda; order Sepiida; family Sepiidae; genus Ascarosepion; species Ascarosepion bandense. The sequence continues at coordinate 2,703,274 of JBBBDQ010002059.1, forward strand.
TGTTGGCCCCTAAATATAAACACCGGAAGGAAGAGTAGTAGTAAAAGAAGAGGAGGAGGAAAAAAAATTCCAAATTAGAGAACAGGAATTACCCACTACCAAAAAAGGGGTAGCAGTCTAAAGGAAAGTAGAAGTTCATCAGGGTTCGTAAGTACCCAGGACTTTGTTCTTTAAATGCCTACATTTTCATATTACTTTGCTTTTTGCGTTTAGTAATTTTCTTTTATTTCTAAAAGAAATAATGGACAATTTTTTTCCTAACACAGTCTGCAGCAGAAAAATCGCCCGGTTCAAACTCCACCCACGTCTATTGAACAGGTGAAGAGGCTCATCCCTTGTTTCCTGTTTAGGATGTGGTTTCCTGTTTTTCTCTTTTCCAATCTTTTTACTCTTTTTACTTTATTTTATTTTATTTTCAATTGGAGTAGATAGACTAAACTATCGCCCAGTTCACACACCACCCACGTCTATTGAACAGGTGAAGAGGCTCATCCTTTGTTTCCTGTTTAGGATGTAGTTTCAGGTTTTTCTCTTTTCCAATCTTTTCACTCTTTTTTTTAATTTAATTTAATTTTTTTTCAATTGGAGTAGACAGACTAAACTATCGCCCAGTTCACACTCCACCCACGTCTATTGAACAGGTGAAGAGGCTCATCCCTTGTTCCTTGTTTAGGATGTGGTTTCCAGCTTTCTCTCCAATCTTTTCATCACTCTTTTCTCTTTTTTTCAATTGGAGTAGATAGACTAACTATCGCCCGGTTCACACTCTACCCACGTCTATTGAACAGGTGAAGAGGCTCATCCCTTGTTTCTTGTTTAGCATGTGGTTTCCGGTTTTTCTCTTTTCCAGTCTTTTCACTATTACGTAGCCCCCTGCGGGTCAGTGGCGTTTTAGCCTTGCTTGGGGTGATATGATTAAAAAAAAAATGTTCACGGTTTTTCCTGCTCTCGCCTTCTTTACAATTTCCACTTCACGCATGGGGTTCATCTGATAACTGACTGACTGAGTGACTGACTGACTGACTGACTGACTGAGTGACTGACTGACTGACTGACTGACTGAGTGACTGACTGACTGACTGACTGACTGAGTGACTGACTGACTGACTGACTGACTGAGTGACTGACTGACTGAGTGACTGAGTGACTGACTGACTGAAAGCTAGTTCTCGAGATTCGATGAAGAGAAGGCTTTTGCTAAGGCCAAACGACCTTTTTCCCAGGGACCATTCTAATCATTGCCCCGAGAAAGCAGCTGTATACAGACGATATTTCTCAATGAGTTTGACAACAGGGATGAAATTTGTACGAGAATTTCGTAATATTTGTGTTGTATCGTCGAGGTGGTAAACCATACACAGATGATACAATATCTTATTCGTTAGATACGATATAATAGTCCGTAGTAGATCGCAACAATGTGGGTGGTTGAGTTAGCAAGTAACACGCAGGTTAACAGTAGCCCTCAGCTCACACTAACTTTCTCCTTCAACCGACTCACTCTTTCTATATATAAGGGAACCCGGTCATGTGATCGAGCCACGTCACAACAATTTGTGAACCTTAGAGTGAAAGAAAAAACGTTTTAGATGAGGTCTTTTACGTATCCTGGTTATGATGATAAACTATATCTGGCAGCAAGGTCTCTGAAGGGGAAGTTTTGAGGACCACTTCTTAATTGCTGTTGTTCTCAGTTCTACCCTGACTACTTAACACGTTACAACACAAATATGGGTAAATAGTTAACACGCCGAACAGGGGTCAAATCACTACGAAATCACTACGAAATTATAAAAGTATATCTTAAAAAAAAAAAAATTTTGAAGAAGAGGCGTATTACCAGCGGTAATTTTTTTTAAAAAGCAGAAACATTACCTGGAATACATATTTGAAAATAAAAGTATTATCAACAATAAATCAGAACCTCAACAAAATCATCTTTACAGAAATAGGTCATTGAAACCTAATTTACAAACTGATTTCTAACAAAGAATATATTTTCTATTTATACGAACCTTTCTTAAATATTTTGTCTGCATTAAATGACACAGTTTATATGCGGTAAAATAAAATAAATTTAAACCCTGATCTACAAACTGATTTCTTACAAAGAACACATATTCTATTCATACGAATCATGTTAGCATTAAATAACCCACTGAGTTTGATATGCCGTAAAATAAAATACATTCAAACCCTGATCTACGAACTGATTTCTTACAAAGAATACATATTCTATTCATCCGAACAGATCCTAAAATCTTGTCAGCATTAAGTGACCAAGTTGGGTGTTGATATCTCAAAAACTGAATAAACCCAAACACTGATATAGAAACTCATTTCTTTCAAAGAATCCATATTTTATTCATACAAAGCTATCATTAAAATCTTGTCGGCATCAAATAATCGATCTGAATTATTATGCCGTAAAATAAAATAATTCGAAACCCCTCAGCTACAAACTGATTTCTTATAAAGAATATATAGTCTGTTCATACGAACCTATCTTAAAAATCTTAAAGGAATTAAAAAACACATTGACCTTGATATAACGTAAAACAAATTAACCAAACGAAACGTTTAACGTAACCCATTCAAAATAAATATAAATAAGTATTTAATAGCCATTAAAAAAAGAAAAACAATAGTTATACTGAGCAGCGAAAAGAACTGATATATTCATCTGATAAAAATAAATATCATGCCTTTTTGACACAACCGATTTCAAGAGCGGGTCACCCGTTTTAGGCAGGCAATTGCCAAGCAGTCGAAGCATTAGGAAAAGAGAATCAGTTCCACTTTTTTTTTCTGACAACTTGTCTAGTAATTACAGCTTGCAGGAGACCAAAGAGAGAGATTTATTAAATTCTTTTTTTTTCTTCTGAAAATGTTAATTCTTTGATGGTTGCAAGAGGGAACAAACCACGAACTGCCTTCGGCATTTACGTTAATATACGGACGTACATTCTTGTTCAACTTCGAGATACGTCGATTTTTTTTTCATCTCAATATTCTACAAAAACTTTCAAGTCGAAGAAAGGGATATATCTTCCATTTCTGTCGTAGCCTATTTGCAGTTCTTTAGAAAGATGCCTACAAAACAAAGACTGTGATATTATTATTTAAATAAATCAATCTATCTATCTATCTATCTATCTATATATATATATATATATATATATAAACTTATAAATGGAACTTTGTCTCTGTGTGTGTGTGTGTGTGTGTGTGTGTGTCCATTACCTATAGACTCCGAAACGGCTGAACCGATTTTCTTGAAAATTTACACAATTGTACTATAAGCGTCTGCGAGTGTTCTTAGCTAGGTTTTATGTTGAGGTACCTCGGATAAATTTAGAAAAAATCGAAAATCGATAACCGAAAAAATCGGGTTATAGAAGGAGTGGTCCGATTTTAATCAAATTTGATACATTCATAGACAAGACATAAGAAACGATATTCAGAAGTTTCAAGGTTGCAGTTCTTACTATAGTGCAGAAAATCGATAATATATATATATATATATATATATATATATAAAAGGCAAGATGTGTCTGTGTGTGTGTCTGTTTATCTGCCTATATGTCTGTATTTTTTTCAGCCCTTTTATTTTAGTTTTCGCTTCGGTTTTGGCTCTAAGTAGGTATAATTGTAGTTCTTCGTCTCGGCCATGATACCATTTACTCAGAAGACTTATTTAGCCTTCAAAATTCAGTTTACAACGAAAAAACTTATTTGATATCGATACCAGGAAATGCAAATTTGATTAACATCCATTCATTTTTCTTTCAGTCTACGGTTTCGCTTTAACTGGAAACAACTATTGTTTTGTAGTCTTTCCTGCCAACGTCCAAAGAGTCTGAGCTCCAGGACCATGGATTAGTTTTAAAGCTTTCATTACACCCGAACAACACCGGGCTATACTGCTAGTATATATATATTTAGTGTATGGAGACTGCAGATAATTTTCTAAACATATACTGTTAAATATAAACGACAATGAATGTCTATTATGTTTAATCATGAGCCGTTCTAAACATCGTATTTGGGCTTTAATTTCAGGTAAAAATAAAGAAAAAATTCTCTAACATTTAGATAATTTTTTTATTATGCTGTTTCTGAGCTTTTGGCTTATATGAGCCATCTTCAGAGAGGTTACCGGGACGTTAACCTAAAGACATTGCTATGCAACGATAACAGTTACCGAATAGCAGACACGGTTCGTAAATATGTGATGTGGTTCCATTGCGTTACACCGCGTGAAAGACCGAAACGTTAAGAGATTAACAGTTAAATGCATTGTAAACTGTTTTGACTAGCTTGAAATGTGATTTTATTAAGTGTGGGTTGTTTATATATATATATATATATATATATATATATATATATATATACTCATTTATCTTTCTACAAATATGTTATAGTGCCCTATCTACATTGGAATGAACTCTTCCTCCATCATAAATACTAACCTGCGAGACTTCTTAGAAGAGGCAGTTAAGACGACGTGTAACTTGACAGTTCGGGCGGACACTTCTGTCTGCTAATAATACTGTTGTTTTGTAGATATGTTCTGTTATTCCAATACACTGGTTCAACCTACTTTCTTCTTTTCGTGTTTTAGATCGAGCTTAGTTTTTTATCTATCTATCTATCTATCTATCTATCTATCTATCTATCTATCTATCTCAGTCTGTTCATATCTATCTATCTATCTATCTATCTATCTATCTATCTATCTATCTATCTTACATTCTGTTCCTATCTATCTATCTATCTATCTATCTATCTATCTATCTATCTATAATGAAGAAAACTGAAACTGGTTATAAAAAACCGACAATTGGAAATGATTTGTTTGAACATTATTTTCATATCATAAAATAAATATTTTTTTCTTGGATTCAGAAATGCCTCGTTTATTTGTTTGAAGTAGAATTAAATATTTTCCAGCAACGATTCCTCATCTTTTTTAAATCGAGCAATTCCCTAAATATTGATTGGTCAGTCAGTTAAGTGCCATACGTGATACACGCTTGTGCGATCATGTTTTTTTTTTAATCCTCTCACCCCAAGCAAGGCATTCCACTGCCACTATTGCGCATGGGGCTACATAGGGGAAGGTAAAGAGAAGGAGTGGTTAGACATATGGAATGTCAGGAGGAAGGTGACAGATGAGTAAGGATAGCGAAGATGAGGGTTGGGCAGATGGGAAGAGTGTTTGATAGAATGGGATTAGGTTAGTGTGTTAGGAGATGTCTATTGACCTTACATTTAAACTCCTGGAGATTGTAGCCGTCGGGGAAGCAATTGTGTGGAAGAGAATTCCACAGTCGGGAAGTGCGAGGAAAGAAATTGTTGGAGTAGAAGTTGCGGTTGCATTTTATCGGTTTCACTGTAAAAGGGTGGGATCTAGTTGCTAATCTAGTATCTCGTGCAAATTCGTATTTAGGGGGCACCAGTGATCTAAGTTCATCGGAGCAGAAGCCGTGAAAGTATTTATAGAAGAGACACAGGGAAGCCACGTCGCGCCGGTGAGAGAAAGACTGCAGGCGGTCTCCCAAGTCGGTATCTATCACATTACAGACCCTCCTCTGAACCTTATCGAGAAGCCCGAGGAGAACAGCAGGGGCACCCGACCAGATATGGCAGCAGTATTCAATGCACGGGCGGATGGTAGATTTATAAATGTGCAGGATAGATTTAGACGGAAAAAACTTCCGGGCCCTACACAGAGAACCGACTTTCATAGCAGCGGATTTAGCAATGGATTCGATATAGTCATTCCATTTGAGGTCCGCTGAAAGTGTGAGACCAAGGAGGCGTAGTGCTTTACTCTCTGGGAGGCAAGCCTGGTCCATGCTAATGGGAGGTAGGTGAGATTGTCGATGATGGTTAATTGAGAGTAGCTTCGTAAGAGACATGACTGACTGGGCAGAAGATTACCCCCATTATTTTCTGCGGTAGACTGGTTGCCAGCCAAGGCTATAGAACCCAATCTGTCCTGTTATTTAACCCATAACTGGAAGAAAGAGACGGGTTAATACCTATCCCAAGGGTATTTGCGCGTAAGTGAATGCACTGAATTCAACTGGAATTGCATATCTATCTATCTATCTATCTATCTATCTATCTATCTATCTATCTATCTCAGTCTGTTCTTATCTATCTATCTATCTATCTATCTATCTATCTATCTATCTATCTATCTATCTATGTGTGTATGTGTGTGTGTATAATGAAGAAAACTGAAACTGTTTATAAAAAACGGACAATTGGAAATGATTTGTTTGAACATTATTTTTGATCGATACCTCTATCCTGATCTAATACAAACTTCCCAGTGTGGGGGAAAACTGGTTACATTCACTCTCTCCCAGTCTATACCAATTACATTTCATGACCCAGACTATCACCAGTCTCTATGAACGGATGTCCCTTCGAGGAAGCACCGTGCCCTGAGATGATATTGGGCTTCAGACTCACAACCGACCTCGTGTAACTCCTTTATACGATCAACGGAAAAGATGCAGTTAAAACGTTCAGCTCTCTCTGCCGCTCTATCTGATTCCTCCTATTATCCTCAGCCAGATCAGACCGAAAATGGAGTACAGTCGCCAGATTTTGGCAGGGACTTCGAAGACCTCACTTTCCTGTCTTGATAGAGTTCAAAAGCGTCTTCGAGATTTCGTGGGAGAAGAATTGTTTTCCGCGTTCCTACCTCTCTATCAGAGGCAGGAATGTAACAATTCCCCCACTGCTCTGACGTTACTACAATGAAAAGTGCTCGAACGAATAGCATCACCTAGACTGGAATTCACGCCTAGGACTCGCCCTGCCACTTATATAGTAACAGACCACTCACACTCCCTCCGTATTCCATCAATGAGAAATTCTACCTTAAATGTTTCTTTCAGTACACCATGACCCTATGAAAGAAACTCCCAAAAGGGTGCTTCTCCGATCACTACAATCTTGATCTCTTCATATCTAGATTTAACCGTTATTTTACCCTCCCATCCACATACCCTCCCATCCACATACCCTCCCAACCAAATAAAAGCTGGAAAATTTTATTTAAATACCTACTACCTAGCTGCAGATGTGCGTCATGGTGCAATGGATATCGGCTCGTAACGAGAAACCGGGGAGCCGATTTCGAAATCCAGTTGAATTCAGTGCATTCACTTACGCACAAATACCCTTGGGAAATGTATTAATCCGTCTCTTCCCGCCAGTTATGGGTTAAATAAACCGATAGATTGGGTTCTATAGCCTTGGCTGGCAACCAGTCTACCACAGAAAGCAATGGCAATCTACTGCGGGATAATCATCCGCCCAGTCAGTCATGTCCCTTTCGAGACATGATCGCCCAAGCGTCTATCACGTATGGCACTTAACTGACTGACTCCCTTGCTTGCTCTTACTGTCAATCACTCAGTTAATTGTCATACGTGATACTCGCTCGGGCGATTATGTCACTTTCGTAGCATAACTGACTAGGTAGGGAGAAGATTTTCCCGAAGTAGGCTACCGTTACTTTCTGCTGTAGTCTGGTTGCCAACAAAAGATATAGAACCAAAGCTGTCCTGTTATTCAACCCATAGCTAGAGGGAAAAGAGAGAAATTAATATATTTTCTAAGGGAGAAGTAAGTTCCACTCAAGCAACTTCTTCAAACTGCGAACCACGGCCCTCTCAAGAGTATATTTTTCTAATCACTGCAATCTTGACCTGTTCAAGTCTAAAATCTTATCTTCCTCTTCAATCTATATAAACTATCCCTTAACTTACCCCCTTCCTCAAGTGGCTCTTAGGACTTGTGCAGGGTGAACCATATTTTTAAAAAAGCTTAACTGCCACGTATGATTGATAGTATGGTAAGATATTGATGTAATGAATATGTATACACCTTGGTTCCTTCTCACTGTAATATGATTGGCCGGTGTCAACCATAAATACAGACTAAGACAAAGACGCCTAGGACCGCGCCTATTGGAACGCCTATTGACTATGCCTATTGCATAAGTCTACGCATAAGCATACTGCATGCGACTACGACGAGTACCGGTCCATTACGGCTACTTGCTAGATTATCCTACCCGGTTACATTTGCCAAAACCACTTAGCTACTTCGAATAATATATATATATATATATATCCTTTTCCGGGACATATCAGATATTTACGTTATTAAGCAGTTTTGACTCAATCGGTGTAAATATGTGAAAATATCTCGTACATAAATTACAGACAAAACCAAGTCAATGAGAACGACCTCAACGTGGCCTCTTAGTCAACTAAAGTGGGCCTTAGAAATATTTAAATATGCATGGAAACCCCAGGATTAGAGTAACCATTAGTTAGGATTTATATTTTCTATTACATTTTGTAAAACGCAGGAGGTTAAAATGAGGGGAGCAGGAAAAATAGAAAACAAATTCATTAGTAGAAATGGTAAATGGTGTGAGTCATTGAGATCGAAGATGGCAATTGACGTTAATTAAACCTTTTTAGAGATTTTAGATGTCAGGTAAGCAAGTATAAGGACGGGAGTTCTACAGGCGGGAAGGTAAGAGGAAAGAAACTACTGGAGTAGAACTGAAGATTACATTTTCCTATTTTGATAGTTAACCCCCTGCGCATCAGTGGCGTTTTCGCCTTGCTTGGTGGGGATATGATTAAAAAAAAAAACAAAAAAAAGGGCGGGGCCTAGTTACCAATCGGGTTAACTCATGAGGGAGGGGCAACAAGGAATGAAGCGTGTCGGAGCAGAGGCCGTGAAAATAGTAGCAAAAAAACACAGAGTGAAGCCATGTTCCGTCGGTGAGAAAGTGGCTGAAGGAACGCAGCAAAATCAGGACCAATTTCATTGCAGGTTCTTTTTCAGATTTTGTCGGGAATCACGAGATGAACAACGGGGGCATTTGACTCGATATGGCAACAATATTCAATAAACGGACGATAGTAACGAAGGCTCTGATACCTGGTATTGGTAATATATATTTTTTAATTTCATTTTTACCTTAATTATGAGTCGAAATTGAAGAGAATTCCCTGATTTTTCAATGAAAATTCGAAATACAATTTACGGTAATTTAATTTTTGGCTTAATTCTTGTTGCTCAAAGCCATAAAGTCTATTGTAATTTGAACGAAATCAGATCATACGCTAATGACTGTCGTCTGATTTCGATGAAAGATCAGTCATTTTTTTTTTTAAATCTAAATAAGGCGACAATGTATCGACATGAATTAGATTCGATGTGTAATCGTGCTAAATCAAACTAAAAATTGTTTGTTAGAATTGACTGTCAGTCACTTATAGCAGAAGTTACAAAACTACTGCCCGGGGGTCGGATTTCGTCTGCGATGTCAATTTATTGAATCCACCTTCTGCACTGTGCCACAAATGATCTAAAATACAGGGTGGTCCAAAAGCATAATATTTATTTTGAAATTACAGATACAATTATATTTACTAATACAATTATTACATTGACAGTTAAATAGATATATACAGGATGGTCCAAAAGTAGGTGGACAGTAACTGATAATATTTATTTTGAGATTCTTCTTCTTCTTCTTCTTCTTCTTCTTCTTCTTCTTCTTCTTCTTCTTCATGTTGCGTGTCCCTTCAGGATGTAGGCGATCATGGACTTTCACTTGGCTCTGTCTCTTGTCGCTCTCAATAATTTTTCTCTTGCTATCTCTCCGTCAACCATTTGCTCAGACCTAACAATTACCTCTCGTGCTGCTTTCCCCTGTCTCTCCTTCCATTTATCCGACCTGTGAGTATCAAGTTCTTCAGCCCTTCCTTCCTCACTACGTGTCCCAGGAACCTCATTTGTCTCTTCCTCATATTAAACTATTGATCATCACAAGTTCTTCTTCTTCTATGTGCCCTGTCCCTTCAGGACGTAGGCGATCATGGATCTCCACGTCTCCCTATCCCTTGTGGCTCTTAGTATGTTTGCTCCTGTTGCTCCTGGCAACCCCCGTTCCGTCATCCACCCGATCAGACCCTGCAAATATGTTATCCGCTGCCTTCCTCTGTCTCTCCTTCCTTCTATCTGGCCAGTCAGTATCAGGTTCTCCAGGCTCTCCTTCCTCATTGCATGTCCCAGGAACTTCAGTTGTCTCTTCCTGATGCTCAGCATCAATTTCCTTTTTGTTGCCATTCTTTCTAACACCTCGTCGTTGCTTGTATGCTTAGTCCACGATATCCGTAGCATCCTTCTGTAGAACCACATTTCGGCCGCTTCCAGTTTGGTCCTCATTTTCGATGATATTGTCCAGCATTCACAGCCGTATTGAAGAACTGACATCACGTAGCAGTCTAGCACTCTTTTCTTCGTTTCTATTGAGATTTTCTTGTGTGTTAGTATTTTGCTCATCTTCTGGAACGCGTCCTTTGCCATGCCAATTCGCCTTCGGATCTCCATGTCGCACTTTCCATCTCCTGTTAGAACACTTCCTAGGTACTTAAATTCTTGTACTTGTTTGATTCTGTTATCCCCCACCTGTATTTGGCATTTTGGGTTGTATCTTTTGCTGATGACCATGCACTCATCACAAGTTACACAGCGTTAAAGTCTTCGACAAGTTTTTTTGCACAAGTCTCTTTGTGTATTAATTTCTTGAAATGCATCTCTTATAATCATTTTTCAAATGACCAACACTTTTTGGTTTCCGACTATAAACTTTGACCTCAAGAACTCCTCAAAAGACAATTGTTTGACCTTATCCAGTCATTCCTTTCAAATCGCACAGTGAAAGCAGTATTGATCATGCCTCCCAATACTATCATACGAACGCGGGTGTCGCTCAAGGCTCTATTCTATTAGGTCCTATGTTTTTCCTTATCTACATTAACGATGTGCGTTGTGGCGCAGTGGATATCGGCTCGGAACGAGAAATCGGAGAACCGAGTTCGAATTCCAGTTGAATTCATTGCATTCACTTACGCGCAAATACTCTTGGGAAAGGTATTAATCAGTCTCTTCCCTCCAGTTATGGGTTAAATAACAGGACAGATTGGGTTCTATAGCCTTGGTCGGCAACCAGTCTACCGCAGAAAGCAATGGCAACCTACTGCGGGATAATCTTCTGCCCAGTCAAACGAATTCGAGACATGATCGCCCAAGCGTGTAACGCGCATGGCACTTAACTGACTGACTGACATTAACGATCTTCCAGATGTAATAATATCCCAAATAGGCATATACGCTGACGACACTACGGTTTACTCTCGCATCGATCAAAAATCTGCCGAGGCTGACAAAGCAAACGTCACTGCCGAGCTTGAAAATAACTTTCAATCCGTGGCGGACTCGAGTAAGACAGGGCTCGTGAATTTTAACGTTCCAAAACGAAGCTGCTATCTATTACCAACACAGATAATCGCTCCTACCCCGCATTAGCATGGATCAGGCTAGTCTCCCTGAAAGCAAAATACTACGCCTCCTCGGGTTATCTCTCACAACAGATCTCGAGTGGAATGACGACATAGAATCCATAGCTAAATCTGCTACTAAAAAGGTCTGTTCTCTGTATAAGGCCAGGAAGTTTTTCCCGTCTGAAACAATCCTGCACATATACAAATCTATCATCCGCCCGTGCATTGAATACTGCTGCTATATCTGGTTGGGAGCTCCTGCTATTCACCTAGGGGTCCCTGACAAAATCCAGCGGAAAATCTGTAACGTGATAGATCCCTACTTGGCAGCTCGGATGCAGTCACTTTCTCACCGGCGTAATGTGACTACGCTACGTCTCTTCTACAAATACTTTCACGGCTTCTGCTCCGATGAACTTAACCCACTGGTGACCCTATATATGAATTTACTCGAGCTACAAGATTAGCAACTAGGTCCCACCCTTTTACTGTGAAACCAATAAATTGTAAATGCATATTCTACTCCAGTAGCTTCTTTTCTCGCACTTCCCGTCTGTGGAATTCCCTTCCGTTTACTTGCTTCCCCAACAGCTACAATCTCCAAGAATTTAAATGTAAAGTCAATAGTCATCTCCTGTCTCACTAACTTGCAGCCTCTCTCTCATGTTCCTTTCTCCGTCCACTCCACTCTCATCAGTATTCTCATCCTTCTCTTATCCACTTCCTGACATCCCCTATAACCTGTCACTCTTTCTCATAACTTTCCTCCTATGTAACCCCCTGCAAAACAGTGGCAGTAAAATTGCTTGCTTGGGGCGATATGATTATAAAATAAAGAGTTCAAGTCAGGTGAACATACTAACCAATCAATTGAACCTCTTCGGCCAATTTATTTCTCAGAAAATGTTTTATCAGGATACTGACGAGCTGCTCTTGAATAAAGTGGAGGTGCCCCATTTTGTTGGAAATAATGCTCATCTGAATTAGGCTGTTGTTTTAACTGGGGAACAACTTGATTCATTAGAATTTAAAGCCTACTCCCTAATTTTGGTTGGTTGGTTGGTTGGTTCGTTGGTTGGTTGTTTTGTTTTTATGGCAAATCAACCTCGGCGGGTCATTTATTGCCAACTAAACTTTATTTATTTATTGCTGGTAATAACTTTTTCTTTTTTCAACAATTTATTGTTGTTTTTTTTATATAAGTTTTATGTCTACTAATACATTTTTCTTTTCGTGTATCAAGATTCATTGAGATTTGTTTTTAAGGGCAGGGTCCCCAAGTCCTACCCAGTTATTTAACCCATAACTGGAGGGAAGGGACGGATTAATACTTTTCCCAAGAGTACCAGTGCTTAAATGAATGCAGGGTATTCAACTGGAATTTGAACTCGGCTCACCGATTTCTCTTTCCGAGCAGATATTCACTGCACCACAATGCACATCCGTCACTATTCGCTTACAGCACCTGGTATTCCCAAGCGGTCTCCCATATAAGTACTGACCAGGCTCAACGTTGCTTAACTTTGGTGATCGAGCGAGAATAGGCCGTAAGCCCCCTACTTTTGGACCATCCTGCCTAATTATTTATATGGAATTATCAATAGATTGTAGTTAAGCATCAGTCAGTTAAGCACTATACGTGATACATGATTGGGCGATCATGTCTCGTAAGTGACATGACTGACTGGGTAGAAGATTTTCCCGTAGTAGGTTGCCATGTCATTTTGCGGTAAACTGGTTGCTAACCAAGGCTATAGCTCCCAAACTCTCTTATGTCTGTGAGCAAACATTTATTAATGAGTTATGTAAGCGTTGTGGTGCAGTGGATGTCGGCTCAGAACGAGAAATCGGGGAGCCGTGTTCGAATTCCTTGGATTCGCTTACGCACAAATACCCTTGGGAAAGGTATCAGTTCGTCTCTTTCCTCTAGTTATGGGTTAGATAACAGGACAGATTGGGTTCTGTAGCCTTGGTTGTCAACCAGTCTACCGCAGAAATTAATGGCAACCTACTGCGTGATAATCTTCTGCCCAGTCAGTCATGTTTCATCGAATGAGGTTGACTGGCGAACATTTGAAAGTGTTTTTTTGTAGTTTGATGCAGCAGTTCCAAAGCAAATATTGTTTATATCTTAAAAGGTAAATGACAGTCTAACACATCTTACTTCGCTGCTTAGTTTGTGATATTCGAATATTTGCGCACTTGGTGTGATATAATTATTTTATCACTAATGTCGTCTCCTTTTAAATTTTTGTTAAGTAAATGTCTTTTGCGTCTTTATTTATTGTGAATTATTCAGTGTTTTGATTGAAGAAAATCGTTATCTAGCACGCGCTCGTCATTCTCTCAGTTATTTGGCCCTCTGCAAAAAAAAGTTTAGTGACCCCTGGCCTAGAAGAAACAAACCACGCGTGGGTCAGCCGATGGTCGACGTCCAGGCAGAGGTTGAAAATTTTAATTAAGTCAGAATTAAAGCGAAGATGTTTTCCATGCTTAAATTCAATCTAAAAATCGGGGGACTTATAGAAAACGCTTCATGGTCTTCGTTAAATTTTTTTCATTTCTTTCTTTTTTCATTTTTTTTTTCTGTTTTCATTCTTTCTTTTATTTCTTTTTGACTTTCTTTCCGTTTTCATATTTTGAATTTTCATTGTTTTTTTACATTATTTTCCTTTTCTTCTTTCTTTATCTTTTTCTTCTTTCTATTTTCATTCTTTAACTTTTTCCATATTTCTTTGTTTCTGGTTGTCTTTCTTTTTTTAATCCCTTTTCTTTCTTTTTTCATTCTTCCTTTTTTTTTTTTTTCATCCTTTATTCCAAATTATCTTTCAATGTGATTAGTTTATTTTTTTGGCTTCCTTGATTTCTTTTTATCTAAATTTCTTTAAGACTTTTTATTTTTTTCTTTATTTGGGTATTTTTCTTACTTTTTTCGTCCTTTCTTTATTCGTTCTTTCCTTTTATGTTTTCTTTCTTTTTCTTTCTGTATTACTTTTTCTTTTTTTTTTCCTTTCTTTCTTCTTTTTTAATTTCTTCGTTCCATTCAACTTCCATTCTTTCTTTCTTCCTTTCTCATTTCTTTACTTTCTTCTTTCACTTTATGCTTTCTTTCTTACTTTCTTCCTTCCTTTCTTTCTTGTTTTCTTAATTCCTTTTTTCTTCTTTCGTTCCTTTCTACGTTCCTTTCTTTCTTCCTTTTCGTCTTCATTTCTTTTCGTATTCCTACTTTCTTTCTTTCTTTCTTTCTTTCTTTCTTTCTTTCTTTCGTCCTTTTGTCTATTTTCCTTTATTTCTTCCTTCATTCTTTTCTTTCTTCCTTTCTTTCTTGCTTCCTTAATTCTTTTCTTTCTTCTTTCGTTCCTTTCTTCGTTCCTTTCTTTCTTCCTTTTCGTATTCATTCCTTTTTATATTCCTTCCTTCCTTCCTTCCTTCCTTCCTTGCTTCATTTCTTTCTTTCTTTCATTCTTTCTTTTTTTCTATTTTCCTTTATTTCTTCCTTCATTCTTTTCTTCCTTCCTTTTTTCTTGTTTTCTTTATTCATTTCTTTCCTTCTTAGTTCCTTTCTTCGTTCCTTTCTTTCTTCCTTTTCGTCTTCATTCCTTTTCGTATTCCTTCCTTCCTTCCTCCCTTCGTTTCTTTCTTTCTTTCTTTCGTTCTTTCATTCTTTTTTCTATTTTCCTTTATTTCTTCCTTCATTCTTTTATTCCCTCCTTTTTTGTTTTCTTTATTCATTTCTTTTCTTCTTAGTTCCTTTCTTCGTTCCTTTCTTTCTTCCTTTTCGTCTTCTTTACTTTTCGTATTCCTTCCTTCCTTCCTTTCTTTCTTTCTTTCTATTTTCCTTTATTTCTTCCTTCATTCTTTTTTCCTTCCATTTTTCTTGTTTTCTTTATTCATTTCTTTCCTTCTTAGTTCCTTTCTTCGTTCCTTTCTTTTTTCCTTTTCGTCTTCATTTCTTTTCGTATTCCTTCCTTCTTTCTTTCTTTCTTTCTTTCTTTCGTCCTTTTGTCTATTTTCCTTTATTTCTTCCTTCATTCTTTTCTTTCTTCCTTTCTTTCTTGTTTCCTTAATTCTTTTCTTTCTTCCTTCGTTCCTTTCTTCGTTCCTTTCTTTCTTCCTTTTCGTATTCATTCCTTTTTATATTCTTTCCTTCCTTCCTTCCTTCATTTCTTTCTTTCTTTCTTTCATTCTTTTTTCTATTTTCCTTTATTTCATCCTTCATTCTTTTCTTCCTTCCTTTTTTCCTGTTTTCTTTTTTCATTTCTTTCCTTCTTAGTTCCTTTCTTCATTCCTTTCTTTCTTCCTTTTCGTCTTCTTTTCTTTTCGTATTCCTTCCTTCCTTCCTTTCTTTCTTTCTTTCTTTCTTTCTTTCTTTCTATTTTCCTTTATTTCTTCCTTCATTCTTTTTTCCTTCCATTTTTCTTGTTTTCTTTATTCATTTCTTTCCTTCTTAGTTCCTTTCTTCGTTCCTTTCTTTTTTTCCTTTTCGTCTTCATTTCTTTTCGTATTCCTTCCTTCCTTCTTTCTTTCTTTCTTTCTTTCTTTCTTTCTTTCTTTCGTCCTTTTGTCTATTTTCCTTTATTTCTTCCTTCATTCTTTTCTTTCTTCCTTTCTTTCTTGTTTCCTTAATTCTTTTCTTTCTTCCTTCGTTCCTTTCTTCGTTCCTTTCTTTCTTCCTTTTCGTATTCATTCCTTTTTATATTCTTTCCTTCCTTCCTTCCTTCATTTCTTTCTTTCTTTCTTTCATTCTTTTTTCTATTTTCCTTTATTTCATCCTTCATTCTTTTCTTCCTTCCTTTTTTCCTGTTTTCTTTTTTCATTTCTTTCCTTCTTAGTTCCTTTCTTCGTTCCTTTCTTTCTTCCTTTTCGTCTTCATTCCTTTTCGTATTCCTTCCTTCCTTCCTCCCTTCGTTTCTTTCTTTCTTTCGTTCTTTCATTCTTTTTTCTATTTTCCTTTATTTCTTCCTTCATTCTTTTATTCCCTCCTTTTTTTGTTTTCTTTATTCATTTCTTTTCTTCTTAGTTCCTTTCTTCGTTCCTTTCTTTATTCCTTTTCGTCTTCTTTTCTTTTCGTAATCCTTCCTTCCTTCCTTTCTTTCTTTCTTTCTTTCTTTCTTTCTTTCTTTCTTTCCATTTTCCTTTATTTCTTCCTTCATTCTTTTTTCCTTCCATTTTTCTTGTTTGCTTTCTACCGAGCCAATAGATAACAAAACGGTTTCTTTATTCTTACTGAATCGTCTTAGACTTTAACGGCAAACATTTTTCATCATGACGACCTGTGTGATCGAACTTGACCGCCTGTGGCCCACACCACACCTCTTACCAACATAGCCATTACCAAGAGCACAACCCACAATCTATGCTATTCTTCTGCGGCATTTAGTATTAGGGGCCACTGGCGGGGAGGTTGCCCTATGTCAACGCACGTAATTCACTTCACTCTATCGCTTTTAACGCCATAATTAAAGATATAACAACGGTAGAAGCCAAACTTATTTCGTTCTACTGTCCTGTCTATTCATTTTTGTGTTTTTCTTTTTGCGAAGCCGGCGGCAACCTGTGGGGGTGGAAAAACAGGGCCCCTATTGGTGCCAACCAGAGAGAAGGAAATAAGCGAAGAGCCAAGTGGGGGGACCACAAAAAGGGGGATCCCCTGCTGTTGTCACTATGAAATCGCGACATGTGTGTAACTTATCGGAGCCTTTTCATGAAAGGACCGGAATAAATGGGAAACGTATGTTTTTGGTTGAAGTTACGAAATAACAGGGTTGACGGCCGTTTTGGTTGGGTGTGGCTTCGACGTTTTGTTTTTCCTTTTTTTTCTTTTTTGTATGATTAGATTACTATCCGCAGGACATGGCTGGACACGTGTTTGTGGGGAAACCAAGCGAGCATCGGTAAAGATGGGGAGACTTTTTTTGTTTTGCTTCCAAAGCCATTTACTTAAGATGAGGTCTGTAAATGTAAGTGTGGAAGGAAAAAAAGAAAAGAAGGAAGAAAGGGTGGGAGGAAGGAAGGAAGGAACGAACGAACGAACGAAAGAAGGAAGGGAGGATGGAAAGAAAATAAGAAAGGAATGAAAAATGAAAGAAAGAAAAAAAAAGAAAGAACGTAAAAAAAGGATGGAAAGAAAGAAAGAAAAAAGAAAGAAAGAAAGAAAGAAAGAAGAAAGAATGGAAATAAAAAAGAAAGAAAAAAGAATGAAAGATGAAAGGTACGAAAAATTAAAAGTTAAGAAAGAAAGAAAGGACAGAAGAATTAGGAAGGAAGGAAGGAAGGAAGGAAGGAAGGAAGGAGAAAAGAATAGTAAGATGAAAGGTAGGATGGATAAAGAAAGAAAGAAAGAAAGAATGAAAGAAAGAAAGAAAGAAAGACAAATGAAAGATGAAAGGTACGAAAAATTAAAAGAAAGAAAGAAAAGACAGAAGAAAAAAGAAGGAAGGAAGGAGGGAAGGAAGGAGAAAAGAAAAGTAGGATGAAAGGTAGGATAGAGAAAGAAAGAAAGAAAGAAAGAAAGAAAAACTAAGAAGAATGCACGAAGGATGTCAGCAAGCGGTTTTGTTTAGTCATGTTCTAATTTAATGCTAAACATCCTATGGAGAAATATTTATACTGAGCATGTAGCTGACCGTATGTATAAACGCAGATTGAATTAAAAAAAAGAACATTTGATTAAACACACTTTATTGTTAATGAAAACACGTCTACTTAAGATTTTTACACACCAGACTCCACATTTGCCATAGTATACACATTCATACATACAAAGAAAAATTAATATGTTGATAATTTTTTCCTTTTTTTCTTTCTTTTCTTCTTCTTTCTTTAATCATTTTTTAACTTTTTCCTTCTTTCTTTGTTTCTTCTTTCTGTCTGTTTTTATTTTCTTTTTCCTTGACACTGATTTTTCGTTCATTTTGATTGTTTTGTCTATATTTTTTTACTTCTTGATTTGTCTTTTTTTATTTTATTTTTTATTTTTTAAAGACTTTTTTTTATTCTTTATTCGAGTGGTTTCTTTCCTTCCTGCTTTCTTTCTTCCGTTCTTTCTTCTTTTCTTCCTTCCTCCTTTCCTTGTTTTTTTTTTCTTGCTTTTTTTCTGATCCTCCTTCCTTCCTTCCTTCCTTCCTTCCTTCCTTCTATTTTTTCTTCTGATCTTTCTTTCTTTCTTTCTTTCTTTCTTTCTTTCTGTCTGTTATATAAGAGTCTACGTGTGCCGTAAAAAATGACGGCAAAATATATCGATATGCCGTCTAAAATTATATATATATATATATATATATATATATATATATTGATGTATATTACATTAAGAGATAAAAACAAATAATCCAACCCCATCCCTGAGCGTGACAGTATATATATATATATATATATATATATATATATATATATGTATACGAGTGGGCCCGTGCTGTTAAAAATGACAGCAAAATATTTATAACGATATACCGTCTAAAATTACGGCAACATATATATATTGATTTATACTTACTGTTGATTATCTTAAGACATAAGAAAAAATAATCCAAACTCTGTCTTGAATATCTACGAATAAACCAAATTTGTGAGATGGAGGGGAGTGGTGACTTTAGGGGCGCATAATGAGTTCTCTGATTAATGAAGCTAATTTCAAATCCAGCTCACGTTAGCAGCTTCAATACAAAAAAGAACAAAAATTGTGGCCGTATCATCTGATAAGGATTTTTATCATCAATTCCTTAAAATTCCAACGCATTTTTCTGACAAACAGGTTTGTCTCTGATTCCAACCTGGAGATGCCTGCTATAAAAAATCAAAACACATTGTCGGTATAACTTTTCCATTTTGTCTCATTTAGTACTATTTATCTTGCTTTCAGGAGAACACTTACCTACTAAGGCCAGGATTCTCTCTGTTTGCGGTTTTATTGTTAACAGAGTTGTTAACGCCATTTTAACTTAGTATTCACAGTATATATTAGGTGAGTTTTAGTATTTTTTAAATTTTTTTTTTAATCATTTCACCCCGAGCAAGGCGGAAACACCACTGATGTGCAGGGGGCTACATAAATGTAAAAAGATTAATTAGAAAAGAGTGAGGAGTACAAACTAGTTAGAAAGGAACAATAGAAAGCTGAGAAAGCAGGTGCGATGACAGATACATAGGTGGAGAGAAAGGGAAGGTTATACGGGGGTGGGGAGAGAGCTAGAGTCCAGTGGTTAGTAGATGAGTATTGACATTGCATTTAAATTTCTGGAGGTTGTAGCCGTCAGGAAAGCAAGAATACGGGAGCTAGTTCCACAGGCGGGAAGTGCGAGAGAAGAAGCTACAGGAGTAGAATTGCCGTCTGCATTTGGCTAACCTGACTGTGAATGGGTGGGACCCAGTTGCCAGTCTGGTTGCACGAGTAAACACCTGTTGAGGAGGCATCAGTGACTTAAGTTCGTCTGAGCAGAAGCCATGAAAGTATTTATAGAACAGACAAAGGGAGGCCACCTTTTGACGATGGGGAAGTGGCTGCAGTCGAGCCGCCAGATCAGTACCTATCACATTACAGACTCTCCTTTGGAGCCTGTCAAGAACACTGAGGAGAACGGCAGGGGCACCTGACCATAAATGGCAGCAGTACTCCATGCACGGACGGATGGTTGACTTGTATATATGCAGGATGGATTCAGGTGGAAAAAACATCCTGGATCGACAATGTGTGCTCTTCAATAATTTTCAAGTTATTTTCAGACAGAAATATTCTTGAAGCATAGAAGACCTTAATTATAAACATGACAAAACATGATCTTCGTTTACTTTTATTACATGAGTTCAAACTTGAACACAGTGTCTCTCAAACTTTTGCCAATATCAACAGAGCATGGGTAGAGGGATTCACAAATGGTCGAAAAATACAAAAGTAGTTCTAGAAATTCCGTACTGATGATAAGAGCCTTGAAGATGGAGAAGGTAGACGACGATCATGCAGTCCTGACAACAAACAATTGGGAGCAGTTGTTGAGAAAGACCCCACGTCAAAATTTTAGAGAAATGTCACAGATGCTGGATATCAGCACTGCAGCAGTCACACGCCATTTAAAGAGTATTCAGTCAGTTAAGTGCCATACATGAAACACGCTTAGGCGATCATGTCTCGAAAGAGACATGACTGACTGGGCAGAAAATTATCCTGCAGTAGGTTGCCATTGCTTTCTGCGGTAGACTGGTTGCCGACCAAGGCTATAGAACCCAATCTATCCCGTTATTTAACCCATAACTGGAAGGAAGAGACAGATTAATATCTTTCTCAAGGGTATTTGCGCGTAAGTGAATGCAATGAATTCAACTGGAATTCGAACTCTGCTCCCCGATTTCTCGTTCCGAGTCGATAGCCACTGCACCACAACGCACATAAAGAGTATTAGCAAGGTGAAAAATCTCGAGAAATTAGTTCCTCATAATCTCAGTGACAATCAAAAACATTGTCGTTTTGAAGTGTGCACTATTCTCTTTCTGCGCAACACCAATGATTATTTTCATTCGTGACGAAAAGTGGATCCTTTACGATAACCGTAAATCAATGACTGGATCATGATGAGTCCCCCAGGGATTTCCCAAGGCCAAAGTTGCATCAGCAAAAGATTATATTGACTGTTGGTCTGCAATTAGTGTTATCCACTACCCCTTTTTAGAAGCTAAACAATTCATTAATACAGAGCTTTACCGCAATCAACTCGCTAAAATACACGCACGTCTGCCAAAAATGGACCTGCATTGATGAATCGACGTGGTTAATTCTCTTCTACGATAACGCTCAGTCGTATGTTTCAAGAATTAAGTTGCAAAAACTCACAGACCTGATCTTTCGCCCACTGATTATCATCTTTGTAAGCACTTTTTATTGAATCATATCACCCCAATCAAGGAATTCCACTGCCACTATAGCGCAGGGGGTTACATAGAGCGATTGGGTATAGGAAATGTCAGAAGGAGGGTGATAGACGACTTAGGATGTACATAGGAAGAGTGTTGGAGAGAATGGGTGCGAGTTAGTATGTTAGGAGGTGACCTTACATTTAAATACCTGGAGGTTGTAGCCGTCGGGGAAGCAATCATGAATTCCACAGGCGGGAAGTGCGAGAAAAGAAGCTGTTGGAGTAGAAATTGCAGTTACATTTAATCGGTTTCACTGTAAAAGGGTGGGACCTAGCTGCTAATCTAGTATCACGTGCAAATTCACACCTAGGGGGCACCAGTGATTTAAGTTCATCAGAGCAGAAGCCGTGAAAGTATTTATAGAAGAGGCACAGGGAAGCCACGTCATGCCGGTAAGCACATTTTTAAATGGTAAAACTTTTACGTCGAAACCAGAGGACCAATCAGCTTTCAAAGATTTCGTTGCAGCACAGCAAGGAATAAATAATCTCGAAGATCGATGGCAGAAGCGCTCAAGGCTCATATTTTAACGAATATCAACAATTCTACAGTTAATATTTCAAGAATAAAATTAAGTATCTGGAGGCTGCCATTGTTTTTGTTACAACCTAATAGTTGCCTAACAGAACACTCATTGAACAGGTGAAGAGGCTCATCCCTTGTTCCCTGTTTAGGATGTGGTTTCCGGATTTCTCTTTTCCAAATCTTTTCACTCTTTTCTTTTTTTTTTTCAGTTGTAGTAGATAGACTAAACTATCGCCCGGTTCACACTCCACCCACAACTATTGAACAGGTGAAGAAGCTCATCCCTTGTTCCCTGTTTAGGATGTGGTTTCCGGATTTCTCTTTTCCAAATCTTTTCACTCTTTTCTTTTTTTTTTTTCAGTTGTAGTAGATAGACTAAACTATCGCCCGGTTCACACTCCACCCACAACTATTGAACAGGTGAAGAGGCTCATCCCTTGTTCCCTGTTTAGGATGTGGTTTCCGGATTTCTCTTTTCCAAATCTTTTCACTCTTTTCTTTTTTTTTTTTCAGTTGTAGTAGATAGACTAAACTATCGCCCGGTTCACACTCCACCCACAACTATTGAACAGGTGAAGAGGCTCATCCCTTGTTTCTTGTTTAGGATGTGGTTTCCGGACTTCTCTTTTACGTAGCCCCCTGCTCGGGGTGATATGATTAAAAAAAAAAACTGAATTACAAGTGAATGATAATGAATGAGAGCTGACAGAACGGTCATCATTTTGAATTTTCGAGAATGTTACTGAACATACGAAACTGTCGAGGCTATAAAACAGAAAAAAATAAACAAAAGCATACATACAAAGATACCTAATTTTTTTTCTTTGCATTTAAAAATGTTCATCCATTGCTTTATTACACGTGACATATATTTGACCAATCAAATCTCAATCAACATACACTTTAGATTTTTTTAAATTAAAAAAAATATTTTTAAAACCTTGACAAAATTCAACGGAGAATCTTTAATGTGATCGATCCTGACTTGGCAGCTAGAACACAGTCGCTTTCTCACCGACACAGTGTGGCTTCCCTGTGTCTCTTCTACAAATACTTTCACGGCTTCTGCTCAGATGAATTTAGATCACTGATACTCGCTATATATGAATTTACTCGAGCCACAAAATTAGCAACTAGATCTTATCATTTTAGAGTGAAACCAATAAATTGTAAACGCAAATTCTACTCCCTCAGATTCTTTTCTCGCACTTCCCAATTGTGGAATTCCCTTCTGCTTACTTGCTTTCCCGATAGCTACAATCTTCAAGAAGTGAAATGTAAGATTAATATTCACGCCTGTCTCACTAACTTGCATCCTCCCTCTCACATGCTTTTTTCTCCGTCGACCCCACTCTCATCATTATTCTCATCGTTCTCTTACCCTGTTCCTGACACCCCGTGTAACCTGTCACACTTTCTCATAACATTCCTCCTATGTAACCCCCTGCAAAAGAGTGGCAGTAAAACGCCTTGCTTGGGGCCACACGATTATTGTCTTTTAAAAAAGAAATCTCTAAATTATACATTTAATAAATACAACTATTAAAACACCCGGTTTACAATTTATAACGACCTCAACTGAAGCAAATAATAATTCAAATTGAAAAACGATCAGTTCTTAATATGCAGCTAATGATTGCATAATGCCTGAAACACCGAGTCGGGATTGAAACGTAGAATAATATGTCTGTTTATTAACATATACTTTTTGCTCTGTTATATTGCAATGAGCATTGTTCTATTAACATCTGATTAATATTTATGTATTGATGTGTATCTGCGCGTACACACACACACACACATACACACACGCACACACACACACACACACACGCACAAGCACATACACACACACACACACATATATATATATTATATATAATGTATCGAGACAGCAGATTTTTTACACATATACTGTTAAATATAACAGTGAATGTCTATTATGTTTAATCCTGAGCTGTTCTAAACATCGTATTTTGGCTTTAATTTCAGGTGAAAATCTCTGACGATGGCTCATGTGGGCCGAAATCTTCGAAACAGCATAATAAAAAAAGTCCAAATATTGGACAATATTTGTCTTCTTTTTCACCTGAAATTAAAGTCAAAATACGATGTTTAGAACGGCTCATGTTTAAACATAATAGACATTCATTGTCTGTTATATTGAACAGTATATATATATATATATATATATATATATATATATATATATATATATATATTTACTTCGTTATACGGAAATATTCAATAAACATGTTCTTTTAAAATCATTTCAGTACAGTCAGTCAGTTAAATGCCATACGT
Source organism: Ascarosepion bandense (assembly GCA_037127315.1). Classification (NCBI taxonomy): domain Eukaryota; kingdom Metazoa; phylum Mollusca; class Cephalopoda; order Sepiida; family Sepiidae; genus Ascarosepion; species Ascarosepion bandense. Next base: position 2,727,402 of record JBBBDQ010002059.1, read on the forward strand.
AATACACTCTTGGGTGACAATGTCTCGAAAGAGACATGACTAACTGGGCAGAAGATTATCCCGCAGTAGGTTGCCATTACTTTCTGCAGTAGACTGGTTGCTAATCAAGGCTATAGAACCCAATCTATCCTGTTTTTAACTCGAGGGAAGAGACGTATTAATAACTTCCCCAAGGGTATTTGAGCGTAGGTGACTGCAAGGAATTACATTTCAGCACACCAAGACGATAATATCACTAAGGCGCTGGAGATCACAAGTAGTGAAAGAGAATAAACAGACTTTAGTGAAGGCCACAAAAGAACATGTTCTGGAAGAATCAAGGTGACGGATTTTAAAATCTTGTAGTTGTCATGGATGAAAGAAATCGGAAGGGTGTTTCAAAAGCGTGAATTGCGATCAAGGAAACTATTTAAATAGACCTGACTGTTGCGTTTACTTAATACGACAGTAAAGTGGTGAGACCTTATTGCCAATCTAGTACCACGCTTCATGTGGTCGAATCACTTAGGATAAAAGCTCATAAGAAAAATTTACAAGAAAATATTTGCAGAAAAGACAGAGATGCTTTTCAGTGCTGATCTTGAGAAGGAACTCCACTCAGTGGTGGACTGGAGTAATAAGCGGCTTGTAAATTTCAACGCTTCTAAAACGAAACACCTATCTGTCAACCATCATAGGCAATCTCTCCTGCCACCCATAAGCATGGACTAAGCAAGTCTCACTGAAAGCAATACACTGCGCCTCCTCGGCCTTACCCTATCTTCAGACCTCAAGTGGAATCATTACATTATATTCAATAGCTAAATTCACTGCTAGGAAGGTTGTGTCACAGTGTCGAACCAGGAAGTTTTTTCCGCTTGAATCCATCTTGCACATATACGAATCAACCATCCGATCGTGCATTGAATACTGCTGTCATATTGTCATATCTGGTCACGTGCCCCTGTTGTTCATCTCAGTGTTCTCGACAGGCTCCAAAAGAGAATCTGTAATGTGATTAGTCCCGACATGGCAGCTCGACTACAGCCACTTTCTCACCGGCGGGATGTGGCTCCCCTCCGTCTCTTCTATAGATATTTTCATGGCTTCTGCTCTTACGAACCAGGGTCACTGGTGCCCCTTCCACAAGAATTTACTCGGGCAACCAGACTGGCAACAAGGTCCCACCACTTTACAGTTTGATCAACCGAATGCAGGCGACAATTATACTCCATCATCTTCTTTTCTCGCGCTTCCCGTTTGTGGAACTCCCTTCCATTTTCTTTCTTGACGGCTACAACCTCCAGGAATTTAAAAGCAAAGGCAATTTCCAGCTCTTATCCACTTAACTCCATACCTTTCCACATTACTCCGTGTATCTTCTTCCTTCTCTTTTTCTCTATCTTTGCAACTGTCTTCACTCCTGCGTTCACATCCTTCCCTTGCCCTTTCTCTTTCAGCCCCTGTAATTGGTTCATCTTTGTCTTCACTTTTTTCCTGTCTGAATCTTTAAATCTCTTATGTAGCCCCCTGCACATCAGTGGCGGTATCGCCTTGCTTGAGGTGAAATGGTTAAAAAATAGGGAAGCCACATCACGTTGCAAGAAACGGGACTAAAGCCGAAATGCCAGCTCAGGATTGATTATATTGCAGAACCTTCTTGAATTTTGTCATGATAATGATTTACAAAATTTTCATTCATACTGTAGATGAAATGGATATCGGTTTGGAATGAGAAATCGGAGTGTCGTGTTCGAATTTCAGTCAAGTTCGTTACTTTCAATTACGTTCGAATACCTTTGATAAAGGTATGAATCCATTTCTTCTAGTGAATATTGGGTCCGATAGCCTTGGTTGGCAACCAGTCTAAAGCTGAAAAACCGCAAGCTACTACAAGAAAATCTTCTGTCTAATTAGTCATGAATCGCCTAAATGTGTATCACGTATGATTACCACAGTCCCCAGATCTCAACATTATTGAACATTTATGGTCTATTTTAGAAAAAAACAAGTGAGTTTTAGTTGTAGAATAGATAACAATTCCTCTGCAAACAATTCAAACTTTGTACGAGTCGATACCACACATAATTCAAGCTGTAATTACTGTCAAATGCTGCACTACCCTACAAATTTCAAGGTGTTCCCATCATTTTGTCCACCTTCTGTAACTCATAAAAGTCAGTTACGTTTGAAACGAAATGACGAGTTCTAAGAGACTTTTGTGTTAAACCAATATTTTTGAGTATTCACTGGACTCATTCTCGACCTCCAACTGTTGTTCGATTTTTTTTTAAAACGATGTTATTGATGATTCAATCTCAGCTCTATATGGCTTAATTTCCAGTGTCGAGTTCTCCCCTAAGCAGGACCACTACATTGCTATAAATAAGATAGGCTAGTGTCAATTTCTGATGCCCGAGGAGTATTACAAAGGTAAATGCCAAGGAAGCTGAGTATCTTCTTTTTTTTTTTTTTTTTTTGCCTGCGCATCGGCCCCTTCCCTGTGTGGCTTTTACTTTTAAAAGACCTTGTGCTACAACTACACCCAATCCCGTGGGAATGAAAGCAAATACCTGGTCGAGGGAGAATTATTTTGAATGAATTTTTGTATGCGTGTCTGTGTGATCGTTTGTGTCTTGCGGAGTGTGTGTACAGTCCACCCTGGTTATGTACACGTGTTTGTGCGTGTAAGATTATGGGCGTGTGTGTATTGGCTCCGGGCACACCATATGTGATATTTAACACATGTGGGGATTTGTTGTTTTTGCTGCTATTTTTGTTTTCTTTGTCAGGGTTGTCGTGCTGTTTCTCTCTCTCCAATTCTCTCTCAAAACAGCCCTTTTCGCCGAACATGCACAAATCAGCTGCAACATTTTCTCTGTTATACATGTACAGAAATTATTTTTCATAACACACAGTAGAAAAACTACTTTTTTAATCTAAAGAGACGGAGAAAACATCGATAGAAACAAAGAAAAGAGTACTGAAATGTTACGTGATATCTGTCCTCCTGTATTGCAGTGAATGCTGGACAATCTCCTCAAAGGTGAAGAAGAGACTTGAAGCAAGAGAAACAAAGAAAAGAATACTGAACTCTTACGTGATATCTGTCTTCCTGTATGGCAGTGAATGCTGGACAATCTCCTGAAAGATGAAGAAGAGACTTGAAGCAAGAGAAACAAAGAAAAGAATACTGAACTCTTACGTGATATTTGTCCTCCTGTATGGCAGTGAATGCTGGACAATCTCCTCAAAGATGAAGAAGAGACTTGAAGCAAGAGAAATAATGAAAAGAGTACCGAACTGTTACGTGATATCTGTCCTCCTGTATGGCAGTGAATGCTGGACAATTTCCTCAAAGGTGAAGAAGAGACTTGAAGAAAGAGAAACAAAGAAAAGAGTACTGAAATGTTACGGGATATCTGTCCGCCTGCATGGCAGTGAATGCTGGACAATCTCTTCAAAGATGAAGAAGAGACTTGAAGTAAGAGAAACAAAGAAAAAGAGTACTAGCTGTTACGGGATATCTGTCCTCTGTATGACAGTGAATGCTTTGGACACCTCAGAGCACGAAGAAGAGACTGAAGCAAGAGAAACAAAGAGAAAAGAGAATAAAATGTTACGGATATCTGTCCTCCTGTATGACAGTGAATGCTGGACAATCTCTTCAAAGATGAAGAAGAGACTTGAAGCAAGAGAAACAAAGAAAAGAGTACTGAAATGTTGAAGGGATATCTGTCCTCCTGCATAGCAGTGAATGCTGGACAATCTCTTCAAAGATGAAGAAGAGACTTGAAGCAAGAGAAACAAAGAAAAGAGTACTGAAATGTTACGTGATATCTGTCCTCCTGTATGACAGTGAATGCTGGACAATTCCTTCAAAGATGAAGAAGAGACTTGAAGCAAGAGAAACAAAGAAAAGAGTACTGAAATGCTACGGGATATCTGTCCTCCTGTATGACAGTGAATGCTGGACAATCTCTTCAAAGATGAAGAAGAGACTTGAAGCAAGAGAAACAAAGAAAAGAGTACTAAGCGTGATATCTGTCCTCCTGTATGACAGTGAATGCTGGGACACCTCTTCAAAGATGAAGAAGAGACTTGAAGCAAGAGAAACAAAGAAAAGAGTACTGAAATACATGGACATCTGTCCTCCTGTAGATAGTGAATGCTGGACAATCTCTTCAAAGATGAAGAAGAGACTTGAAGCAAGAGAAACAAAGAAAAGAGTACTGAAATGTTACGTGATATCTGTCCTCCTGTATGACAGTACTGCTGGACAATTTTCAAAGATGAAGAAGAGACTTGAAGCAAGAGAAACAAAGAAAAGAGTACTGAAATGTTACGACATCTGTCCTCTCAGCATGACAGAAGCAGTGAATGCTGGACAATCTCTTTCAAAGATGAAGAAGAGACTTGAAGCAAGAGAAACAAAGAAAGAGTACTGAAATGTTACGGAGTTATCTGTCCTCCTGTATGACAGTGAATGCTGGACAATCTCTTCAAAGATGAAGAAGAGACTTGGGGCAAGAGAAACAAAGAAAAGAGTACTGAAATGTTACGATGCTATCTGTCCTCCTGTATGACAGTGAATGCTGGACAATCTCTTCAAAGATGAAGAAGAGACTGAAGTAAGAGAAACAAAGAAAAGAGTACCAAACAAGCTGCTGATATCTGTCCTTGCATGACAGTGAATGCTGGACACCCTTCAAAGATGAAGAAGAGACTTGAAGCAAGAGAAACAAAGAAAAGAGTACTGAAATGTTACGTGGGATATCTGTCCTCCTGTATGACAGTGAATGCTGGACAATCTCTTCAAAGATGAAGAAGAGACTTGAAGCAAGAGAAACAAAGAAAAGAGTACTGAAATGTTACGTGATATCTGTCCTCCTGTATGACAGTGAATGCTGGACAATCTCTTCAAAGATGAAGAAGAGACTTGAAGCAAGAGAAACAAAGAAAAAGAGTACTGAAATGTTACGGGACATTCGTCCTCCCTGTGACAGCAGTGAATGCTGGACAATCTCTTCAAAGATGAAGAAGAGACTTGAAGCAAGAGAAACAAAGAAAAGAGTACTGAAATGTTACGTGATATCTGTCCTCTGTATGACAGTGAATGCTGGACAATCTCTTCAAAGATGAAGAAGAGACTTGAAGCAAGAGAAACAAAGAAAAGAGTACTAAAGAAAGAAGGGATATCTGTCCTCCTGTATGACAGTGAATGCTGGACAATCTCTTCAAAGATGAAGAAGAGACTTGAAGCAAGAGAAACAAAGAAAAGAGTACTGAAATGTTACGGGATATCTGTCCTCCTGCATGACAGTAGAATGCTGGACAATCTCTTCAAAGATGAAGAAGAGACTTGAAGCAAGAGAAACAAAGAAAAGAGTACTGAATAAAGAAGGATATCTGTCCTCCTGTATGACAGTGAATGCTGGACAATCTCTTCAAAGATGAAGAAGAGACTTGAAGCAAGAGAAACAAAGAAAAGAGTACTGAAATGTTACGTGATATCTGTCCTCCTGTATGACAGTGAATGCTGGACAATCTCTTCAAAGATGAAGAAGAAGAGACTTGAAGCAAGAGAAACAAAGAAAAGAGTACTGAAATGTTACGGGAGTATCTGTCCTCCTGTATAGCAGTGAATGCTGACAATCTCTTCAAAGATGAAGAAGAGACTTGAAGCAAGAGAAACAAAGAAAAGAGTACTGAAATGTTACGTAGATATCTGTCTCCTGTATGACAGTGAATGCTGGACAATCTCTTCAAAAGATGAAGAAGAGACTTGAAGCAAGAGAAACAAAGAAAAGAGAAATGTTACGGGGATATCTGTCCTCCTGCATGACAGTGAATGCTGGACAATCTCTTCAAAGATGAAGAAGAGACTTGAAGCAAGAGAAACAAAGAAAAGAGTACTGAAATGTTACGGGATATCTGTCCTCCTGTATGACAGTGAATGCTGGACAATCTCTTCTTCAAAGATGAAGAAGAGACTTGAAGCAAGAGAAACAAAGAAAAGAAGAGTACTGAAATGTTACGGGATATCTGTCCTCCTGTATAGTAGTGAATAAGCGACAATCTCTTCAAAGATGAAGAAGAGACTTGGAAGCAAGAGAAACAAAGAAAAGAGTACTGAAATGTTACGTGATATCTGTCCTCCTGTATGACAGTGAATGTTGACAATCTCTTCAAAGATGAAGAAGAGACTTGAAGCAAGAGAAACAAAGAAAAGAGTAATTGAAATGTTACGGGATATCTGTCCTCCTGTAATGACAGTGAATGCTGGACAATCTCTTCAAAGATGAAGAAGAGACTTGAAGCAAGAGAAACAAAGAAAAGAGTACTGAAATGTTACGTGATATCTGTCCTCCTGTATGACAGTGAATGCTGGACACCTTCTTTCAAAGATGAAGAAGAGACTTGAAGCAAGAGAAACAAAGAAAAGAGTACTAGAAATGTTACGGGATATCTGTCTCCTCTGTATAGCAGTATCGAAGGATAATCTCTTCAAAGATGAAGAAGAGACTTGAAGCAAGAGAAACAAAGAAAAGAGTACTGAAATGTTACGTGATATCTGTCCTCCTGTATGACAGTGAATGTTGGACAATCTCTTCAAAGATGAAGAAGAGACTTGAAGCAAGAGAAACAAAGAAAAGAGTACTGAAATGTTACGGGATATCTGTCCTCCTGTATGACAGTGAATGTTGACAATCTCTTTCAAAGATGAAGAAGAGACTTGGAAGCAAGAGAAACAAAGAAAAGAGTACTGAAATGTTACGTGATATCTGTCCCCTCCTGTATGACAGTGAATGTGTTGGACACCCTTTTCAAAGATGAAGAAGAGACTAAAGGAGAAACAAAGAAAAGAGTACTGAAATGTTACGGGATATCTGTCCTCCTGTATGACAGTGAATGCTGGACAATCTCTTCAAAGATGAAGAAGAGACTTGAAGCAAGAGAAACAAAGAAAAGAGTACTGAAATGTTACGTGATATCTGTCCTCCTGTATGACAGTGAATGCTGGACAATCTCTTCAAAGACGAAGAAGAGACTTGAAGCAAGAGAAACAAAGAAAAGAGTACTGAATGTTACGGACATCTGTCCTCCTTGTATAGCAGTGAATGCTGGACAATCTCTTCAAAGATGAAGAAGAGACTTGAAGCAAGAAGCAAAGAAAAGAGTACTGAAATGTTACGGGATATCTGTCCTCCTGTATGACAAAGGAATGCTGGACAATCTCTTCAAAGATGAAGAAGAGACTTGAAGCAAGAGAAACAAAGACAAGAGTACTGAAATGTTACGGGATATCTGTCCTCCTGTATAGCAGTGAATGCTGGGAGAATCTCTTCAAAGATGAAGAAGAGACTTGAAGCAAGAGAAACAAAGAAAAGAGTACTGAAATAAAAGGAAGTGATATCTGTCCTCCTATGACAGTGGGACGTTGGACAATCTTCAAAGATGAAGAAGAGACTTGAAGCAAGAGAAACAAAGAAAAGAGTACTGAAATGTTACGGGATATCTGTCCTCCTGTATGACAGTGAATGCTGGACAATCTCTTCAAAGATGAAGAAGAGACTTGAAGCAAGAGAAACAAAGAAAAGAGTACTGAAATGTTACGTGATATCTGTCCTCCTGTATGACAGTGAATGTTGGACAATCTCTTCAAAGATGAAGAAGAGACTTGAAGCAAGAGAAACAAAGAAAAGAGTACTGAAATGTTACGGATATCTGTCTCCTCCTGTATAGCAGTGAATGCTGGACAATCTCTTCAAAGATGAAGAAGAGACTTGAAGCAAGAGAAACAAAGAAAAGAGTACTGAAATGTTACGTGATATCTGTCCTCCTGTATGACAGTGAATGTTGGACAATCTCTTCAAAGATGAAGAAGAGACTTAAAGCAAGGAGAAACAAAGAAAAGAGTACTGAAATGTTACGGGATATCTGTCCTCCTGTATGACAGTGAATGCTGGACAATCTCTTCAAAGATGAAGAAGAGACTTAAAGCAAGAGAAACAAAGAAAAGAGTACTGAAATGTTACGGGATATCTGTCCTCCTGCATGACAGTGAATGTTGGACAATCTCTTCAAAGATGAAGAAGAGACTTGAAGCAAGAGAAACAAAGAAAAGAGTACTGAAATGTTACGGGATATCTGTCCTCCTGTATGACAGTGAATGCTGGACAATCTTCAAAGATGAAGAAGAGACTTGAAGCAAGAGAACAAAAAAAGAAAGAGTACTGAAATGTTACGTGATATCTGTCCTCCTGTATGACAGTGAATGTTGGACAATCTCTTCAAAGATGAAGAAGAGACTTGAAGCAAGAGAAACAAAGAAAAGAGTACTGAAATGTTACGGGATATCTGTCTTCCTGTATAGCAGTGAATGCTGGACAATCTCTTCAAAGATGAAGAAGAGACTTGAAGCAAGAGAAACAAAGAAAAGTACTGAAATGTTACGTGATATCTGTCCTCCTGTATGACAGTGAATGCTGGACAATCTCTTCAAAGATGAAGAAGACGAAGCAAGAGAAACAAAGAAAAGAGTACTGAAATGTTACGGGATATCTGTCCTCCTGTATGACAGTGAATGTTGAAGCAATCTCTTCAAAGATGAAGAAGAGACTTGAAGCAAGAGAAACAAAGAAAAGAGTACTGAAATGTTACGGACATCTGTCCTCCTGCATGACAGGAATGTTGGACAATCTCTTCAAAGATGAAGAAGAGACTCTGAAGCAAGAGAAACAAAGAAAAAGATACTGAAATGTTACGGGATATCTGTCCTCCTGTATGACAGTGAATGTTGGACAATCTCTTCAAAGATGAAGAAGAGACTTGAAGCAAGAGAAACAAAGAAAAGAGTACTGAAATGTTACGTGATATCTGTCCTCCTGTATGACAGTGAATGCTGGACAATCTCTTCAAAGATGAAGGAAGAGACTTGAAGCAAGAGAAACAAAGAAAGAGTACTGAAATGTTACGATATCTGTCCTCCTGTATAGCAGTGAATGCTGGACAATCTCTTCAAAGATGAAGAAGAGACTTGAAGCAAGAGAAACAAAGAAAAGAGTACTGAAATGTTACGTGATATCTGTCCTCCTGTATGACAGTGAATGCTGGACAATCTCTTCAAAGATGAAGAAGAGACTTGAAGCAAGAGAAACAAAGAAAAGAGTACTGAAATGTTACGGGATATCTGTCCTCCTGTATGACAGTGAATGTTGGACAATCTCTTCAAAGATGAAGAAGAGACTTGGAAGCAAATAGGAAACAAAGAAAAGAGTACTGAAATGTTACGGGATATCTGTCCTCCTGTATGACAGTGAATGCTGACAATCTCTTCAAAGATGAAGAAGAGACTTGAAGCAAGAGAAACAAAGAAAAGAGTACTGAAATGTTACGGGATATCTGTCCTCCTGTATAGCAGTGAATGCTGACAATCTCTTCAAAGATGAAGAAGAGAATTTGAAGCAAGAGAAACAAAGAAAAGAGTACTACAGTCACATGTGATATCTGTCCTCCTGTATGACAGTGAATGCTGGACAATCTCTTCAGTATTTAAAGAAGAGACTTGAAGCAAGAGAAACAAAGAAAAGAGTACTTGCATGGCGGGATATCTGTCCTCCTGTATGACAGTGAATGTTGGACACCCTCAAAGATGAAGAAGAGACTTGAAGCAAGAGAAACAAAGAAAAGAGTACTGAAATGTTACGGGATATCTGTCCTCCTGTATGACAGTGAATGCTGGCAATCTCTTCAAAGATGAAGAAGAGACTGAAAGGCAGAAACAAAGAAAAGAGTACTGAAATGTTACGGGATATCTGTCCTCCTGTATGACAGTGAATGCTGGACAACTCTTCAAAGATGAAGAAGAGACTTGAAGCAAGAGAAACAAAGAAAAGAGTACTGAAATGTTCCGGGATATCTGTCCTCCTGTATGGCAGTGAATGCTGGACAATCTCATCAAAGATGAAGAAGAGACTTGAAACAAGAGAAACAATGAAAAAAGTACTGAACTGTTACGTGATATATGTCCTCCTGTAGGACAGAGAATGCTGGACAATCTCATCGAATCTGAAAAAGACTTAAATCAGTAGAAATACGGTTCTACTGAAGGATGCTGAGGATACCATAGACCGAACATGTGAGGAGCGACGAGGTTTTAGCGACAATGGAAACAAAAAAGAAACTTAACATCACGAAGAGACAGTTGAGATTTCTAGAGCACTTAATGAGTAATGAATGCTTGTAAAATCTGATATTTACTGGACAGATAGCGGGAAAGGGGAACAGAAGAAAACAACACGTAACATACTTTATAGGATTTAGTAAATAGATAGCAGAACGGGGTTTAAGAGAGATCGCAAAAAGGCCAAATTTATTATTAGCTAATTGGGTCAGGAAGTTGTGAAAGATCTTGATCACCTACGTCTCGAGTGGAAATAGTACATAAAGAATTTTTTATCCAAAATAGTGATATAAATCCATATATATATATATATATATATATATATATATATATATATATACTACCGGTCATAATTATTAGTCCACACCAGTTTAAAAAATATATGTATTTCATACTATTTTTAGTATTTATTACCAATTGGATAATTCTAAATGAAAATAGAACGGTTCTTTTTTTGTTATTATTACTTTGCAAAAATTTACAAGGCAGCCAGGATAATTCTAAATGAAAATAGAACGGTTCTTTTTTTGTTATTATTACTTTGCAAAAATTTACAAGGCAGCCAGGAAGCCTTTGCTTTGGCCTGCCAATAATAAGAAGAGACTAGCATGGGGAAAAGAGCACAAAAACTGGACACCAGAACAGTTCATTTGATGCACATGTTATTATGAAATATTAAGAAAAGGACCATTCTATTTTCATTTAGAATTATCCACTTGGCAATAAATACTAAAAATAGTATGAAATACATAATTTTTTTTAAAACACTGGGCTACCCTAATAATTATGGCCGGTAGTGTATATAATATCTCTGTTATATTATATTAAGCACTGTTTTTAATACCAGAAAAATATTTATATATGTGCGTGTACTTGTGTATATATGTACACTACCGGCCATAATTATTAGACCACCCCAGTCGCTTTTAAAGAAATGATATAAATAAAATAAAATATACATCTGTGATATATTATTTTTGGAAAATTAACAAATTTTATGTTAAATTAATCTGATTTACACAATTATTCCTTATTCAGAATAAAACTATTTCTCAATCACGGATCTGAACTTTTTGACATGTCCGCGCCGTAAATCAAGAACTTGTTGACAGGTTATTGATTAGACATAAAGTGTATGGCGTTTATAAGTGACAAAATTGTGTAAATTTTTTTTCGGGTAAGGGAGGAAACTCTGACCTTTTATTTTGCACATAGAAATTACCATACAAAAAAAACAAAAAAAAACAAACTTCAAATGCCCAAAAAAGAATTAATTATTTTAAGAATAGGGAAGCAGAACGATTTTAATGAAACTTTTCAATTTTCGGTAGGTAATATAATCATAAATTCTTAACTAAAAAAATTAACCGCAACAGTTATTTGAAGATTTTAAAAATGTTTTTGAAACTTGCAAATAATTATAATAACAAAAAAAAAAAAATGAAAAGAATTCTTTTAAAAATTTATTAGTAATCGAATTTTTTTTTCTTTAGACTATAATGTCCCTAATTTTTATTATTCATTCAAGCAATTAAAAGCTTATCAAATTGAATAATATCAGTGTTTCAATGCATTTTTGCTTTATTCTTTGGAGCAGGTTTTGGGATACAGAGGCAAAATTTAAAAAAAAATACATGATTTATATTCCCCAATGAGTCCTGTATTAACTAATAAAATTACAGACCGCAACATTTCATGGATTTATGATTCCTTAGGCATTAATTTTACATGGACTCTGAATTCATTATTATGTAACCTATGAGTATATATGTATTTTCGTATGTTTTTTTCTACTCGTGTTTATAATTTATATATGAATATATATACCAGAGTACATCAGTTTGTCTATGTATAAACGCATGTATGTAAATATGCATGTGGGTTTATGTATAGTACACATATAGATATACTGATTTACATATATGCTTATATGTCTGTTATACAGTTATGTATAATATGTTTATGTGACTTTATTTTGCATATGCCGCTTTTTGGTTTTTTTGGGTGTGCACGTATTTTCGTTTTGGTATGTGAATTTGAGAGCGTATATATTTAATTATGTTTATGCATGGGGATATGAATACGTTTTTCATGAAATCTATATAACTCTCACCCATACCATCCTTGTTACCTGACTTACATGTATCCATATACATATATACACACTTCTTACAATAGCATATATAGACACTTCTTGCAATAATATTGAATAAACGGATAAATCGTCACGTCACTAAAAACAATAGTTAAAAAAACATGCATATATATATATATATATATATATATATATATATATATATATATATATATATATATATTTTAATTCAGATACTTCAATCCAAGGGAAAAAAGCAGAAAGGTAAATTCCAAAAACCCGATCCTAAATAATATTAAAAATTTTATTTTAATATTAAAAAATGATACAGGAAGAGAA
>JBBBDQ010002059.1:2745000-2782500 GCA_037127315.1 Ascarosepion bandense
ACTGTAATATATCGTTATAGTGGAATATCCTGCCATCCCCGAAAATGGAATACTCTAGACTATCAAGGACGGTGACAAGCGGTACGAGAGCCAGCGTCTTAGGCAAAGGCATTCTCTATTTGTTAGTTTATTCCGCTCCTACTCGCTGATTGCTTATCTCTATCTTATTCTTAATTGTACAGTAGTACAATAAATCCGTTATATCGTATTCCTGTGTTGAGTACCATTCTTCCACTAATCTTTACACTGATATTCCTTTCCGGGATATATCATATATCTTTCAAGATCTAACTATGAAAAAGAAAGGTGCTTTACTCGCATACATTCAACTCATATGGTGGAATTTTTTTTCAATTTCTTATCAATCTAAACTTATTTATAAATGGAACTTTGTGTGTGTGTGTGTGTCCTTACCTATAGATTCCAAAACGGCAGAACCGATTTTCTTGAAAATTTACACAGTTGTACTATAAGCGTCTGCGAGTGGTCTTAGCTAGGCTTTGTGTCGAGGTACCCCGATAAATATTGAAAATCGATAATCGAAAAAATGGGATTATAGTTTCAAGGTTGCAGTTCTTACAATAGTGCAGAAAATCGATAATATATATATATATATATATATATATATATATATAAAATGCAAGATGTTTTTATGTGTATCTGTTTATCTGCCTGTATGTCTGTATTTTTTTCAGCCCTTTTATTTTAGTTTTTGCTTCGGATTTCATTACACCCGAGCAACGCCGGGCTATAATGCTAGTATATATATATATTTAAATTTGCAAAGTAATAATAACAAAAGAACCATTCTATTGTCATTTACAATTATTCACTTGGCAATAAATGCAAAAAATAGTATGAAATACATCATCTTTTTAAAACAGTGGGGTAGCCTAATAATTATTGCCGGTAGTGTATATGTATATATATATATATATATATATATATATATATATATATATATATATATATATGACCCCACCCGTAACTGAACCACTTTTCACTGGCTGATGATGGTGTAATGAGCACTAAAACCTGGTAGCTTTTGAGTTGCTACATGCTATTTTAACAATAATAATAACTTCTTTTTCTATGTGCCTTGTCCCTTCAGGACGTAGGCGATCATGGCCTTCCACTTTTCCTTATCCCTGGTGGATCTGAGAACGCCTTCTCCTGTTACACCATGCAACCCTCGTTCCGTCATCCACCTGATTAGGTCCTTCAAATATGTTATCCGTTGCTTTCCCCTGTCTCTTTTTCCCTCTATCTGGCCTGTTAGTATCTTATTCTCCAAGCCCTCCTTCCTCATTGCGTGTCCCAGGAACTTCAGCTGTCTCTTCTTAATGCTCAGTATTCATTTCCTTTTTGTTTCCATCATTTTCAAAACCTCATCATTGCTCACATGCTCGATCCATGATATTCGCAGCATCCTTCTGTGGAACCACATTTCAGTTGCTTCAAGTTTTTCCTTCATCTTTGATGGTATTGTCCAGCATTCACTGACATATTGAAGGACGGACAGCACGTAGCAATCCAGTACTCTCTTCCTAGTTTCTAGCGAAATTGTCCTGTTTCTTAATACTTTACTCAACTTTTGGAATGCTTCCTTCGCCATGCCAAATCGGATCTCCTTGAAATACAGAAGTAGAATATTTATAGATATATAGTTATTATTCGGATCTCCGTGCGACACAGAGATCCGAATAATAACTCAGTCAGTTAAGTGCCATACGTGAAACACGCTTGGGCGATCATGTCTCGAAAGAGACATGACTGACTGGGGAGAAGATTATCCCGCAGTAGGTTGCCATTGCTTTCTGCGCTAGACTGGTTGCCTACCAAGGCTATAGAACCCAATCTGTCCTATTATTTAACCTATAACTGGAAGGAATAGACGGATTAATACTTTTCCCAAGGGTATTTGCGCGTAAGTGAAGGCAATGAATTCAGCTGGAATTCGAACTCGGCTCCCCGATTTCTCGTTCCGAGCCGATATCCAATGCATCACAACACACATCCATATAATAATAACTACATATCTATAAATACTTTACTTCTGTATTTAACAATTTTTATAAAATATACATATTTCACTGTGGAATATATATACCCATTTGTTTACACTACTTATATATATATACACAATGGGTTTTATTATATTTGAGAGAATAATCTGGTTATTAATTTTCCTAAGTAAAAACTTCACTGAAATATGTTGGAAAATGTCCAGCTATTCATATGGAATGAAGACACTGCGAATTTTAAGCATATTAATAAACAGAAAATGTGCTAACTTTAAGCATATGAGTAAAATAAAAATAAGATGCCAGCTTTAACTGACGCCAGGAAGTCGTGGAATAAATGCAATTTAAAAGACAAGCCATGTGGATTTTATGATCTTTTTGTCTCCATCTTTTGGGGTAATCGGGTTATTTGTTCAGAGAAACATTTAGGGAAACACGAAGACAATAGTCGAGAGAAACGTGTGTTATTTCTTCACCATGGAAAACTGTGACGTAATATCAGTCCTCCTAAACGACTGGGTTTCTGGTTTACACTATTTACATTATTCGGACTATTGTCTTCATTTTTGTTGCCATTTGTACGACATTTCGGCCGTTGTACTATCGGCTTTCTTCACGTGCTAAGAATTTCGAACCGAACCCTTTGTCACAATCACTGGGATATATCATTCTCATTCCTTGCGTTGAGCCTCTTTTGGTAGTTACGAGTTATAGGACCTGTAACAAATTTATGAAACTTTACAATACACACAGGTAGATCAATGAAAGCTAAAAAAAAAAAAAAGCTTAAAATCTCGTATTTAAAAAAAATATCGGTAACATCTAAGATAACAGCTTTACACTTATTAGGTCTGAACAAAATATGATAGTTTTCTTATTTCCCTAGAAAATTATTTTTAATATAGTAGTTTTCTTATTTCCTTAGAAGATTTTTTTTTAAAATCCGGTATTTTAAGAAAGAAAAAAATAATAGATGAGTAACATTAAGTCTGAACGAAATATGGTAGTTTTCTTATTTCCTTAAATGATTATCTGAAAATATTCTCATAGAATTACTACAACCCGTATACAGTATACATTCCATTAGTATGGATGACGCTAGTCTCCCAGAAAGCATTATACGGCGCCTCCTCGGCTTCACTCTCTCAACCGACCTCAAGTAGAAAGAATACATCGATTCAATAGCTACATCTACTGCTAAGAAGGTTGGGTCACTGTGTCGGGCCAGGAAGTTTTTTTCGTCAGAAGCCATTTTGCACATTTATAAATCTACTATTCGTCCGTGCATTGAATACTGCTGCTATATATGGTCAGATGCTTCTGCTATTCATCTTGAGGTTCTCATCAGAATCTATGTTGCACATTTATAAATCTACAATTCGTCCACGCATTGAATACTGTTGCAATCTGGGCGGGTGAAACTGCTATTCATCTTGAGGTTCTCGTCAAAATCCTTCTTGGAAATTTCTCAAATCGACCATTCTTCTGTCCATTGAATACCGTTGCCATATGTGGTCGGGTGCTTTTGCTATTCCTCTCGGGGTTCTCGTCAGAATCCAATGAAGGATCTGCAATGTAATCGATCCCGATTTAGCAGCTGGACTTCAGTCACATTCTCAGCGCTGCGATGTGGCTTCCCTCTGCCTTTTCTACAAATATTTTCCAGCTCTAACGTGCTTCTTTCTCTGATACCCCCGACCACATGAATTTACCCGTGATACTAGATAGACAACTATGTCGTACCTCTTTACTGTCAAAGGCTTACGGCCTATCACGTTGAATACAACGGTTCTCGCTCGATCACCGAAGTTAAGCAACGTTGAGCCTGGTCAGTACTTAGATGGGTGACCGCTTGGGAATACCAGGTGCTGTAAGCGTTTAGTGACAGATATGCGTTGTGGTGCAGTGGATATTGGTTCGGAAAGAGAAATCGGTGAACCGAGTTCGAATTCCAGTTGAATACCCTACATTTACTTAAGAAATGGTACCCTTGGGAAAAGCATTAATCCACCCATTCCCTCCAATTATTGGTTAAATAACAAGGGTAGGATTTGGGACCCTGCCCTTAAAAAACACATCCCAATGAATCTTGATACACGAAAATGAAAAAAAGTAGTACTAGACACAAAACTTATATAAAAACAACAATAAATTGTTGAAAAAAGAAAAAGGTATTAGCAGAAATAAATAAATAAAATTTAGTTGGCATTAAATGACCCGCCGAGGTGTTGATATGCCATAAAACAAAACAACCAACCAACGAACTCTCAGTGAAATATTCGCGACTCGTTAAAAAAAAAAGAGGTTTGAATCTATCAACTATTCCACGTACCAAAAGCTAAACATTTTCTCTTTGTTTCTTCGTAAATGCAAAAGAACTGGATAAGTATTTTTATGTTTTGCAATAAGATTTGATAAAAAACTTCACAAATAACAGTCGGACAGATTTAGAAAAGACATTAGAATGATCCAGAAGCTATACTAGGATCAAACTGCATCTGCCATATTATTAGTTCTGACCTAGAATTTCACCTTCATTTTTTTTTTTTTTTTTTGCCTTTTCTGCTTTGGTTTGACCAGGAAATTGTTCACGTCGGAATATATCTAACCCATTTATAAATCTACCATTCTTGCTTGCTTTGAATTTTGCTGTCATATCTGGTCTGACGCTCCTGCGATATAGTCTGAGATTCGTTGCTTTTCAGATCTCTTATAACGTGATTTTTTCTCGTCAGACTTTATCTAACATATTTATAAGTCTGTCATTCGTCCTTGATTTGATTAGTGCTGTCAGATCAGGTTTGATATTCCTGCTATAGGTTTTAATATTCTCTTCAATATTATTAGTCCTGACCTGACATTTTGGTTTCACTGATATTCTATAATTTTTCTATTAATCTATTCTGATTTTCTATAAATATTTTCCTTCTTACGAAAACTCCTCTATGGTACCTAGACTTTATAAATTTATACGCAGTACTGGATTAGCGGTAAGGTCTCATCCTTTTGCTAAATGGCTAGATGTCAACGTAAATTCTATGAATTTGCCCGTGCTACTATGTCGTACCTTTTTACTGTCAAAATAATCAAATATAACCTCCACTTCTACTAAACAGTTACTTTTCTCGCGATTCCCGCCTGTAAAAGTATCTTCCGTTTATTTGCCTCGCAGATAGATACAATCTCTAAAAGTTTAAATGCAATGTAAATTCCCATCTTTCATCTTCTTGATTCTCATCTTTTTTAATCCTTTATTCGACATCCACTGTACCTCTCATTGTAACTCTGCACACCATTGACTTTTCTGCCTTTCTTTAGTGAAAAGATTGTAAAAAAATATTAAAAGAGGTTTTGAAGAATGAAAAACGTTCATCAAATATCACCAAAAATGCAAGCAAGTTGGAGGAGGATTTCCACGTTGAATAATTGGAGCAATTAATCAAAAGAACGTTTTCTTCAGAACAAGTCTGCCAGTTGAACGTAACAACCTTTTCTCAACAAAAATGTCCTTTTCAGGGCAATATATATATATACAGTACTGTGCAAAAGTAGTAGGTCAAGAACTATTCTATCATTTATGAGGCACATTGACAGAAAATAAACAATTTAATTCAAGTAATTTTATTTGATTTATTCAACAAATGCTTTAACAAGAAAAATACAAATTTTTTACAAATAAATTTAATATTTAGTATAATAGCCTTTTGCTTTGATTACAGCCTTCATTCTGTCAGGCATTGATATCACAAGCTTCTTCAATGTATCAAATGGTATCTCCTGCCAAGCAGCTTGCATTTATTCCCAAAGTGTGTCTTGCAAAGTAACATAAAATTGCCTCATAAAATATAAAATAGTTCTTGTCTAAATACTTTTTCACAGTACTATATATATATATATATATATATATATATATATATATATATATACCTAGTGCATTGTAATCTTATTTCTGTCGATGTGTTTTCTCTAACAAAAATAACCTTGAAAATATATTTTTTACTTAAGCCTTCGTTTTTTGTTTTTTTTTGTTTTTGTTTTTTTGTTTTTTGTCTTACGTCATTCAATATCTCTTTGCTGGCCAATACATCACCCGCAACAATCTTTCTGAATTTGTATTCCTTTCTCCGATACCATTCTTACGCTGAATCTTTTTATGGTATTGTTTTAGAATAAGAAAATACAAGTACAGCAAATCTTTCTCATCTAGAATTAATAAAGAAAGAAGCAAAGCTCATAAAATATCATCAAAAAGGCAAGCTACGTCGAAAGACAATTTCCACATACATTACATTAATTGAACTAATTATTCAAAAGAACATTTTCTTCAAAACGAGGCTGGCAGTTGAGCGATACAATCTTTTCTTCATATTTTTTTTCGTACTGCTGGAGCGATTTTGAAAAAGATGTTCAGTCAGGTGGTGCAGGTGGTGTAGTAGATAAAGGCTCGGGATACGAATTTGGAGAGCAGAGGTTATCAGGCATTTGGATGATTCTTTTACTTTCTTTTTTTTTAGAAATAGACAGCAAAATCGAAAAGCATCACATTTTTATGTTTGATTGGGATGTGTGTCTGGTGTAATGGTTAGAGGCTTCATATAAGATATTGGAGAGCCGAGTTCAAATTCCAGTCAAGTTCGTTACATTGACTTACTTTTTAATACACTTGCGAAAGGTATGAGTCCTTCTCTCTTCCACTAGCTATGCGTAAATAGCAGAAAAGACAGGGTTCTATAGACTTGGTTAACAACCGTTTAAGAGAAGGAAAATTTTGAATTCAAAACCTCCAACTACGGGTTAAATAACAAGTTATAAAAGCAAATCTTCCATCCCAGTTATATGTAAATAGAAGGACAAACTGGAACCTACAGTATTGGGTAGGAACCATTCTGGGAAAAAGAAAACTCTTTTCAAAACCAGAAGGCCTAGTGTAAGGAACGAGTGCAACCCACATCGTATTTTGTAGTCTTCGGATGTCGGTCAAGTGTTTGGAAGATTCTTCTAGAAGATTTCTTTAGAATATTCTATTAGAATATTTTCTTGGAAAATGTTCTTGGAAGTTTCTCTTAGAATATTTCAGCAGAAAAATGTCATAGAAGATTCTCTTATAAAATCTCTTAGAAGATACTTTAGAGGAATTTCTTAGAATATACTCTTGGAAAATTTTTTTAGATGATCTCTTAGAAGATTTCCCTACGAATAATTTCTTAGAAGATTCCCTTAGAAGAATCCCTTAGAAGATACTCTTAAAAGAATCTCTTAGAAGATTCTTTTGGAATATTTTCTTAGATCTGTTAAAAGATTCCCTTAGAATATTTACTTAAAATAATCTTAGAAGATTCTTTTGGAATATTTTCATCAGAAACAGTCGCAGTTCCATCTCGCCACCCTCATTAGCAACGATATTTTTTTTTAAATCATCTCACCCCAAGCAAGGCATTCCACTGCCACTATTGCGCATGGGGCTACATTGGTGAAGGTAAAGAGAAGGAGTGATTAGACATAGGGAATGTCAGGAGGAAGGTGACAGGTGAGTAAGGATAGCGAGGTTGAGGGTTGGGCAGATGGGAAGAGTGTTTGATAGAATGGGAGCAGGTTAGTGTGTTAGGAGATGTCTATTGACCTTACATTTAAACTCCTGGAGATTGTATCCGTCGGGGAAGCAATCGTGTGGAAGAGAATTCCACAGTCGGGAAGTGCGAGGAAAGAAACTGTTGGAGTAGAAGTTGCGGTTGCATTTTATTGGTTTCACTGTAAAAGGGTGGGATCTAGTTTCTAATCTAATATCTCGTTCAAATTCGTATTTAGGGGGCACCAGTGATCTAAGTTCATCGGAGCAGAAGCCGTGAAAGTATTTATAGAAGAGACACAGGGAAGCCACGTCGCGCCGGTGGGAGAGAGACTGCAGGCGGTCTGCCAAGTCGGTATCTATCACATTACAGACCCTCCTCTGAACCTTATCAAGAAGCCCGAGGAGAATAGCAGGGGCACCCGACCAGATATGGCAGCAGTATTCAATGCACGGTCGGATGGTAGATTTATATATGTGCAGGATAGATTTAGACGGAAAAAATTTCCGGGCCCTACACAGAGAACCGAAAACTGTTCTTTTAACACTTCTAAACTATTACAAAAAGTTCTCTTCAGGACAGCGCTTTTCAACGGTTACAAAACTGTCTTTTTCAGGGCAACATTTTTCAGCTGTTACACGACTCCTTTTTGGTACAAAGCCTTTTCAATTACCACAAAATTGTCCTTTTAAGGACAACCCTGTTCAATTTCTACAAAGCTCTTTTCAAGACAGCACTTTCCAACAACTACAAAACTGTCCTTCTGAAGATAATAACCTTCAATGCTCTTCTTACCATGCAGATATATATTTTTTGCCTACGGCAATGTAACCTTATTTCTGTCGATGTTTGTTCTTTAATAATAATAATCTTAGCTATATATTTTTACTAAATTCTTCATTATGTAGGCTTTTGTCATCCGTCATCCAATATCTGTTTTCTGGCCGATGTATCACCAGCAACAATCCTTCTGATACCATTCTTATGCATTATATTTTCTTAGGATATTGTCTCAGAATAAGCAAATACAACTTCAACAGATCTTTCTTATCTAGAATTAGTGAAGAAAGAAGCAAAGCTCTTGAAATACCCTCAAAAGGTCAAGGTACGTCGGAGGAAAATTTCCACATTCATTAAGTTAATTGAACAAATTATTCGAAAGAGCATTTTCTTCAAAACGAGGCTGGCAGGTGAACGAAACAAATTTTATTCTTTTTTTTCCGTACAGCCTGGGAGATTTTGAAAAAGCATCCTCTTCTTGTTGTTCTGCCAGGTTCTGCGGATGGAGAAATGGATAGCGGCTCAGGCTAAGAAATCTGAGAGTTGAGTTCGAATTCCAGTCATGTTCTTTACATTCACTTTCCCACAAATACCTTTGTGAAAAGTATGGACCCATTTCCTAACTCAGCCATGGATTAAATATTAGAATTTGTATCATTGTTGCGAGTCGAATCTCCATCTTACAAACATTTCTCTTGAAAATAATTATAAAATACTTCAGCAAACGATATTATTTATAATTACTGAATTTTTGTCGCTTGGATTAATAAGTTTCAGTTCGAAAGTGTGCCTTTCAAAAATTTCACATTATCGCAGGTGCCATCATTCTTGATCTTTGCAGACAAAACGCCGAAAAATACCATGAATTCTCGTAATTTTTAAAAGTTTTATTATCGGACAGAATGCAAATGAAAATATTTTTAAGAGGTTCTCGGTATCTGGGAAAAAACTGCCCGCGGCAGTAATCTCTCATTGCATCAAAGTACCGACGTCAGCGCAACCAACGGTTGTGGTGGTTGGGTTGTTTTTGGACTTCGTATGGGTGCACGCAGCCCCTTCCACCACATTAAACTGACCTTGAGTCACACCCTACCAGCAGGAGGCGGCAAGAAAATACAATCACTTCTCAGGTGTTTGGCTAAAAAGCATGACCAGCTGAGACAAGCTTAGACTAGCTGAGATAACCTTAGACCATCTAAGACAACCTTAGACAATCAAAGACGAACTTAGACCATCTAAGACGAGCTTAGACAATCTAAGACGAGCTTAGACAATCTAAGACGAGCTTAGACAATCTAAGAAAAGCTTAGACAGTCTAAGACAAGATTAGACAATCAAAGACGAACTTAGACCATCTAAAACGAGCTTAGACCATCTAAGACGAGCTTAGACCATCTAAGACAATGGTCATGGAAACTAACAAAGCAAAATTATAACAGGATTCTCAAAACAATTGTTAATATAATATTTATTTGTAAAAAATCATTCTATGGCATCCGTTCCAAATACTGAACACTAACAAGCAAACCAAAAAGCGCTAGAAAAGTATAAAATTACATTTTTATTGTAAGAATACCAGCAATACATTTTTATATAAAAATATACTGAGTAAGTCCGTGTAGTCAAAACTAACGGCAAAATATGTATATCAATGTACCGTCTAAAACGACGGCAACATATATATTGATGGACCTACTATTGAGTATCTTATATTCAGACATAAGAAAAAAAAATCCATACCGCTGAGCGAGACAGGAGAGAGAGATATTATCTCGCTTTTTTCTTATCGGTCAGTCAGTTAAGTGCCATACGTGAAACACACTTGAGCGATCATGTCTCGAAAGAAACATGACTGACTGGTTAGAAGATTATCCCGTAGGAGGTTGGCATTGCTTTCTGCGGTAGATTGGCAACCAGCCAAGGCTCTAGAAACCAATCTGTCCTGTTATTTAACCCATAACTGGAAGGAAGAGACGGATTAATACCTTTCCCAAGGGTATTTGTGCGTAAGTGAATGCAATGAATTCAACTGGAATTTGAACTTATCGGTAGTTTTACTATAAAAATGTATTTGATACTTTCAAAGCGCGTTTTTGTTCGGGGGTTCAATATTTGCCCAAAGCAGGAGCATTAACAGCAGCTACCATTCAGGTCAGGGGGTACCTGGGAACAACAATAAATAAGAGGTGGTTCTCAAAACCTCCAATCTCCCGATCAGAGGCCCTGCTGCCCGATGTAGATTATACCCAGGACTAACTATAACTAACTATGTTTATATTAACTTCAGTTGTCTAAGACAGGCTCTTACGACAGTGGTGAGTTCAATTCCCACTAACCAAGCCACAAATTTTTACGTCATAAAATCTCTTCTTTAGACTTGACGCCATGAAGTTTTGATAATCAAGCTAATTTTCTATTCTATTTTATCGAGAGGGGCTCTTATCATTGTAACATTGTGTTTCACTAAGTTTATGATTACGTCTTATAATTCAGTTAGTCAGTTAAGTGCCAAAAGTGATAAACACTTTGGGCGATCATGTCTCGAAAGAGACATGACTGACTGTGCAGAAGATTATCCCGCAGTAGGTTGCCATTATTTTCATTACTTTGGTTGCCAGCCAAATCTATAGAACCCAATCTGTCCTGTTATTTAACCCATAACTGAAGAAAAGGGACGAATTATTATCTTTCCCAAGGGTATTTGCGCGTAAGTGAATGCAAGGAATTCAAATGGGATTCGAACTCGGCTCCTCGATTTGTCGCTCCGAGCCGATATTGAGAATAGATCGGAGTGCCAAGTCTTATAATTAGTGTTCATATTAAAAAAATGCTTGAGTTGCCAGCAGTAGAACAGCAGTTATCAAATATGCTTCGTAAATCATTACTACCCGAGTGAAAACGTTCCTCACTAGGTGCTCCTTGAGTATGGTTTTGTGTCAAAGATGACAGAAAATGGACAGGAAAAAACGACATATTTTATAGAACGGTCCGTCCATTACGATATTTATTATTTGAGATTCGATTCGGCGTAAGATGGCATAAGAAATAAGAAACAGCAGAGTGATCAACGATAAAACATGTATTATTAACATGTATTATTAACATGTATTATTAACATGTATAATTAACAATAAGGTTACAAAGGGTAGAATAAGCATGCAAATAAGTGAATTAAAAGTTTTTTTCCTTTTTAACGTTAAGAAACGTAAAATGTTTATAAGTGAAAGTCACTTGTTGAATGAAAGTTAAATATATTCATTAAAGAAAAAAGTCAATAAAGGATAATGCTGAAACATTATATGAATTGTGGAGTTGAATTCCTCTTGGGTTTGTATTGGGAAATATGTGTGTGCACATGCATGTGTGTGTGTGTGTGTGTGTGTGTGTGCGTGTGTGTGTGTGTGTGTGTGTGTGTGTGTGTAAGTAAATAAATTGGTCCCTATTTGCCACCTGCAATTAGTGCGGTGTTTATATGTGAGTTAGGTAAAACTAAGAAACATGTCCCCGCGATAGCATGGTCTCTATCGCGGGACAACTGAGCGCTAACTGCCGGATAACACGTGTGTTCCTCCTTAAATAACAACGCCAAAATGCGCGAGAAAGTAGGGCAATCACGTGCACACTGAATGAAAGATGCGTGTCTCATAGATAAAAACAAGCATGGTAACACGCATAGGAGTGAAATTGTGTGAGCAAAATATATCACAACAAATATATGTCGAAATATGGATAAAGATGTGTGCGTGAGTGGCCCAATATAAACTACAAGCAAACTGAATGCCTGGTAATCAGAACAAAGAGGAACCCAAATTGCCAAGGACAGACGGAGGGTACTAAAATCAAGCAGGCACAGACATTTAGATACAAGGATCATTAAAATAAATAAGGTAAATTTTTTCAGTATAAGGACTTCTAATACAGATAGAAGCTTACTTTTTTTTTTTTTTCAACGTAATCTCCCAGCAGTGTCATACACTCTTCCCATCTGTACACAAGCTTCCGTATTCCCTCAGCGTAAAAATCTTTGGACTGATGTCTCAGCCAATCGCTCACAGCACTTTTGATTCATCGTCACTTTCAAACTTCATTCCTCTCGTGAACGTTTTCAACGGACCAAAGAGGTAAAAGTCTGAAGGGGCAAGGTCTGGGCTGTAAGGGAGATGAAGGAGCAGTTCCCAGCCCAGCTCGTTGATGGTCTGCACCGTTTGGGCTGCTGTGTGTGGCCTTGCGTTGTCTTGATGCAAAACGACTACATGTGACTGATGACCCCTGCGTTTGTTGAACAGATAAGCTCAAAGTCCTTGCAATGTCATCCACTGTCACCCTTCTGTCATAGTGAATGAGTTCATTGACGGATTCTATCACTTCTCTTCTGTAGGCCGCCCAGGCCTGTCTTCATCCTCAACACTGCTCCGTCCTTCTTTAAACAATTTAGCCCACTTGTAGACATTTTTTGGCTGAAACATGTGACACCATACACAGTTGACATTCTCCTATAGATTTCAACTGGTTTGCACCCTTCAGCAAGCAAAAACTTGATAACTGACCTCTGTTCTGGAGCATGCTTCTTGGTCGGGCATCTTGGTTAATCTCCAAATCTTTCAAAGTATTTTTCAATGTGCAAAAAATTTAATCCATTTGAAAAAGAAGTAAAGTAAAAAAAAATTTTATAAAGTAAAATGACCTTCGTAGAAGTCCTTATATCGAAATATTCAATTGGAGTAGATAGACTAAACTATCGCCCGGTTCACACTTCACCCACGTCTATTGAACAGGTGAAGAGGCTCATCCCTTGTCCCTGTTCAGGATGTGGTTTCCGGCTTTCTCTTTTCCAATCTTTTCACTCTTTTCTTTTTTTTTCAATTGGAGTAGATAGACTAAACTATCGCCCGCTTCACATTCCACCCTCGTCTATTGAACAGGTGAAGAGGATCATCCCTTGTCCCTTGTCTAGGATGTGGTTTCCGGCTTTCACTTTTCAAATATTTTCACTCTTACGTAGTCCCCTGCGCATCAATGGCGTTACCGCCTTGCTCGGGGTGATATGATTTAAAAAAGACAAAAAACAAAATTCACCTTATTTATTGAATGACCCTCGTAGAAATCCTTATACCGAAATATTCACCTTATTTATTGAATGACCCTCGTAGAAGTCCTTATACTGAAAAATTCACCTTATTTATTGAATGAGCCTCGTAGAAATCCTTATACCGAAAAATTCACCTTATTTATTGAATGAGCCTCGTAGAAGTCCTTATACTGAAAAATTCACCTTATTTATTGAATGAGCCTCGTAGAAATCCTTATACCGAAAAATTCACCTTATTTATTGAATGAGCCTCGTAGAAGTCCTTATACTGAAAAATTCAACTTATTTATTGAATGACCCTCGTAGAAGTCCTTATACTGAAAAATTTACCTAATTTATTGAATGACCCTCGTAGAAGTCCATATACTGAAAAATTCACCTTATTTATTGAATGAGCCTCGTAGAAGTCCTTATACTGAAAAATTCACCTTATTTATTGAATGACCCTCGTAGAAGTCCTTATACCTAAAAATTCACCTTATTTATTGAATGAGCCTCGTAGAAATCCTTATACCGAAAAATTCACCTTATTTATTGAATGAGCCTCGTAGAAGTCCTTATACTGAAAAATTCACCTTATTTATTGAATGAGCCTCGTAGAAGTCCTTATACCTAAAAATTCACCTTATTTATTGAATGAGCCTCGTAGAAATCCTTATACCGAAAAATTCACCTTATTTATTGAATGAGCCTCGTAGAAGTCCTTATACTGAAAAATTCACCTTATTTATTGAATGAGCCTCGTAGAAATCCTTATACCGAAAAATTCACCTTATTTATTGAATGAGCCTCGTAGAAGTCCTTATACTGAAAAATTCACCTTATTTATTGAATGAGCCTCGTAGAAATCCTTATACCGAAATATTCACCTTATTTATTGAATGAGCCTCGTAGAAGTCCTTATACTGAAAAATTCACCTTATTGATTGAATGACCCTCGTACCTGCGAAGTCTTCTGAGGACACAAAAAGCAATAGTAAGTCATGGCCAAGGATGCATTCTAGAAGCTGAAAAGAATTATTGAGAGACAGGAAAATATTCGTTGGAAACAAAGAATAGAGTACTGGATTGTTATGTGATGACTGTCCTTTAATATGATAGCGAATGCTGGACAATCTCATCAAAGATGAAGGAAAGACTTGAAGCAACAGAATTTGGTTCTAGAGAAGGACGCTGAGTATATCATAGACTGAACATGTGAGAAACGACGAGGTTTTGAAGAGGATGAACACACAAAGTAAACTGATACTTAACATAAAAAAACTACAAATGTTTCTGTGATATGTAGTGAGGAAGGAGGGCTTGGAGAATCTGAAGCTCACAGGACGGATAGAGGGAAGGGGATTTAAGGAAAGTAACGCGAGAGATACTTGATAGACTTGAACATATGGATGGCGGAAGGTTCTTGATCAGAGAGGGAGAAGAACTGATAATAACTACAATGGATAAGGATATGTGGAGGGTCATGATCACTTACGTCTTAAACGGACACGGTGTATAAAAGTCCAAGTTTGGTCAGGACAGTTATTCCTACGGGAAGATGAAGCTATTTTCATTTAGTTCAAATTTCTCCTCGTATCATTTTAATCAGTGACAATGTTTTCTTTTCGTAAGTTCGCCGAAACTCTGACCTTTCAACAAGCAATTGGTGTTTTTTTTCTTTGAGCTAAACCTTTCGTTCCGAATATATTAACACGAGACAGAATTTTGTCGGTTGTTTTTTTTTTTTCGATGGCTAGAGAAATGTAACAAGATATAGACTCCATTTTAGTACGGTGGCTTTATTTATTAGAAGCCGTTACACGTACGCACCATGTTATTAAGACGAGAAAGAAAACTTCGGTAAAAAGAAATAAAAAAAAGAGATACAAAACAGATAACATCTGAAAAACCACGCACTGTGTGAAATTATTCCCATTTGGATGATTTTAAACTGCAGGTGTCACCTGAATTTTTAATGATATTTCTGTGTCTTGCGGTGTTCTCGGGAATAAACGAATAGAATTTACATTTTCTTGGACAAAGATGAAAGTCAAGTGTTCTTGAAACGCTTGAAGGAAAAACAACAAGTCTCCAAAAGAGAAATGTTGAGAAAATGCCATTTTCAAAGAGCCAGGCATCAGTAGGTCTATCAGAAGTTTCAGGTTTGATATTCTCGTTTCCTTTCGCATTTCGTCCAGTAGACAGAATAATCGTATCATTTCATGGCGTGGGCAGCCATGGCGCTCCACGACTTTCTGTCATTGGTGGCTCTGAGCAGTGTTTCTCAATTTCTCAAAGCAACTGTTTCACCATCCATCCACACAACCTGGGCCTGTCGGTGAACCGATTCATTACCTCCAACTCTCTCGCGCTTGGTATGCCCAAGTTTTTCAAGCCTTTTTTCCTTAGAACATGTAAAAAAAAACCTGTCCCGTTCAGATTCTGTGTATGAGCGTTCTTTTTACATTATTTACTTTGTTTGTACTGTTGTCCTCATCTTTATTTCCATCGACGTTTCGTCCAGTGTACGCTCCGGCCTTCATCAGGTGCTAAGAATTTTTAACCGAAATAATTATTTCATACACTGTATTATATAATTCTCATTCCATGTGCGATGCCGCTTCTGGATGCCAAGTAGTTATCTCCCTTTAACTCAACTCTCCAAGTTACTTGTACACTACTGATGTAACCTGATATTGAACTCACAACTCTTTGGTTTAAGTCACTGGAAGTAACCAACATCTATATCCAATAGACCATGTGTCCAGCGTTCTTCTTCTTCTTCTTCTTCTTCTTCGTCTATGTGCGTTGTTCTTTCAGTACGTAGACGATCATGGCTTTCGACATCTACCTTTGCATAGTGGCTCTGAGCACGCTTTCTCCTGTTACACCACGCAATCCCCCGCTATTTCATCCACCTGCTCAGCCCTTTAAAATATGTTATCCTCTGCTTTACCCTGTCTCTTTTACCCTCTATCTGGCCTGTTGGTATCCGGTTCTCCAAGCCCTCTTTCCTCATTGCATGTCTCAGGAACTTTAGCTGTCTTTTCCTGATGCTCTGTATTAATTTCCTTTTCCTTTCCATCATTTCTAAAACCTCAATATTGCTCACATGCTCGACCCATAATGTCCGCAGCATCCTCCTGTAGACCCACATTTCAACTGCTTGAAGTATTTCCTTCATCTTTGTTGAGATTGTCCAGCATTCACTGCCATATTGAAGAACTGACATCACATAGCAATCTAGTACTCTTTTAATCGTTTCTAGCAAAATTTTCCTGTTTCTTAATACTCTACTCAACTTTTGGAACACGTTCTTCACCATGCCAACTCGCCTTCGGATATCTGTGTCGCACTTTCTGTCTACACTTCTCAGGTATTTAAATTTTTGTATCTGCTTGATTTTAGTATCCCAAACCTGTATTTGGCATTTTGTGCTACTTTTTTTGCTGATGACCATGCATTCAGTTTTCTTGCTTACGTTGTTTACTTGGTCTGTACATACAATTCTCAACATGTTTCTGTAGAACCAAATTTCTGTTGCCTCCAGTTTCCTCTTCATCTGTAGTGAGATTGTCTAGCATTCACTGCTACAAAAGAGGATGGGCATCATATAACAACACACGAATATTTTCTTAGTTTCAAACGAAATATTTTTTGGTTAGACTTTAGAATGCATTTTTCGCTTTCCTGATTTGCGTTTAGATTTCGTTTTTAGCGTTTGTCATCCTTTGTTTTGGTTTCATTTTTATCTTACTGGAGTTGAAAAGAAAAGCGTACTTTGCTTTTTTTTGTTTTTTCTACAGAAATGGTGACGAGAATCCAAACACTTATAATACTTATTCTTAGCCACTTACCCGTGCTGAGATGCCCATATACATATTTGTCATATTCTTTCACAAAGCCAAATATGACTCGTATAATATGTGGCCTACCTTCTTCATTCTGGTATAGTATGCCGCCTACCCGATTTGAATGTGTCCTACTTTAGAAAAAGTATATTTACAAATATAAGTATTCATCTATTGAAACTAATTATTTTCGCTAACATTTAAACGTAAACATTACCAGACTGATATAATACTGCTTTAAAGTAGATTTTATGGTAGTCCACATACTATACAAGTGACAGAATTTCATAGGCCACAATTAAAAGGTAGGCCTTTCATACGAACCAGTGACTAAATTTCGTAGACCACATTTAAAAGATAGGCCACATAATATTCCAGTGACAGAATTTCATAAGCCACATTCAAAAGGTACGCCTACATACGATACCAGTGACTAAATTTCGTAGATCACATTTAAAGATAGGTCACATACTATACCATTGACAGAATTTTATAAGCCACATTCAAAAGGTAGGTCTACATACAATACCTGTGACTATATTTCGTAGACCACATTCAAAAGATAGGCCACTTACTATACCAGTGACAGAAGTTTGTAGTTCACATTCAAAAGGTAGGCCACATGCTCTCCCAGTAAGAGAATTTCATAGGCCACATTCAAAAAGTAGGCCTACATATGATACAAGTGACAGAATTTTGTGGGCTCCATTCTAAAGATAGGTCACATACTATACCAGTGACAGAAGTTTGTAATTCACATTCAAAAGGTAGGCCACATGCTCTCCCAGTAAGAGAATTTCATAGGCCACATTCAAAAGGTAGGCCTACATACGATACCAGTGACAGAATTTTGTGGGCTCCATTCTAAAGATAGGTCACATATTGTACCAGTGACAGAAGTTTGTAGTCCACATTCAAAAGGTAGGCTACATGCTCTCCCAGTAAGAGAATTTCATAGGCCACATTCAAAAGGTAGGCATACATACTATCCCAGTGACAAAATTTCGTAGAATAGATTAAAAATGTAGATCACATACTATACTATTGAAAGAATTTCGTAGGCTACATTCAAAACGTAGGCCACATGCTATGCCAGTGACAGAATTTCGTAGACTACATTAAAAATAGGCCACATTCTCTACCAGTTAAAATATTTCGTAGGCCACATTAAAAAAAATAGGTCACATACTATATCAGTGAGAAAATTTTGTAGGCCACATTCAAAATGTAGGCCACATTCTATACCAGTGACAGAATTTCGTAGGCCACATACTCTACCGGTACCAACAAAATATTGTGGTGACAATTAAACAAATTATTAGCTGCTACCAACGCAGAAATGTAGAGGACGCCAGTCTGTTGTTTAGTCTCGCAGCGACTCTACAACCAGTCTCAGTAACGCGTTGATGACGATATCTGATTTTTAAATAATTCGTTTTTATACAGAAATGTCTTTATAGAGATTCTGAGTGGTTCATAAGTCATAGTGGGATTTGATAAATCTTTTAATTTCAACTTTTCTTTTTTCATTCAAAAATAGTTTCATACGGAATAAAAATTGGAACACTGGAAGTAGACCACCCCCATTAAATTGTGAGAAAGTCATGCAACGTCAGTGTCATCCATTGTCGTTTTCACGCAGACAAGCTGTTTTCCCTTAACAATGGTTAATAACATTGGCTGCTTTCCGTGGGTGTCTTCCCTTTTTCGTGATACATTTTTCTTTCCTTTTTTTTCAATCATTTCACCCCATGCAAGAAAATTAAACCACAAAGACACTAGTGGTTACTGGGCGTGAAGATATATATATATATAAACAGAAACATTATCAGGAGGAAAGTAGATATCGATTGACATTATATTTAAATTTTTGAAGAACAAAGTTGGCTGAAAACTATGGAACCGGAAAAAATTTCTGCAAGCAAGAAGTGCGAGGAAAACAGAATAGATCATACGATTACATCCATACCCAGCTCAAATGTGAACTGATGAGACCTTGCCACTAATCTAGTATTGGACCTAAATTCATAAAGCGTGGGTACCATCGCAACGAGTTTATCCGAACAGTTACCAAGAAAATATTTATAGAAAAGTGTTGATCTTCATCGTCAAGTTGTTGTGGCCTGTTAGGACCAGAAAAAAGTGAAAAATGTGAGTGAAGCCGACACGTCAGGTCAGGATCAATAATATTGCTGATTCCTTTTTTGCAAAACATGAACGAATGTTAGACTTACGAATATAAATAAATTTTGCTGAAAGTCTTCATAAGAATGTTATACGAAGAAAAACGAAATAACGTAAGTAGCAACTGAGAAAAGCCATCTCAAGACTTCAAAATTCTAGCCCGAGAAGGCTAAAATTGTTGTAATATAGCATTCTAAACAGAATTATTTAACGAACAATCTATCAAAATATCACAACATTATAATTCTGTTTTTTTTTTCAAAAATATCTTTTTTGTTTTAACTCTTTTTACTTTGAATTCATTTTTTTGCGTTCATTATAATGTTAAATATGTGGCGGAGACTCCCACCACCTTTAAATTTGTTTTTTTTGTTTTGTTTTTTTTTTTGTTTTTTTTTACTTTTTTCAGTGAAATCTTATCGATTACACCCTAAACTTTCCGATTGGCAAAACAAATTTGGAAATATTTTAATATTTCAACAATTTTAGTGGGAGGCTCAGTTTTTCATGCAAATCGAACCTGTGCAATTAACTTTTTTGCTTGCGCATATTCAACAACTGAATCCTTTGTAAACTTTTTAAATAAAGCCATTCTTGGAGTTTCCGAAGATGTCATCATAAGAACTGAAGAAAACTTGAAAAAGACAAAAACAAGAGCAACAACTTGTTCCCCAAATAACAAAAAAAAAAAAAAACTAAAAACAAAAAAAAACAAAGCGACCCCAACGCGAGTGGTTATAAAATGAAGGATCGATTTACCTTAACGTTGTATGAGAAAGTGACCCCCCACTGAAATTGTTTAAATATTGAAATTTTTATATAATAACCCATAAGACTGCACTGAAAAAAGTCAAAGAAATGAAAAACAAGAAATTTAACGGTGGTGGTAGTCTCCTTCAGGTCCGCCAAATATGTTAATTGTTCATTACGTTGTGGTGTAATGGATATCGGCAGGGAATGAGAATTTAGAGAACTAAGTTCGATTTCCGATCGAATTTGTTTCATTCACTTACGAACAAGTACTCTTGGGGAAGGTATTAATCCATATTTCTCTTCCAAGTTATGGGTTGAATAGCAAAACAGATTGAGTTCTGTAGCTTTGGTTGAGGACCAGCCAACTGCAGAAAGTAATGGCAACCTACTGCGGGAAAATCTTCTGCCTAATCAGTCATGGATTGAAAGAGACATGATCGCCCAAGCGTGTATCAGGTATGGCACTTAAATAGTTGATCTGGATAAAAGAATTGAATAGCAGGACAGATTGAGTTCTATAGCCATGGTTAATAACTAGTCTACTGCAAAAAGTAATAGCAATCTACTGCAGGAAAATCCTTCGCCTAGACAGTCATGTTTTTTTTTGAGACATGATCGCCCAAGGGTATATCACGTATGCCACTTGACTGATTGACTGATAATGTTAAATGAGGTAAAAAGGTCCGGGTTTTAAAAAAAAAATCTAATTGTATGTGCGTGTGTATTTTTTGAGCTACGATTACGCATAATCGTAGCTCAAAAAATACACTGAAAGATTTCACTGAAAATACACTGAAAGATTTCACTGAAAAAAGTAAAAAAAAAAACAAAAACATGATGGACAGCACCAGAATAATTAAGGGGTCGCACTTCAAAAGAACGTGGTGGTCATAAACGTTGGGCATTTCGGGAAGTTTTCCATTAACCAAACATTTACTTCAGGAACTCCATTGTTGGCCGGGATCTATGCGCAGTGAATGAGTCAATCTTTCTGAAATATATCAAGTTTATTCGGCACTGCTGGATCCCCAAAAATAAAACATCCCAATCATCACCCGATACAACTCATTAGCGATTGTCATTGCACTGTCAGTTTCGTCGTAAAAAAATAAAAATTTTCGATTGGTTTATTTCTCTATTTACACTGCTCGGACTATCGTCCTAAACTTTATTACCATGTTTACGACATTTCGGACGACGTGCGCTCCGGCCTTCTTCAGGTGAAAAAGAAATTCCAACCGAAACCTTTATTTCGATCACTGGGGCATAAGGAGATAATTACATTACATCTGTAATTGGCATCGGATATGAAACGAGAAAAAATCTATCTCAGTGATTGAAAGAAAGCGTTCAGTTGAAAATTCGTAGCACCTGAAGAAGGCTGGAGCGTACACCGGATGAAACGTAGTAAACATGACAATAAAGATGAGGACAATAGTCAGAACAAAATAAATAATTGAAACATTTTAGCTTTTGTATTGAAATCAATGGGTGCCGTCGAATGTTTTATTTTGAGCCCTCGACTAGTAGAAATTAGGGCTGAAGTCGAATGTTAGAAGGATAATCTATAAAGGGATTTCGTGTTAAATCACACTGTTGTGCGCTGAACGAAACTGCAATAAAAACTAGTATTCAAATTATGCAAATACTCACGCTGTGCCATAACTACTTCCTCATGCAAATATATATATATATGTGATGACAATATTTCGCGACACTAATATGAGTGTTGCGAGGCACAGCGGTTAAAATGACAGCATTATAGGCTATAAAGTTTCCAAATAGGTGACTTTTTAAAACCCTGTATTTAATATGTACTTTTTCAGTGCTGAAAAAACTGTATACGATTTATTAAGAATAAAAAAGGGTAAAAGAAATCTAGAAATTGAAACCACGTACGAGAACTCAGTTTTATCCGAAAACTAGCAGTATAACCCGGCGTTACTCGGGTGTAATGAAAGCTTTAAAACTAATCCATGGTCCTGGAGCTCAGACTCAGCCTAAAGAATATTTGTGTGATGTTTGGTGAGAATCGAATAAAAATTGTGGATTTGTATAAAGGATATACAGACAGATAAACAGACACACACACAAATATCTTGCCTTTTATATATATATATATATATTATCGATTTCTTGCACTATTGTAAGAACTGCAACCTTGAAATTTCTGAGTATCATTTCTTATGTTTTTGTCTATGAGTGTATCAAATTTGATTAAAATCGGACTATTCCTTCTATAACCCGATTTTTTCGATTATCGATTTTCGATATTTATCTGGGGTACCTCGACACAAAACCTAGCTAAGAACACTCCCAGACGCTTATAGTACAACTGTGTAAATTTTCAAGAAAATCGGTTCAGCTGCTTCGGAGTCTATAGGTATCGGACACACACACACACACACACACACACACACACACACACACACACACACACACACACAGAGAAACACACACACAGAGACAAAGTTCCATTTATAAATAAGTTTAGATATCATTTTTTGCCGACAGACACATGATAAATTTTAATATACTATATGACCTCTGTTTCTTCTGGAGACGAACATGTCTTTTTGGGTTTGTATAAAAAACTCAGACTTCTTTATTCATAAATCCCGTGAAGAGAATATCACATAAATCGTCCCAATCTATGCGTTCCTGACAATATAAACTTCGTCTAAAGATTATATGCATTTTATGAATTGGTATAAAGAGTTGCGTCTTTAATGTTAAAAGTCCTTTTATGATGTTGTTTAGATTCTACTCAATATTATTAACTTAGATATATAATGACAGAAAAAAACTATTGTTTTCGGTTGGAAAAGAAATTACTAAGTTAACAAAACAGACTAATTTGACTGTCAGTAGTTTATTTGCAGCTATTTATTTTGATACTTTTACATTATTATACCTTGTAAAACTAATGTAAAAAATAATATGAAAAAATTTTAAAACAAATTCGTCAATTTCTTAAAGGAAAAACATTAAAAAACCTTTTATTTTAAAAAATAAAAGATATATTAACAAAAAAATAATAACCTCATAAAATTTATTACACAAATGCTCCTTTCTTTTCAATAACTTTTAGCAGCCGATTGTCAACATATGATGTTAAATTTGCAATTTTAGCGGCTGGTAAATTGTTTGCAGCAACTTTAACTGTCTCCCAGAGGTCACATTTGCTGCTGAATTGCCTTCCATTAGAAAAAAAATATATCTCAGGTTCTCAATGGGATTCAAGTCACAGTTACTTGAAGGCCAGTCCATAAGAGAATCTTCAACAAATCCCTATTCTTTCAACCAGGATTTAGTAAACTTTGATGCATGACTTGGTGCGTTGTCTTGCATAAAGGTCATAAATCTACACTTAGCTAAAGACTGATTATCAAGCCATTCAAAGAAATATTGCTCTAGAAAATCACAGTAACATTTGGAATTCATTTAAACTCTGTCTTTCAATTCAAATGGACCCACGAGCTCATTACCAATAATCCCAGCCCATATCATGATCCACCGCCGCCTTGTTGGCGCTTAACAATTTTCTTGAGTCATGTTGCTTACAAACCCATTCTCGATCCCGTCTATCGGGCCCATCGAGGGTTATCTTTGATTCGTCTGTAAAAAAACTTTACTGAAATCAGTTTTCATGTATTTTTTGCCCATTACAATCTTCTTTCCTTATGACTTTTGGTAAAATGGGTTTCTTTGTTTGATTATTTGCGTCAGCAAACTTCCTTAATTTCCTACACCTTGTTTCCCTTGACACCATAGAAGCTCCAGCGGTCTCAGATATGAACGCATTTGACGCATTTGTATTTCTTATTAATTCTCTTCGGATATGTGATAGATCTCGCTTTGTTAAATTCCTGAATTCAGCCTGAAACATTTTTCCTTGGTTGAATTCCCATTTGACATATTTTCTTGATTGTTCGACGATCCCTTTTCAAATCCTTAGAAATTTGAAGCGAAGACTTTCCTTTGCTAATTTCTTTGATTATATAGTTCTTTTCATTCATTGTTAGTTCTTTTTTACGAGCCTTAATACTAAATTCTAGTTCTTGCAAATAATCTTTTGACACTGGAAATTGCTATAATTACTGAAAAAATACTTAATATCAATCTGAAATTGAAAATTGGGACTTAATTGCTTTCATGCTTACTCGCTATACATAACAGTACAAATTATTTCATTGGATAACACATATCTATGAATTTTACATAAAATATTTAAAAGTGTCGCGAGGCGCGGCGGCTAAAACTCACAGCATTATATGCTATAAAGTTTCCAAATAGGTGACTTTTTAAAAGCCTGTAGTTAATATGTATTTTTTCAGTTCTGAAAAAACTGTACACGATTTATTAAAAATAAAAAATGGGTAAAAGAAATCTAGATATTGAAACCACGTACGAGAACTCTGTTTTATCCGAAAATATCATTTTTTGCCGACAGACACATGATAAATTTAAATATACTATGTGACCTCTGTTTCGTCTCAAGACGAACATCTCTTTTTGGATTTGCATAAAAAACTCAAACTTCTTTATTCATAAATCCCGTGACAAGAATATCACATAAATCGTCCCTATTTATGCGTTCCTCACAATATATAAAGATGTACGTGCAACCAATGAATGGGCAGACGCATGCGCACAGATTGTTTGTAAGAAGTCTTTGTAGGAATTGTTTTGTGCAAATTCATGAACATGAAACGTTTAAGACATTATAAAGCACTTTTCCAAAATCTCCAAGCATGTACGACAAACTATATATTTTGAACGCTTCTTTGATCCATTTTTTGCTTTTATAAGCTTTCATTTTTTGTTCTACATGAAGCTAAATTCTAGTTGGTTATTATATCCACTTATATTAACGCGCAAAACCCTCCGGAAAAGTATGAATCCACCTTTTCACCCCCAGCTTTTAGCTAGTTATAAAGATTTATATCATTATTTTCTCCTCCCTACAAAAACTGAATACATTGTTTCAATTATGTGAAACTAGCAGTATAGCCTGGCGTTGCTCGGGTGTAATGAAAGCTTTAAAACTAATCCATGGTCCTGGAGACTCTTTGGACGTTGGCACGAAAGACTAAAAAGCAATAGTTGTTTCCAGTTAAAGCGAAACCGTAGACTAAAAGAAAAATGAATGGATGCAAGTCAAATTTTGATTTCTTGGTATCGATATCAAATAAGTTTTTTTCATCGTAAACTGAATTTTGAAGGCTAAATAACTCCTCTGAGTAAATGGAATCATGGCTGAAACTAATAACTACAATTATATCTCCTTTGAGCCAAACCCGAAGCAAAAACTAAAATAAAACTGAAAAAATACAGACATACAGGCAGATAAACAGACACACACACAAACATCTTGCCTGATATATATATATATATTATCGATTTTCTGCACTATTGTAAGAACTGCAACCTTGAAACTTCTGAATATCGTTTCTTATGTCTTTGTCTATGAGTGTATCAAATTTAATTAAACTCCCACTCCTTTTATAACACGATTTTTTCGATTATCGACTTTCGATATTTATCGAGAGTACCTCGACACAAAACCTAGCTAAGAACACTCGCAGATGCTTATAGTACAACTGTGCAAATTTTCAAGAAAATCGGTTCAGCCGTTTCGGAGTCTATAGGTAACGGACACACAGACACAGATACACACGCACACACACAGACAAAGTTCCATTTATAAATAAGTTTAGATGTAGTAACGCCACTAAGACACAAATGAGTCACTCAGTATGTTAAGTCCCATACGTGATACACGCTTGGGCGATCATGTCTCGAAAGAAATATGACTGACTAGCACGTTGCTATTACTTTCTGCGGTAAATTGGTTGCCAACCAAGGCTATAGAACCCAATCTGTCATGTTATTTAACACATAACAGGAGATAGACGCGATAGATTCATACCTTTCATTTGCACTTAAGGGAATACATCAAATTCACCTGCAATTCGAACTCGGCCCTCCGATTTTTCGTTCCGTACTAACTGTAAAAATTAAGAAAAGACAAAATATTATTAAGGATCGAGAACAATAGAAGCGTAATCAAGAGAGAAGATAACGACTGACATTGCATTTAAATTTCTAAAGACCAAATTTAGCAAGAAAGCATAGGGCGGAGAAGAGTTCCACAAGCTAGAATTATGAGAGAAGAAACTATTAGCATAGAACTTACGGTTACATGCAGCCAATTCAACTGCAAATTGATGAAATTAATTACAATTAGCAAAGCGATGGGTTCATTCGAACAATTACCATGAAAGTATTTATAGAAAAGGGACAGAGAAACTGCATAACCGCGGTGGGAAAGATATTGAAGCCAAAATGCCGGGTCAGAACTAATAATGTTGCGTATTCTTCTTTGGATTTTATTAAGAATCTTTTAATACATAACGTGATCACATAATATGCCAGTAATATTCAAAGCAAGAGCA
Source organism: Ascarosepion bandense (assembly GCA_037127315.1). NCBI lineage: Eukaryota > Metazoa > Mollusca > Cephalopoda > Sepiida > Sepiidae > Ascarosepion > Ascarosepion bandense. The sequence goes on from JBBBDQ010002059.1 coordinate 2,771,689, forward strand.
AAAGGTAGACTTATAAATATGTAAGATAGATCCTCTAGAGGAAACATGTCACGACTAGAATAAACTTTCTTTGCAGAAATACTAGAAATGGATTCAAGACAAATTATCGAACTCATATCAGCCGAGAATGTTAGCCGGAGAAGGCACAATGAGTCACTTTCCTAAAGGTTAGCGTCAGCCATGTCCATGAGCAGCAGAAATAAGATAAATAAAGAGAAGTTTCTTTTTGCAGGCGTAATATTAACATGCCATTCCTTGTCACATTTAACATCAGACGGTTTTTAAATAATATATATATATATATATATATATATATATATATATATATATATATATATTTGCTTAAACATTATTTTTAATGGATGCTCGTATTTGAGTAGATACAATATTTCGTTATTGTTATTTTATTTAACAGTATATATATATATAGCCATCCGCAGAGAGATCTGTTTCGCTGAATCACAGCTCATAAGTACGGTTAGATAGCCGATTGCTTTTTACCCAGGATTGAAACACGACCGAATTGGCGTCAGTTGGCGATTCTACCTCTGAGCTACGGGCGCTCGGTAGAAGGAGGCAGCCTTTTTAGCGTGTATATTATCATTATACACGCCAAATACCTGAGATTGTTCTAATTCATTGCGTAGATGCCAGAGTAGCTACTGTTTTTCAATGTCTACCATTCTTCCAGAGTGCTCAATCAGGGTGTGAGAGCGGAACAATACCAGCCATAATTATTAGGCCACCCAAGTTTTAAATTTTTTTTTAATTTTTTAATTTTTTTTTTAGAACAGCTGTTAATTTGACCTTAACGAAATGATCAAACTCACTTACAATCTAAAAATATTTTCTGGCTTTAAATAACCATCAAAGGGTTGATAAACCTTAAAAAACGAACTAATCAATCTTTTCTGTTTGATTTTTACGGTGTTAGTTTTCTCTGGAGAACCAGGCCAGATAGAAGGAAAAAGTGACAGAGAAAGGCAGCGGAGAACATATTTAAAGGGCCTTATCACGTGGATGACGAAAAGTGTTGCGTGGTGTAACAGGAAAAAACATACTAAGTGCCACCAGTGATAGGGAGACGTGGAAAGCCATGATCGCCTACGTTCTGAAGGACAGGACACATAGAAGAAGAATCTCCTACTTGACTTCCAGCTCACTCTCAGGGAACCCAAGTTTTGTGGTCTTAAAAGTTTCTAGACTTAATCAAAAGCAACTCTTTACTCTTTGAAGGTTACTAGGTCAAACAAAATCACTTTTGTTGTTTTTAAGAATCTCCAAACTTGGCAAATTTGTTTAACCGTAGTACAGGGAAAAATATTTCCAAAGTCTGTGGAACGAGTATGCCCAGTTTACAAGCGTTCTGGTGAGCCTTCATTCCCACTGTAATATTTTTGGCATTACAGATCACAAAGCAGACTCTTCAACCTCGCCAGACTTGGTACTGGGATGAGGAGTACCACCACACACGTACGAGAATTTCAGTATGCTGACGACAATACAACTGAGGATCTGTCTGTCATAAAACTTGAGAGATCGGCTTAACTGTATAACGCGGCCAACAAAGGTTTCGAATGGAAGTCAATGAGAAAAAAATTACAAATATCCTCATCCAGCCGGCTCCGGGACAAGCAAGACCAGACATTAGCATCAACTTCGACGGAGAGCTGTCGATGAATTTGCCTATATTGACAGTTGATTTCGAATAACGACATCTGCGAGAGAGACCTTGACAACAGGAACAAAGTGGCTTCTACTGTACGGAATGCTCTCATATTGGGTCTTCAGCAATCAAGGCCTTAGCATAAAATCAAAAATCAGTCATCCGAGCCTTGTTCCTCTCCGAACTACAGTGTGCTTGCAAGATCTGGACATTGTATCGTTGTCATATTAAACGTCTGGAGTTATTCCAACAAAATGTGCACTGGTCTAGTTTTATTATGAACAAAAACTAAGTAATTAAACAATCAATTAATATATATATATATATATATATATATATATATATATATATATATATATATATATACTAGCAGTATAGCCCGGCGTTGCACGGGTGTAATAAAAGCTTTAAAACTAATCCATGGTCCTGGAGCTCAGACTCATTGGACGTTGGCACGAAAGACTAAAAAGCAATAGTTGTTTCCAGTTAAAGCGAAACCGTAGACTGAAAGAAAAATGAATGGAAGTAAGTCAAATTTTGATTTCATGGTATTGATTTATATATATATACATATTATCGATTTTCTGTACTATTGTAAGAACTTCAACCTGGAACCTTTTGAATATCGTTTCTTATGTCTTTCTCTATGAGTGTATCAAATTTGATTAAAATCGGACCACTCCTTCTATAACCCGATTTTTTCGATTATCGATTTTCGATATTTATCCGGGGTACCTCGACACAAAAGCTAAGAACACTGGCAGACGTTTATAGTACAACTGTGTAAATTTTCAAGAAAATCGGTTCAGCTGTTTCGGAGTCTATAGGTAACGGACACACACACACACACACACACACACACACACACACACACACACACACACACTTCCATTTATAAATAACTTTATATATATATATATATATTCTCAGTAGGAAATATGATAAAAGTGACACACAGTCCTTAGTAATGTTCTATGTTGCGGGTCTTAAACGGGAGAGGTACCTGCCAAGTGCAGAACTAGTTCTGAAGGTCGTCCTGATGTTATATGGATCACAGATGCTTTGTATTTTCTCCGATAACCTCTTCACGTAGGGTAGACAGACCGAGACAGTTTTCTAATGGCTGTTGTTATGTACCCTGGATAATTTTTATGTTGTAAGGTACTGCTTATACTGACCATTTCCTGTTCGTATGTCTCTGTGTCGCCTCTTATGACTTTTGCTCGACGTTATTGATCCTTTTTAGCGATTATTTGGAAGTACATCATTTATAGGTATCATAATTATTGTATCCGTGTACGTTTTAAATATTACACTTCTTTATTTAATGCAAGTTGTTCTGAATAATAAGTGTTTCGAATACGATGAGTACATGTTCCCGCCATCAGCATACATGACGCTAGTCTTTCTGAAAGTAATACACTGCGCCTCCTCGGTCTCACTCTCTCAGTTGACCTTAAGTGGAACAACTACATTGAATTAATAGCTAAATCTACTGCTAAGATTCTTTTCTGAATTTATCGTGTACATTTACAAGTCTACAATAAGCCCATGCATTGAATACTGCTGTCATGTCTGGCCAGTTGCCCCTGCTCTTCATCTTGGAGTTCTCGACAAAATCTAAAAAAGAATCTACAAATGTAGTCGATCCTGATCTGATGGCTCGACTCCAGTCACTTTCACATAAACGATATGTGGCTCCCCTCTGTCTCTTCTACAAATATTTTCACGGATTCTGCCCCAACGAGCTTAGCTTCTTGGTGACACCCTCTGCGCGCATTTACTCAAGCTGCTAGACTAGCAACTTTTGCTGTGAAAACAATCAAGTTTAGCCTTCTACTGCATCAGCATTTTTTCTCGCACTTCCCGTCCATGGAACTCCCTTCCTAATTCTTGCTTCCCTAATAGCTACAATCTCCAAGAGTATAAACGCAACGTCAAATGTCATCTCTTATCTCCTAGACTCCCATCCATCTTTTGACTTTCCTCTTTTCTCTCGCACAACTCTCCTCACACCAATGTACCCGTCCTTCTCTTACCCATTCTCCGACACCTATTGTGACCCGTTTTTCTTTTTCTTCACTCTACTGTTTTGTAATCCCCTGAGCACCATTTGCAGTACTGCCTTGCTTGGGACAAGACAATTATAAATACAAATATATACATTTTTTTTAATCGTATCGCCCCAAGCAAGGCATTTTTCTGCCACTTTTGTGCAGGGGGTTACATAGGAGGAATGTCATGAAGAGAGAGATAGATTGCAAGGGGTGTCAGGAAGAGAGTAAGAGAGATGCAAGAATTAAACTGATGAGAGTGGGGTGGACGAGAAGGAATGTTATGAGGAGTGAAAGGTTGAAGGGGGTGTCAGGAAGTGAGTAGGAGAGGGAAGATAGTAGTGATGAGAGTGGGGTGGATGTAGAAAATCATGAGAGAGAGGATGTAATTTAGTGAGACAGGAGATGACTATTGACTTTACATTTAAATTCTTGAAGATTGTAACTGTCAAGAAAACAAGTATGCGGAAGAGAATTCCACAAGCAGGAAGTTCGAGAAAAGAAGCTACTGGAGTAGAATTTGCGTTTACAATTTATTGGCTTCACAGTAAAAGGGTGGAACCTATTTGCTAATCTTGTGGCTCGAGGAAATTCGTATATAGGGGGTACCAGTGAGCTAAATTCATCGAAGCAGAAGCCTTGAAAGTATTTGTAGAAGAGACACAGGGAAGCCACACTGCGTCGGTGAGAAAGCGACTGTATTCTAGCTGCCAAGTCGGGATCGATCACATACATATTATCCGTTGGATTTTGTCAAGGACACCTAGGTGGATAGCAGAAGCACCGGACCAGATATGACAGCAATACTCAATGCACGGGCGGATGGTAGACTTGTAAATGTTCAGGATTGTTTGGGACGATATATATATATATATATATATATATATATAGTGTATCGAGGCAGCAAGTAATTTTCTAAACATATGCTGTTAAATATAAGAGACAATGAATGTCTATTATGTTTAATAATGAGCCGTTCTAAACGTCGTATTTTTGCTTTAATTTCAGTTAAAAATAAAGACAAAAATTCTCTAACATTTGGATAATTATTTATTGAATTTCTTCACATGAGCCATCTTCAGAGAGGTTGTTTGGACTGAAATATTATAACATCCACCATCACCGACGATTGTATTTTGTGTTGACATAAAACTCCACTTGGCAACGGCAATAGTTACCAAAAATAATAAACGCAGTTCTTAAATTTGCGATGCGGTTTTATGACGTCACACCGCGGGATAGCGCGAAATGACAACAAAACCATGTAGTCAAATGCAAATGTAATATGTTATTTCCTGTTTTAAAGTTGATTTTATTGAGTGTTGGTTGTTTAGATTTGATGTACATGGCCTCCAATATCTGCAGGTTCCTCTTACTGTGTGTATGAGTAAGGATCACCGTATTGTTGACCAAAATCTGCCTGATATTACCTCCATGTTTATGTTTTTCATAGTAAAATAGTACTCTTAATAGTACTCTGATCAGAAAGATGACATGTAAGTCTCCGGGAGAGCGTGGTTGTAGTAAAACCAATATATGTACTAGGTTTTTTATTAGTATCCAAGATGCAATCTCTGAATGGGCATGTAAATTGGTACACTACATTGGTGTTTTGTAGAGAATTTAGTTTAGTGCTTGTTGGGTTATTATAGATTATGAGGTCAATTGTTTTAAACTTTTTATAATATATAATGAGTTTAATTTGATTATTACTTTCGACTGGTTTAACATTTCTACGTATTATGTTTTTGAGAGTTTTTTCATCTTGTTTATAATTATTATGTATTTGGTTGCAATATTATAAGTTAATAGTGTTATGTTTATTTTGATGTAAACCATTATTATTAATATTATCATTAGTGTTAGAGATATTTTTAATTTTGTTGAGATACATTTTAATTTGTTGATCAATAACGGAGTTAGGAAATCTATTATTGACTAGTGTTTGCTTAATGTTGTGTAATTCTTTATAAAATATAGATTTGGAAGAAGATATCATTTGTGTGCGTTGAAGTAAGTTTTTTATAACAGCTAACTTATATCGTTGGGGGCATTCACTATTATAATTAAGAAGACACGAATTTATGCTAGTTGGTTTCCTGTATAGAGAAGTAGTAAATTTATGTGCGCTAGAATCAATGAATACATTAAGGAATGGGATTTTGTTATTAATATTAAGTTCTAATGTAAGTTTGAGGACGGAGTGACTTTCAAATTTGTTTTTAAGATATGTAATTTGATCGATATTCTTAGCTAAAACAAAGATGTCATCTATGTATCTTACATATATAGAGGGTTCTCTTGCAACTCTTCTGGACTGTTTAAGTTAGTGAATGCTGTCATAATTCTTGACTTCAATTTATCTTTGCTGTTACTAAGAGTTTTGTTGGTCTCTCGTCCAACTGCGCTCAGTACTTAATAATCAAGTGGGTTGTAGACTGGAGAGTTAGGTGGCCAGGTGTAAGATATATTGTCTCAGAAATTTTTTGACTGCCATGCCTGTGTTCTCTACCAACTATCCACTTGAATTAGGGCAGCGCTACCTTCTTAAGGCAATTGCTGTAGGCCTCCGTGTTGAGTCTGAGGCCCTGTGAGTATATCAAGAGAGGCATAAAGTCACCATCATTAGTAATTACACTAAACACCTCCGTAATCACTATTAGACTCATTTAGCTATTTTCGAATCCTCTGCCCTGTCCTCAGATGGACATCCAAACACCCTAAAATTTTTGTATTTGAGTTTCCAGCAGTCTGTCTTTTTCACGTTTATGGTGGACTGAATTGTGTCATGGAGCTCTTTTTCTCACAGACGGTGCCCAACTGACCCTACTATACTCTGTTGTTGACAAAATCAAAAACAAACAAGGCGCATGCGCGAATTTAGGTATATAATATGGTGACTATTTATCCCTCGCACTCTGTATATACGTGCGAGGGGCAACTCGACGTGGTTAGAAAGCTTGTCTCTCTAGAAACATTACAACTGAGTCGTGAGTTCGATCCTCATTGGGTATTGCATACTTTCGGCCTTGTGTCACATTTAAGCGGCGCTTAGAAAATCAACTCTCTATATAAGTTCGGTGGGTGGGGTACTACGACGTAATGTAATGGTTAGCAGGTTTGTCTTACTAGAACCTATTATAACTAATAGTGAATTCGATCCTCATTTGGTACCCAATATTTTCCGCCTTGTGCCACATCTAAGCAACGCTTAGAAAATCAACTGTGTGTACGTGCGAGTGTGTGCGTTTTCCTATTCTCTTAATGAAGGCATCTCTCGTTTGCTTTCGTTCGCTTCGACTTGCATCAAATAGAAACCATTGTCGCAACCTGCAACTTCAACTGTCATTAATTAAGTCGGTTTACTTGTACTGATCAAGAACTTTTCTTTCTCACTCGCTTTTGTTCTCTTCATTTCTTTCTCTTATCTGGTGACGCGCGGAGACAATACAAAGACGACACCTGCTGGTCTGTTGAGAAAACACGAAAATCAATGACATCAAGTCAGAGAGTAAGAGATGTTAATGCCAGTCAATTTTCGAACATTCACTGAAGCTCGCCACACGTCGAGTGAAAAGAATGTGTCGAATTTTTGCAGTTTTAATTTTTTTTCTTTTTTCTTTTTTGAAGGGGAGTTCGTAAATGACGAGCACAAAGCAATTTCAATCACGGGTTCAATACCGTGTCAAGTCTATTATTGTTTATTCAATGCTAGATAGGAAAAGAATTTCTCCTTCCGACTTGGGTTTTTATATTTACAGGCTTGGCCTAATCCAACCAACTTTCTTCAAGATTTTGGAACCTTTTTGATAAAATTATTTTGTCTTGTTTCTTTGTTTTTTTTTTTTCTTTTATTGTAAGGTCGTCTGCAAAAGTTTCGAAGGCCACTCAAGGTAGAGTTTTACGTTAAGGTGCAGTTTTTCTGAATCGGAAAGGAAGGTACTTAAACAGTTTAAGGTTGTAGCGATTGGGGAAACATCCTTTTGGGAGGCACAGGACAGTGGTTTGCGGGGAAAAAGCTGAGTTTATTTAGTATCAAGAGAAATTTACATATCCAGAATGATTTGAAACTCACTTTATTTAGTTCTACAAATGCGTATTTCGTTGGCAAAGCTCAGAGTCGAGATCTCTCCTGAAGAAGAAAAAAAAAACAAAAAAAAACAAATGGCAAACATTTTAAGACAGTATTTCTCTATATTTGTAAGATAAGATCTTGCAATTATTCACACTATATACATTGTTTGCACTGTTGTCCTACTCTTTGTTGCCTTACTCATATCGTTTCGACCATTGTAGGTTGCGACCGTCTTCAGGATCGGTCCATCTTTCTGTTGTAATCTAAAAAGGTTACTAAATGAGAAATAACCAAAACGAAGATTGGAAAATAAAATATCAACAAAATATAATAGTCGCCAGCTCCGTGCCACTGCTAGTGGTGAAATGCCAGACAGCAATATAAATATTTAGCTGCTTCCATACTTGAGAGAAAATGTGGCACAAGGTTTTCTTAATGTGAGTAATTTAAGGGATATAGCTCGAGCAAAAATTTGAGCCTACTTTTCCCCAGATGAGACTCTACACTTCGGCTGAGCCTCGTGTGGGTTACTCTCAGCTCGAAAGCTGAGAGTCTGACAATGTCAGAATTGAGACTGAGCAATATAGGTATTTAGCTGCCTCCTCAATTGAGACAAAATGCGATACAATGCCATTTTAATATGGGTAATCCGAGCCATATAACTCGGGCAAAAATTGAATGTCTACTTTTCCCCAGACGAGCCTCTGCTCTCCTGCGGATCTTCGTCTGAGTTACTCTTCACGCGAAAGTTAGAATTACGGCTGTGCGATGTTAACCGCTAGGCGGTATTATAACCCTACTCACAATAGTGTTCAACGTTTTTTATGAGGATTGGGGCATACTCATTAATTTTTTTAGGTACATATATAAGAATTTCTGAAATAAGATATTGTAATTATTTACATTTTTTGGACTGTTGTCTTCATCTTTCTTACCATATCCATTGTGAATATTGTAAAAAAAGATGAGGACAGCATTCCGAAAATGTAGATAGCGTAAATAATTACAATATCTCATCTCATAAACATAGGTAGATACTGAAGAACGTCAGAGTGTACTGCGGCCTGAAACGTCAGAAATATGGCAACAAAGATGACGACAACAGCACGAACAATGTAGACATTTTAAATGATTACAATGCCTCATCTAAGAAATATAAACAAATATTGAAGCGTATTACAACCGAAACGTCATCAATATGGGAACAAAATTGAGGACTACATTCCGAACAATGTAGATATCGTAAATAATTAAGATAACTCATCTCAGAAATATAGATAAACCCTGAAAAATGCCGGAGCGTACTACAGCCGAAACGTCGTCAATATGGTGACAAAATTCAGGACTACATTCCGAAAAATGTAGATATCGTAAATAATTACGATAACTCATCTCAGAAATATAGATAAACCCTGAAGAATGCCAGAGCGTACGACAGCCGAAACGTCGTCAATATGGTGACAAAATTCAGAACTACATACTGAACAATGTAGATATCGTAAATAATTACGATAACTCATCTCAGAAATATAGACAAACCCTGAAGAAGGCCGGAGCGTATCACGATCAAAATGTTGTGAGTATGGCAACAAAAGTGAGGACAACTCTCCGAACAATACAAATAGGGTAAATAATCCTCTTGGGAGTGTGTTCCACAGAACAGTGGTTTGAGAGAAGAGGCTGTTTGAGTGAAAATTATTTCTCGCCAGGAAGAGGTGTGTGATTTGCAGCTATGGAAGCGGCATGGCGGGTTAAAGCCTTCAGGTTCAAACCTGGCAGAACCAAGGAATGTAGTACTTCCGAGCACTTTGTATGGCAGTAGTGACAGAGCAGTGAGAGACACACCACATCCCACCTGTGAGAGAGATGTTGGTGAAAAATATTTCTTCTTCTTCAAGGAATCGGAAATGCTTTTGAGCTCTTTTTGTGAGCACTGGAGAGTTCCCACCAAAATATGGCGACAGTACTCTATATTTTGCGAAAGTGAATATAAAGATTTCAACTGAAGTTCGAATTCCAGTTGAAATCCTTGCATTCACTTTCGCACAAATAGCCTTTGGAAAGGTATTAATCCGTCTATTCCTTCCAGTTATGGGTTAAATAACAGATTGGATTCTATAGCCTTAGCTGGCATCCAGTCTACCGCAGAAAGTAATGGCAACCTACTTCAGGATAATCTTCTGCCCAGTCAGTCATGTCACTTACGAGACATGATCGCCTAAGCGTGAATCTCGTATGGTACTTAATTGACTGACTCTTTTTTTTGACACAATCTGACTCTTGTAAAGATAAAAGATGTCATGAGGTGCCAGGTAATTAATGGAGTGGTACAGGGAGGCGATCATTTCATCTGAATCTTTAGCAATGGCTTGTATATAAGAATTCCCCTTGTATATAAGAATTCCCCTTGTATATAAGAATTTCCCCAAAAGCCTCTCAAGTCACGGAGTTGTACAGCGAGAATATTTTGAAGACCCTAGATGTTATGCCAAGATCTGTCATCGGAGGCCACAATTTGAACAACATAAAATACGCAGATGATACAGTGCTGGTAGCAGACACGGAAAGGAAACTACAAGACATCCGACAGCAGGTACTTGAAGAGAGTGACAAGAAAGGACTACAAATAAACTGCAAGAAAACCGAATGCATGGCCATCAGCAAAAAGAGCAGCCCAAAGTGCCAAATGAAGGTGGGGAATGTTCAAATCAAGCAGGTACAAAAATTTAAATGTTTGGGAAGTGTTCTAACCGAAAAGGGAAAGTTCGACACATAGATCCAAAAGCGAATTTGCGTGGCGAAGAACGCATTCCAGAAGCTAAGTAAAATATTAAGAGACATGAAAATTTCACCAGACACAAAAAAGAGAGTACTGGATTGCTATGTGATGTCAGTTCTTCAATATGGCAGTGAATGCTGGACAATATTAACAAAGATGAAGGAAAAACTTGAAGCAGCAGAAATGTGGTTCTACAGAAGGATGCTGCGGATATCATGGATCGAGCATGATGAGGTTT
>JBBBDQ010002059.1:2785000-2830689 GCA_037127315.1 Ascarosepion bandense
TATATATATATATATATATATATATCACGGAAATTAACGAAATTTAACGAAACTTGGTTATAAGCAACCGACAATTTGTAATGAATTATTTTGAACATTAATTTTACCGAAAAAATTAAAATTAATTAAAAATTTATCGTGAAATAATCAGGCCGGTAGATATAAATATAAAATACTGTTTAATTAAAAACAGAATATCTACTTAAATACGAGTATCGGTAAAAATAATGTTCAAAATAATTCATATATATATATATATATATATATATATATATATATATATATATCCGAGTGAATACAGAACGAAGAATCCTTACAACGTCCAAAACATTAATTTAAAACAGTACTCGATCTATAATATATAGAGCTGTGAATATTTATTATAAATTATATTTTAGAACATGTACATAATTATTCTATATATAACCGCTACGAAGGTACGTTCGTTTCGACATTGAAACTTCAATGTCTCATCAGGCAGCGTGTAAAGTACTGGAAATCCTTTCTTTATATTTATTTAGTTTTGTTCGAGGTGTTGGTGGGGGTTAGTGATAGGGGAATAAGTCTGTGACCATTGGAATTTTTGGAGAGTATGTTTCTAAAGTGGTTGATTAATGAAATTCCCTGACCCCTAGACAGTTGTAAATTTTAATTATATAGTGACTAGACTATATTTTTATGGATTTCTTAGAAGAGCCGATAGTAGTTGGCGAGGACATTTTTATTTATTTTTATTTAAGCAGAGTCTTTATAATTAATGTAATTTGCATATTTAATCTTAACCATTTTTTCTATTAAATTTTTAATTTTAAAATTTCTATTCTAATATCTAGTCAATATATGATTCATCTAATTATGGTTATGGTTTATAACTTTATTCTAATTATAATTATTAACCTTACTCTAATTATGGTTATTAACCTTACTAATTAATTATGAATATTAAACCTTACCTTAGAATTTAGTAATTCGATATTATTATAGACTATAATATATATATATATATATATATACATAGGGTCCTAGTTCTAGCTCTTGTAGTATTTTTTTTAGCATGATTGTAATGTTAGCTCTCTGATGTGCTTGCAGTTTACTGTGGTTTCATGCCTCTGGTTTAAAAGCTTGTTACTGTTCATATATATATAAGGATTTCAATTTTTTCTTGAAGACAGAGGAAACATGGTTCCTTTATAGATCTAGCTGTTCTTGCTTGTTTAAGGATTTTCCATTTAACTTTAGGCGTTTTAATTTCGTCTTTTAACTTCCAAAAGTATTTGGAGAGAGATGTCATGTTTTGTTTTTCTTTTTTATTGAAGGATGAGGGGGTGATTGCAAAATCGCTTTTTAAATACATTCATGGTATTTCCGATATACATTTTTTCATCCTTAGGATTCTCCATGGATGAGATCGAACACATATATATGAGGGATTTCGTTAGATATTTATTGATCATAGGGCATCGGTTAGGGTCTCTACAGTTACATAGGTTGTAATTATGGGCCGAACTGGTATTAGTGTTGGAGTTATTTTTGTTGTGTGCTTTTAATATTTTGTTGTTATGTACTTTAATTATTTTTTCTAGATTATTGGAGCAGCTATAGCTTAGTTTAATTGTATTTTTATGGAATATTTTATTTAGAGGGTTATGTTTTCGGGGGAATGCTTATACATTAGTTGAAGAAATTTATGTCCCAGTTTGAAGTTAATTGATTGATTAAAAGGAGGGTTATACCATATGATTTTTTGTTTTCTATTTTTGCTTTTTGAGCTCCTGAATTTTTCCACAAAGCTGATTTTTGATAATTGATATCCGCTATCCTTAAAGATTTTATCGTAAATTACCTTGTGTTTTTCAAATATTTCTTTACTGCATGTGTGTGTGTTAATGCGGCGTTCTGTTGATGATGGGATATTTTTGATAATAGATGGTGGGTGGTTAGAGTTGGGGTTTATATATATTGGGTTTGCATTGTTCTTTATGTAAGGTTGGAAAGTGTTCGATACTAAGTCTAATGTTATGTCTAAGAAGTCTACTTGCTTGATGTTGGGGTTAATCACTACGTTAAGACCAAAGGATTTAAAGACTCTATGAATTAATTTTCTAGTTCTATCAACCTTACCTCCAGTAGATTCATTTCTTATCATGAGTCCGTCATCTCTGTATAGTCCTATATTGTTCGTATCGATTTCTTTATGCGCAGTGAGGTTGTACAACAGGAATAACCCCAATAGAGCAGAAGATTCTGCAGAATCCAGGGCTCCCATAGATAAATCAAAATCATCCGTTGAATCTTTAGTCCACTGTTCGTTGTCATGGATGGGAACTGATTTTCTACAGTTCAGGATTATCTTGATTTCATCCTTAGTGATGTCCGAGTAGAATTCGGCGAATTCCAGGGCGAGGTTAAAGAGGTCCTTAGAAATCGATGGGTAAAAATCCACGATGTCGAACTGTCAGAAAGTGGCATTATTTTTCTCTCCAAGGTTTTCAGACCATTTGATAACGTCCATTGTACCCCTCCATTGCGTTAGTTGAATTTTCTCCTTTTTTTGCTGGTTGGTTTTTTCTAATATTACTTTCCTAATCCTACTGATTTCCGATTTTGTAGGGTTTATTATTCTCGTTGGTAATTTACGGTAAAATTCCGGTTTGTGGTCTTTTAGGAACACATATGCCTCCTTTGTCGTCATTTTGGGGACTCTGTCGTTTATTTTTAATTTATCCGTAATTTTTTTTGTCTACTTGGTTTATCCTGTCTATGTAGTTTTGGTGCTCCGTGTTGATTTTCCTATATTTTTTAGTTAAGTTTTTCTTAATCAGGTCTTTGTACTCTTTGGGATCCATTTTGTAGAAATTTGAAGTTTTGTCCTATTTGCCAAAGACCTTATTAGATTTGTTTATGTTACTAACGTGTGTCCAAGTGATTGAGGAATTTGTTTTGTGCTTGTGGAAGGTGAATTTATTTAATATCTCCAACAGGTCGTTCTCCAATTTATGAAGTTTGTCTATGAGAGGATATATATAAAGATATATATATCAATCTTTACATATAAAGATTGATTGATTGATATATTGATTGATTGATATATATCATTTTGCGAGATTTTTAGATATTTTTGCTGGAGGTTCTATAAAAGGAACCTTCTATTAGACTTTGTAAGGGTTTGTGCCATATTTTATTCATTCCTATGCTTGACATTTTCACATTTATGCTAGAATTTACACTCCTTTGCCTTAGTTTGCACATTCTTTTACCAGATTTCTGACAGTTGTTTTCTCAGATAATATGCAGCCTTGTACCACAGATTGTATACATTTATTGTCCCTCCGCCACACTTTTCTCTATCAGTTTACACAAAATCCTTAAGCAAGATATTCGTTGTTTATCCGAATCGATTTTGCTATCAATATACACTACCGACCATAATTATTAGGCTACCCCAGTTTTTTAAATAAAATGATGTATTTCATATTATTTCGTATTTATTGCCAAATGAACAATTGTAAATGAAAATAGAAAGGTTCTTTTTTTATATACTGCACAATAGCATGTGCATCAAAAACTGTTCTGGGGTGTATTTTTTGTGCTCTCTTCCCCATGCTAGTCTCTTCTTCTTATTGGTTGACCGAAGCAAAGGCTTCCTGGCTGTCTTGTAAAATTTTTCAAAGTAATAATAACAAAAGAACCATTCTATTTTCATTTAGAATTATCCACTTGGCAATAAATACTAAAAGTAGTATGAAATACATCATTTTTTTAAAACACTGGGGTGGCCTAATAATTATGGCAGGTGGTATATATATAATATATGTATGTATATATAAATCAAATCTACAGGGTGCGATGGGTAAATTGCCTTGTAAAATATTGCAAAGTAATAATAAAAGAACCATTCTATTTTCATCTAGAATTATCCACTTGGTAATAAATACTAAAATAGTATGAAATAGATCATTTCTTTTAAAAAAAACTGGGTTTGCCTAATGATTATGGTCGGTAGTATATATATAATATATGTATGTGTATATAAATCAAATCTACAGGGTGCGATGGGTAAATTGTCGCTATTTGCCTTGTAAAATATTGCAAAGTAATAATAACAAAAGAACCATTCTATTGTCATCTAGAATTATCCACGTGGCAATAGATACTAAAAATAACATGAAATACATTATTTAAAAAAAAAAAAAACTGGGGTGGCCTAATAATTATGGCCAGAAGTATATATCTCAAATTTACTTGTTGCGATGGGTAAATTGTCGCCATTTGCCTTGTAAAATTTTGCAAAGTAATAATAACAAAAGAACCATTCTATTTTCATTTAGAATTATCCACCCAGTTTTTTAAAAATATCATGTCAAATATGATGTATTTCATATTTTTTTTTAGTATTTATTACCAAGTGAATAATTGTAAATGAAAATAGAATGGTTCTTTTGCTAATACTGGACAATAACATGTGCATCAAAAGAATTTACAAATATTTGATAATTACCTATATAAGATGTACTCTTTCAAATCACCCTATACTGGCATAAACAGGGTGTAGTCTGGAAATTTTACATTCAACCTCAAACGGAATCTCTTTCGTGCTACTACAGAAGAGGTTTTGATGTATAGTGCCGTTGCATCGACATTAACGAAAACACTTGAGTCTAAGCAAGATGGAACCAACCCAGTTAAAATTTCATGGAGAAAACATCCAACTGAATCACATCTCTATGGACTCTCTCCTGATAATTCTACAATCTTACGGGAACACAAAACAAGTAAATGTGAGTGATCTACTGCTTTAGAAACCAAGTCATGGCGCATGACTGGCTGGTCACCCTGCAATCACCTACATCGACCAACCATTTTATGACACAGAATGCTACCCCAGTGAACACCCGGCCTTGATGCAGGACCATGATGGTTGACCTGACAGACTCGTGTATGCCCGAGCAAGCTCGCCCGAATAGTTATCAGCGGAGATACTGAATATATGAACTGATTACATTGGGAAATTTGTTAATAAAAATTAGAAACAGCATAGATTCAAGGATGAAGACCTGGAGAACACACTTAAAAAGATCGAGAATAGATTTTCTTATCTTTATCTAATATTAGGCCGACTCCTTTTTTATTTCTCGCTTTTATACATACCACTATGGGATCTTGGTTATAAAATACCCTTTGTTTCCCCAGCTTCTACATGCTCCAAGTAGATTTAACTTATCCATTTCATTTTTCAAATTCTCTATCTTTGCCTGTTGATACATTTTTCATCGTTTTAGGTCCTTGTGTGTTTTTTTTCTTTTTTCATGTGCAATGTTCATTCAGAACGTTGGTGATCATAGCCCTTCACATCTTCTTGTTCTTTTTAGCAATTAGTAGACTTTTTCCTCGTCTCTCGTAATCTCTCTTCTCTCAACCATTTGCACAAGAACGTTCTTCTATGTGCGTTCCCATTCACGACGTGGGTGATCAGGGCTCTCCACAACATCCTCTCTTTTGTAGTCCTTAGTAATGCTTGTTTTCTTTTCTATCTCTCCTAATCCCTGTTCTCCAAAGCATTTACAAAAGATCGTTCGTTTTTCTTCTACGTGCGTGTCCATTCAGGACATGGGTGATCATGGCTCCCCACAACTTCCTCGCCTTTGTAGTTCTTAGCAACACTTTTTCTTTTGTCTATCTTCCCCAATCCCTGTTTTGCCAACCATTTACACACGCTCGTTGGGTAGGTTATACGCTGTTTTACTCTTTCCCTCTTTCGTTCAACATGTCACGTGTGGATCTAATTTGCCAATTATTCTTTCTTTTCTTGCTTTAGAAATTTCATCTGTCGGTTTCTAATGCTACGTATTAGTGTCCTTTTAGTTTCCATTTTTTAAATCTCGCCGTCGCTCACGTGTTCAGTTCATATTATTCTCAGTATCCTTCTGTAGAACCACATTTATTTTGCCTCAAGTTTCTTCTTCATCTGCGATGAGATTGTATAGCATGCACTGTTATATAGGAGGATCGATATTACATAACATTAGAATCAATTAATCATGCCATGCATGATACACGCCTGGGCGATCATGTCTCGAAAGAGACATGACTGACTGGGCAGAAGATTGTCCCGCGGCGCAGTAGGTTGCCATTACTTTCTGCGGTAGACTGGTTGCCAACCAAATCTATAGAACCTAATCTGTCCTGCTATTCAACCCATAGATGTAGGAAGAAGAAGAGGTGGATTATAGTAATTAGTGGGGGATCAGTTTACTACTTCATGACAATAGAAAACAGATCCCCCACTTTATGTCCAGTAGAAAATTTGATTATGCTTTCAATTATTAAATTCAGTCAGTTAAGTGCCATACATGATACACGCTTGGGCGATCATGTCTCTTTCGAAACATGACTGACTGGGCAGAAGATTGTCCCGCAGCGCAGTAGGTTGCCATTACTTTCTGCGGTAGACTGGTTGCCAACCAAGTTTATAAAATCCAATCCGTCTTGTTATTTGCTCCCATAACTAGAGGAAAGAGTCAGATTAATACCTTTCCCAAGGGTATTTGCGCGTAAGTGAATGCAATGAATTCAACTGAAATTCGAACTCGGCTCCCCGATTACTCGTTACAAGCCGATATCCAGTGACCACATCGCACATCCTTAGATTATATTAAAATACTCATTTTTTTTCTGTTAAAATTTTGGTATTTTCTTAATAATTTGATAGATAGACTAATTGGAGTAGATAGACTAAACTATCGCCCGGTTCACACTCCACCCACGTCTATTGAACAGGTGAAGAGGCTTATCCCTTGTTTCCTGTTTAGGATGCGGTTTCCGGTTTTTCTTTTCTAATCTTCTCACTGTTTTTTCAATTGGAGTAGATAGACTAAACTATCGCCCGGTTCACACTCCACCCACGTCTATTGAACAGGTGAAGAGGCTTATCCCTTGTTTCATTTTTAGGATGCGGTTTCCGGTTTTTCTTTTCTAATCTTCTCACTGTTTTTTCAATTGGAGTAGATAGACTAAACTATCGCCCGGTTCACGCTCCACCCACGTCTATTGAACAGGTGAAGAGGCTTATCCCTTGTTTCATGCTTAGGATGCGGTTTCCGGTTTTTCTTTTCTAATCTTCTCACTGTTTTTTCAATTGGAGTAGATAGACTAAAGTATCGCCCGGTTCACGCTCCACCGACGTCTATTGAACAGGTGAAGAGGCTCATCCCTTGTTTCCTGTTTAGGATGCGGTTTCCGGTTTTTCTCTTTTCTAATCTTCTCACTCTTATGTAGCCCCCTGCACATCAGTGGCGTTACCGCCTTGCTTGGGGTGATATGATTAAAAAATAAATAAATAAATAAGAATTGATGACATTGGGGACATTTTTGATGAAAATAAGAACAGCATAGGTCCAAGGGTAAACACAATTACTGATGTAAAAAGATCGAAAATAAATCTTCTTATCTTTATCTGATATTAGTCCGACTCCTCTTTTATTTTTCGCTTCTATACATTCGACTATGTGATCTTGGTTATAAAATCCCTATTGTTCGAAAAGCTTCTTTCGCTATACACTTGGAACTTCAGATTTCGGTGACATATTTTGGTGCATTCAGTTTGTAATTTGCATGTTGACCTGCACTTTTTATTGACATCCTAAAATTCTGTCTTTTGATGTTTAGTTCTTTCTTCTCTCTTTCCTATACTAACTTCTGTAGAAGTCTCTGTCCCTTCCTTTTTATGTCGGCTATCAATATTGCGTCATCTGCATATCTAATATTGTGGCTGGCGATAAGGAATCTTGGTAGGATTTCTAATTCTCTCAGAATTTACTGTAAAAGTTGAATAAGTAGGAAGACACGCTAAACAGAAAAAAAAAATGAAATGTAACATACACTAGAAAGGAAGAAAGGGAAAACTTTATTTGATGATGAAGACATGATACCGGAAAGAGACGATGGTCCTCTTCGTAATGGGGGCGGTCTGGAATAACCTGAAGACGGAGAACAATGCTGAACTCACGGGCTAAATGGTGAATTGATCGCCTTAAGAATGGGGTGACAAGCCCACGGCCAAATCCGGTCCGTCATCCAAGGGTATCTGTGTCGTTGAAGATACAGGGCAAAACATATGTTCCAAGGTAATGGCTTGGCTTGGTCGGGGTGTCGGGAGGCATATCGTCCCCGCGGGGAAGAAACTGAAGAATAAAAATTGATTGATCATCAAAGTGTGTTGTCAACTCCTTAAGAGAGATAAGTACCAGGGCTCTGTCGGAGATGGACGGTGTTGCCACGGAGAATGAATAGTCAGGGGTGGTGAAGGTAGAGAATGAAGAAATAGATCGCCGCTATAAAGGAAAAGAAAAATGGAAGGAAAATACGTTGAAGTGGTTCGAAGGGGAAGTGGGCAGAGGTTGGGATTAATGTTCTATTTTATTTGTGTTTTTGTTAGCTTGAAGATAGTCGATAATTGACAAGAACATTGGAAAATAAGGCTTGCGGGTGTTGTTTGGTACTTACTGCTGAGGGCACTTTGTAAAAGTGAAATTTGATTCTCTAATTTAATCCTAATATATATATATATATATATATATATATATATATATATATAATTGCATATTTCGGCTACAACCTTTCTTGTAATCATCTTTCATTGAATACGAGCGACAAGGTTGATTTAATCAATCTTTTTTTTTTCCAGCACTTTCACATTTTCCTTTTTTCAGAAGTTAAAGAATATAAAATTTAACCATAGTTTCTTATTGTTCCAAGCGCTTTTGGCTAGTGCTTTAGCTATTCTCAAGTGTTTTGTAATAGTTATATTTGTTTTCCGTGTGTGGTACTGCAGGGGTATTTTTGTTTCGTGACCATTTTGGTGAAAGAATGACCGTTTGGGCATGTTACTGGTCTCTGGTTGTTTGATATGCTAATTTAATTTAATGTCTCTCCTATACTGAAAAGTTCCAACGCATTTTACTTGCGTAACAGTTTTGGCTTTCATTCTGACCTGAAGTAACTGAGCCCACCATAAGTCACATCTGCGAAACGCGTCGTTTAGCAGCTTTTCCATTTCAATATATATATATATATATATATATATATATATATATATATATATATAGGCACCTGGCGGTGGTGTAATGGTTAGCAAGCTTGTCTCGGTTGAATCATTACAATTGAGTAGTGAGTTTGATCCTCACTGGGTGTCCCTTATTTTCGGCCGTATACCACGTCTAAGCTACGCTTAGAAAAAATCACCTCCCTCCAGGTTTGGCGGCTAACAGCCCTGCTCCATAAAAAACACGTTTATTACAAAAACACCAAAAAAAAAAAAATGCTACTCTACACAACAATGGGTGTAACGGATGATGATGATGATGATGATGATGATGATGATATATACAGCAGTCTTAATAAAGTAAATTACTACAAGCAGTGAACTGCCAACCCTTTAGTTAGTACTACTTCTAGTATATATATATATATATATATATATATATATATATATATAGGGTGCGATTAATAAAATGTCATCGAAATTATGCTAAAATGAAAAGAACATTTACAGTATTTACAGTATTCGGACTATTGTCCTTGTCTTTGTTGCCGTTTGTACGACGTTTCGGCCGTTGTACGCACCGGCATTCTTCAGGTGCTAGGAATTTCGAATCGAGCATTTTATTACAATCACTGGGGTATATCATCATTATTTTTTTGCTTAGAAGCATTTCTGGTAGTTCTGAGTTATCTCCCTCTAACACTGTAAGTTACTTGTTCACCAATGCTGTAGCCTGGTATTGAACTCACAAATCTTTGGGTCAAGTCCCACGAACTGAGCAGCTTCTATATCCACTGGGTCATGTGTTCTTAAGAACAATAGTCCGAATAATGTAAATATTGTCAATACTACATGTAAATATAGACAAAGAAAATAACATTGTCCTCTAATTTTAACAAATATATTTACGATATTTTTTTTAATCGTATCACCCCGAGCAAGGCGGTAATGCCACTGATGTGCAGGGGGCTACGTAATAGTGAAAAGATCGGAAAAGAAAAAGCCGGAAACAACATTCTAAACAGGGAACAAGGGACAAGCCTCTTCACTTGTTCAAAAGACATGGGTGGAGTGTGAACCGGGCGATAGTTTATCTACTCCAATTGAAAAAAAAAGTGAGAAGATTGGAAAAGAGAAAACCGGAAACCGCATCCTAAACAGGAAACAAGGGATGAGCGTCTTCACCTGTTCAATAGACGAGGGTGGAATGTGAACCGGGCGATAGTTTAGTCTATCTACTCCAATTACGATATATTTTAACGTACTAACAGTATTGAATTAAATAGCAATTACGTTCAGCCATGGCCTCCAAACGATTTCGCAATCTTTAATTCTCTTTTGAACGGTCTCTTTAACTTTCTGAATACTGCCATAATCCTTATCTACAGCTCATCTTTCGTGTTACAAGGAGCTTTGTTGATCTCTCTGTGTTCCTTACATAATAATCAAGTGGGTTGTAGTCTGGGGTAGGTAGCCAGATGTGGCCGCTGAAACTGTTTGACTGGGTTCTCCTGCGGGTGTAGCATGGTGTAGACTCATGTCGCAATACATAGTTTCTTCAAGCAAATACCCTCCCGACCTAGGGCAGCACAGCCAACTGAAGGTACTTGATATAGGCCTCCGTGTTGGATCTGAGACCCTGCGGGAAAATGAAGGGAAGCATAACATCTCTATCAATAACGAACACTCCAAACTCTCAACTGTCAACTTTTGTAGTCAAGGCCATCAGCATTAGATTCATCCAACTCTTTCTGAATCTTCAGATTAACACCGGAACATTCTGAAATAATCGTATTGAAACTTCCGGTGCGAATGCCAAGCAGTACAGTTTCCAAAATTCTGGCGATGGGAATTGCGTCATTGTGTTCTTTTCTTTCTCACAAACGCTGCCCAACTGACCCTACTATTTTGTGCAGTCAACAAAATAAAAATAAACAAGGCGAATTTTGTGAATAGATGCCATTTTTAATAGCGTCAACATTCATCACTGAGATATCAGATTTTCATTGATAAAGATTTATTTTAGTTGATTATGATTTTAAATTTTCATTTTCTCTTCTGAAAACCGTGAATTCATTCGATAAAACCAAAGGAAGGAAAATTTTAATTTTATTGAGAAAACAGTAAATAACATGGAAAAAATAGACACTACATTTGGACTTGTTGCATTCCTATTAACGAAAACAGAATGTTTCTGCCCTTGCACCAAAATACAGGTTAACCAAAGAGTCTCCTTGTCTCGATGTCTTTTGGAAGTTAAGCTCAATCCGGTCCTCTAAGTGGGATGTGAATGTTTTGAAGAACCATCAAAGATACAGAAAAAATGGGTGATTATTTTTCTGTCAATTGCCCTCCGCGATAGAATAGTTTCCTGCAGTAATTTGCCCTTACTTTCCGCGGTAGACTGGTTGGAAACCAAGTTTATAGAACCCAGTCTGCCCTGATATTCAATTCTTTATCCAGATCATTCAGTTAAGGGCCATACATTAAACACGTTCAGCGAACATGTCTCGAAAGAGACATGCCTGACTGGCCAGAATATTTTCCTGCAGTAGTAGCCATTACTTGCTATTTTTTGTTAAATCATATCACCCCAAGCAAGGCGGTAACGCCACTGATGTGCAGGGGGCTATATAAGAGTGAGACGATTAGAAAAGAGAAAACCGGAAACCGCATCCTAAACAGGAAACAAGGGATGAGCCTCTTCACTTGTTCAATAGATATGAGTGAAGTGTGAACCGGGCGATAGTTTAGTCTATCTACTCCAATTGAAAAAAAAGTGAGAATTAGAAAAAAGAGAAAAACCGGAAACCACATCCTAAACAGGAAACAAGGGATGAGCCTCTTCACCTGTTCAATAGACGTAGGTGGAGTGTGAACCGGGCGATAGCTTAGTCTATCTACTCCAATTGAAAGAAAAAACAAAAACAAAAAACAAAAACAAAACAAAAAAAACAAAGTGAGAAGATTAGAAAAGAGAAAGCCCGGAAACTGGATATATTTTTCGCTTTTCAAGGCTCAACTGTCAACTTTTGTAGTCAAGGTCATTTGGGGTGGGGGGGTCGTCTTTCCTAACAAGAAATATTACAATCAAGAAATTCAAACAGTTAATGACTGGAGTTGCTGACTCAGGAGATAAAACCCGACCACAGAATGCTGAAGGTTCAAAGTATTTCCTATAAAAAATTCAAACAACTTCAGATGAATAAGTGTGAGCTTAACTATGATCAGATGAAGAAAGTCTTAGTTTTATAAAGTCAAATTTGTTCTGGCAATTGTTCTTAGTTTAATTTGTAACATAAATAAATGTAGGTAGAAAAAAAAAAGCAAATGCTGATAAGATAGTGAGGGTCACAAAGCACTGCCCGGACCACCTCCACCAAATCAGGCTTGCCTTCCCCACCCCAGTCAGAGGGAGGGGTAGTATGCACTGGCCCTAAAATATATATTCCTCACACACTAACAGACATTAGCTAAAGAAGTGAAACTGGCAATCACTATGCAGTGTTAATTTAATTGTCTACCCTGCTGTTACATGTGTGTGCGAGACAAGAGGAAAAAAAACCCAATCTGCCCTGATATTCAATTCTTTATCCAGATCATTCAGTTAAGGGCCATACGTTAAACACGTTCAGCGATCATGTCTCGAAAGAGACATGCCTGACTGGCCAGAATATTTTCCTGCAGTAGGAGCCATTACTTGCTTTTTTTTCATGATGACAAAAGAAGATCACCAAAACCCAGACACACAATGACTTATTTACACAACTGAAATATTTTATAGTTTAAGATGTTGGATTCCAATAAAAAATAAAAAAATTTTTTAAAAAAATTAAAAAAAAACAAAAAAAAACGGGTTTAATAAAACAAGGATTGTTTCTTTTACACATGCCCTTGACAAATTAAGTCTTAAAATTCACTTTCTATTTACCAAGTTGAATACTAACAAATCAGGCTTACTCAAATAAGGCACCAATATATATATATATATACCTAGAGTTCTTTTAGCAAAAGCGTCCTATTCCTTAGACTGCCTTTTTCTGTTCGCTTTTTCAAAATTAAAACATATCAAAATTATACGTAAACTTTCATGAAAAATGTTTAGTTTCCATCTATATTCATAAAACAAAACAATACCATTTATCGTAGCGATGAATATGAAATGCCAGATAACAAATTAAGCAACTTAATGTGATAATACAAAGATGAAAAATATAAGTTACCAAATTACACTATTTTTTTTTTTAATCATATCACCCCAAGCAAGGCGAAAACGCCACTGATGCGCAGGGGGCCACGTAAGAGTGAAAAGATTGGAAAAGAGAAAAACCGGAAACCACATCCTAAATAGGAAACAAGGGATGAGCCTATTCACCTGTTCAATAGACGTGGGTGGAGTGTGAACCGGGCGATAGTTTAGTCTACCTACTCCAATTGAATAACTTGTAATAATTGGATATTTCATAGAGAGCACAGTATATGAACAGATGTTTTGCTCTCTTTCAGGGAGCAGAAAATGACTCAGCAGGGATTTTTCTTCCATCAATATAGGTAACCTTTTTAATTCCCTACACTTAAAAAAATCAGTGTTGCCCCAATCAAGGCAGTAAAGCCACTTCTGTGGTAGATTGGTTGCCAACGAAGGCTATCTAAGCTAATCTGTCCAGCTATTTAACCCATCGTTGGAGGAAGAACGTTTAATACCTTTCCCAAAGATATTTGCGATTCTTTGTACTGCTACAGAAAGTACGTCTTTCTTGATGCTACTCTTATTTTTTATGTGCTGTGTCCTTTCAGGACGTAGGCGATCATAGCTTTCTACATCTCCCTATCCTAGTAGCTCTTGACACCATTTCTCTTATTGCCCTTCAAAACCCTGCTCTGCTATCCATTTGCTTAAACTCATAAAGTATGTCACGCGTTGCTTTTCCCTATTTCTCCTTCCTTCTATCCGTCCTGTAAGTGTCAGATTCTCTAAGCCGTTCTTCCTCACTATATGTCCCAGAAATTTCAGCTTTCCTTTTCTGATGTTTAGTCCTTTTGGTTTGCAGCCTTATCAAGACTTTGACATTGCTCACATGTTCGGCCCATGGTATTCTTAGCATTCTTCTGCATTCAGTTTTAAAATGGTGTATCGCTGCCATATATAGATTAAGAATCAAAGTACTAACAGGTCACAGCAACCACCACGCTCTATTCGATCGTTGGAATTTTTACTATGGAAAATTTATTTTTATATTTTCATAGTGTTTTCACTCTAGTTTGGGGGTTTACTATTTACCCATGTCTGGAACCATAACAGGTTCTACCATCCTAAGCCAGAGTGGACCTGGAAACAACAGCAATTAAGAAGTGGTTTCAAACTCAGACTTTACGCAATGTCTCAGTTTATTAAATATATTCTACCATACAAAAACTTTCTTACGGGGAAAAAGTTGTCCACTGTTATGGTGCTCTATTTACAGTGAATGGACTCTTCCTCCTTCAATAAATACTAACATACATGACTTTCTGGGAGGCAGTCGCGAGGCAGTTGGGAGGCAGTCGGGAGGCAGTCGTGAAATAATCGAGACGCAGTGTAACTGGACAGTTTGGACGTACACTTCTATTTGCTGACTACTAACATTCTTATTTTGTATATAGGTTCTGTTATTCTAATATTCTGGTTAAACTTAACTTTTTTTCTTCTCTTTCTTCCTGGCCTTAACAGGTCACAACACCCACCACGCTCTATTCGATCGCTGGAATTTTTACTATGGAAAATTTATTTTTATATTTTCATAGTGTTTTCACTTTAGTTTGGGGGTTTACTATTTACCCATGTCTGGAACTATGACAGGTTCTACCATCCTGACCCAGAGTGGACCTGGAATCAACAGCAATTAAGAAGTGATTTCAAACTCATCACTATCTACCAATCAGAGGCCTTGCTTCCGGCTGTAGTTTATCGTTATACGCGGGATTCTAGATTTTCAGGTACTTTCTAAAAACCGTGAATTCCCTCGATAAAAAAGCCAAAATAAGAAAAAAGTTAATTAAAATAGACGCAATTTTTTTTCATTCGATTCCTTGAGAGAATGTTTCTACCCTTGCACGAAAGAATATATCTCGACTTCTTCTTCTTCTTCTATGTGCCCTGTCCCTTCAGGACGGAGGCGATCATGGCTCTCCACGTCTCCCTATCCCTTGCGGCTCTTAGTATATTTGCTCCTGTTGCTCCTGGCAACCCCCGTTCCGTCATCCACCTGATCAGTCCCTGCAAAAATGTTATCCGCTGCCTTCCTCTGTCCCTCCTTCCTTCTATCTGTCCAGTCAGTATCAGGTTCTCCAGGCTCGCCTTCCTCATTGCATGTCCCAGGAACTTCAGTTGTCTCTTCCTGATGCTCAGCATCAATTTCCTTTTTGTTGCCATTCTTTCTAACACCTCGTCGTTGCTTGTATGCTCAGTCCACGATATCCGTAGCATCCTTCTGTAGAACCACATTTCGGCCGCTTCCAGTTTGGTTCTCATTTTCGATGATATTGTCCAGCATTCACTGCCGTATTGAAGAACTGACATCACGTAGCAGTCTAGCACTCTTTTCTTCGTTTCTATTGAGATTTTCCTGTGTGTTAGTATTTTGCTCATCTTCTGGAACGCGTCCTTTGCCATGCCAATTCGCCTTCGGATCTCCGTGTCGCACTTTCCATCTCCTGTTAGAACACTTCCTAGGTACTTAAATTCTTGTACTTGTTTGATTCTGTTATTCTCCACCTGTATTTGGCATTTTGGGTGGTATCTTTTGCTGATGACCATGCACTCAGTTTTCTTAAAATTTATTTGTAGTCCCTTCTTGTCACTCTCCACTGCTACTTTCTGTATGAGGTCTTGTAGTTTCCTTTCCGTGTCCACAATCAGCACTGTATCGTCCGCGTATCTTATGTTGTTCAGGTTGTGGCCTCCAATAACAAATCCTGGCGTGTCATCTAGGTTCCTCAAAATATTCTCGCTGTATAAGTTGAACAAATCCGGTGAAAAGACACATCCTTGTCTTACGCCTTTTTCTATTTTTGTGTATCTACTGAGGTCGTTACCTGTCCGTATGCAGGCCGTTTGCTGCCAGTAGAGATTCTTGATTATTCTTTTCGACTAGTGTAACCAATTATAAGAAGCATTGTAAGATTGAAGAGAAATGTTTTTTGATTATACATTTGAGAACTAAATGAATATAAATAAATATGACGAATGAAATGAAAATTAGTTTAATAATGAATTATTAAATCTATGTGTAATCCCATTAAAACATTTTAATATGGAACGGGATCATTTATGTATAATCTCAATAAATAAAGAATTTGATCATATTTGTATAATCTTATTAAAATAGTTTAATAAGCAATGGAATAATTTATGTATAATATCATATCAATATTTTAATAAGGAAAGAGATCATTCAAATCTCATTAAATAGTTTATTAAGAACTGGATAATTTCTCTATAACACTATCGACTAGATTAATAAGGGAAGGAATCATTTATGTATAATCTCATTAAAATAGCTTTAAAATGGGATCATTTATTATTAATCCCATTAAATTAGTTTCATATAGAACATAATCATTTATTTATTTCACCCTAAAGCTAACTTTTGATGTGGGTTGAACAATAGAAATGCTCAGTAGAAATGTCATGTGTCATTACAAAGTTTGAGAATGTAAGACTAAGGAAAAAAAATAAAGATAGCTTTGATGGAGATATCCACAATTACCAGCTGCCGGGCTTAACGTGTAAGATTGTCGTTGGAGTGATTTGGACAGCAGTTGCTGCCCGAAAAAAAAGGTCGATGCCTTTGTTTGATTTGGCATACTGAACTAAGAAGATAAAGATTTCAAAATTGTTTGAGGGAGAATAAATTGCGCCATCTTGACTTTTTAATTGCTCATTGAGTTTGTAAGATAAATTTAGAGCAATGAAAGATTAAGGAAGCGAGGAGTTATGAAATAAAGTGTGGAGTGAAAAAGTTGGGTGGTGGTAGTTAATTTGATGACTTACAGTGAATGGCAGAGCGTAGGTAACTAAAGTATATTTGATGAAAGTCGCAAAAGGGAGAGTTGTGAGGCAGTAAGAAATAACGAAGGACAATTGCATTGAAAAAGAAAAAAGATGGAGGCTAAATGTTGAGAATAAGAAGATAATCTGAGTAGAAGGATTTAGTGGGGTGAAGAGGTGAGACGAAGAAGGGCGAAAATGGGGTGAAGAAGAATTGGGGGAAAAGAAAAGACAGGAATAAAGAACTAGAAAGTGTGAAGTAGATAAGACAAACAAATATTAAAAGGGCACAAAATAATTCGGAATAAGAAAGAAAGAAAGAAAGAAAGAAAAAAGAGAGAAAGAAAAAGAAAGAAAGAAAGGGTGAAGAGGCTATACAAAATAAAAAGGTTTTCTTTCTTTGATTTAAAATAAAAAAGGCAAAAAAGGAAGGAAAATGTCAGAAAGAAAGAAAGAAAGAAAGATAGAAAGAAAGAAAGAAAGAAAGAAAGAAAGAAAGGAAAAAAGGAAGAGTGAAGAAGCTAAAAAATAAAAATAAGGTTTTCTTTCTTTGGTCTGAAAGAAAGAAAGACAGAAAGAAAGAAAAAAGAAAAAAAGAAAGGAAGAAAAGAAGAAAGAAAGAAAGAAGAGTGAAGAAGCTAAAAAATAAAAAAGTTTTCTTTCTTTGACTTGAAATAGATAAAGAAAGAAAGAAAGAAAAAAGAAGGAAGAAAAGAAGAAAGAAAGAAAGAAAGAAAGAAAGGCGAAAGGAAGAAAGACAAAAAAGAAAGGGAAAATGTTAGAAAGAAAGAAAGAAAGAAAGAAAGAAAGAAAGAAAAAATATAAAACAAAATAGAAAGAAAGAAGGAAAATTGGAGAAGCTAAAAGAATAAAAATAAAGGTTTTCTTTCTTTGATGAGAAAGAAAGAAAGAAAGAAAGAAATGTGTAAGGGCTAAAAGTATAAATATTAGGTTATCTTTCTTTGATAAGAAAGAAAGAAAGGAAGAAAGAAAGAAAGAAAGAAAGAAAAAGTGGAGAAGCTGAAAGAATAAAATAATGTTTTTATTTCTTTGATGGCAAAGAAAGAAAGAAAGAAAGAAAAAAGGAAAAAAACGAAAAAGAAAGTAAAAGTAAATGGAAAATGTTTGAAAGAAAGAAAGAAAGAAAGAAAGAAAGAAAAACGGAAAAAAGAAAGAAAGAAAGAAAAAAAAGAAAAAACGGAAGAAAGAAAGAAAGAAAAAAAAACGGAAAAAAAACGAAAAAAAGAAAAAACGGAAAAAAGAAAGAAAGAAAGAAAGAAAGAAAAAGAAAAAACAGAAAAAAGAAAAAAAGGAAAAAAAAGAAAGAAAGAAAGAAAGAATGAAAGAAAAAGAAAGAAAGAAGGCGTATGAAAAAAGACAAAAACAGACCTGACGAAAGAAGTACAAAAAACAGTGAAGAGATATTTGTTCTTTTGGAGAAGCGTTTAACACTGGAAAGAAATGGCGAGATCCAAGTAAAACCCCGAAGTTTTAAAAAGTTGGCGACCTTGTCCTTCATTTATTAATATCCCGAAGCAAATGTGATACTTAATCACACCTGAGAACATTTAATATTACAGTTTTATGAATGTGTACAAATCCATTAAAGTCACTGGTAAAAATTGTAGATTTCGCACACTTTGATGATTTTCACCTTCATCTTTCATATTTAGCAGTATGGCCAAGGATGCATTCCCCAAACTGAGTCGGTCAGCCAGTTAATTGCCATACCTGATACACGCTTTTTGGATGATCATGTCTCGAAAGTGAATGCAACGAATTCAAGTGGATTTCGAATACAGCTCTCCGATTTCTCATTCGGAGCCGTTATCCATCACACCATAACTCACATCCACCAATTTCATCAGTCAAGTGCTGTACGTGATATACGCTTTGGGCGATCATGTCTCGAAAGAGACAAGACTGACTGGGTGGAAGATTATCCCGCAGTAGGTTGCCATTGCTTTCTACTGTAGACTGCTTGCCAGCCAAGGCTATAGAACCCAATCTGTCCTGTTATTTAACCCATAACTAAAGGGAAGAGACGGATTAATACCTTTCTTAAGTGTATTTGTCCGTAAGTGAATGCAAGGAATTCAACTGGAATTCGAACTCGGCTCCCCAATTTCTCTTTCTGAGCCGATATCCACTGCACCGCAACGTAGAGCAATTAAAAGACAGGAAATTTTCGCTAAAAACAAAAAAGATAGGATTGGATTGTTATGTAAAGGCTGTTCTTCAGTAGGGTAATGAATGTTGGACAGTCTCATCAAAGAATAAGGGGAGACTTGAATTAACCGTAATGTGGTTCTACAGAAGGATGCTGAGTATACCATGACCGAACATGTGAGCAACGATGAGGTTTTGGAGAGGATGGAAACGAAAAGGAAACTAATAATTAACACCAGGAAACGACAGCTAAAGTTCCTGGGACATGCAATGAGAAAGGAGGGCTTAGAGAATTTGATGCTCACATAGAGAGAAGAGACAGAGGAAAGCAACGCGTAACATAATTGACTGGCTTCAGCAAGTGGTTGGCGGAGAGGAGTTTGGATGGGTAACAGGAGAAAGCGTGCCAAGAGCCACGTTGGATAGGGAGATGTGGAGGGTCATGATCACCTATGCTCATCATGATTTCGTAAAATATAACTTAAATAAACTTGATTCAGTCAGTTAAGTGCCATATGTGAAACACGCTTGGGCGATCATGTCTCGAAAGAGACATGACTGACTGGGCAGAAGAATATCCCGCAGTAGGTTGCCATTGCTTTCTACGGTAGACTGGTTGCCAACCAAACCTATAGAATCTAATCTCTCCTGCTATCCAATCCATAGCTGTAGGAAGAAGAGGTGGATTATATTATTATATTAATCAAAAGTGATTAGTGGGGGATCAGTTTACTACTTCATGGCAATAGAAAAGAGATCCCCCACATTATGACCAGTAGAAACTTTGATTATGCTTCCACCTATTATATTCAGTCAGTTAAGTGCCATACGTGAGACACACTTTGGGCGATCCTGTCTCGAAAGAGACATGACTGACTGGGCAGAAGATTATCCCGCAGTAGGTTGCCATTGCTTTCTACGGCAGACTGGTTGCCAGCCAAGGCTATAGAACCCAATCTGTGTTGTTATTTAACCCATTACTGGAAGGAAGAGACGGATTAATACCTTTCCCAAGGGTATTTGCGCGTAAGTGAATGCAATGAATTCAACTGGAATTCGAACTCGGCTCTCCGATTCCTTGTTCCGAGCCGATATCCACTGGACCACCACGCACATCCCTAAACTTGATTAAATTATTTAAATAACTTCTATAATTACTTTTCCAAGCCATACAGACGAAAATATGGACTGACCCAGTATAAAGAAACAATTATAGTACAGTAGAACCTGCCGTATGCGACCCTCTTCATCAAAGACCACCTGTTTTTAACGACCTTTTTTTCTACGTACGGACGATTTGCCCATGTCAAGTGACCCTTAGTGAGCGACCACCTCCAGAACGCGACCAGTGACTAACATCAACGAATGAAAATCCCTGATCAAGCGACCGCTTTAAAAAAATCCATTTTGGTCGTACACTGCGAATTTCGAAATTAGGAGAAACTAAATGAGTAATCTATTTCATTTTGATTTGATCTAAGACAAGAACACTTCCTCATTATTTTTTTATTGTAGTGTTGTATCAGACTGTTATTTCTTGTTGAAATGTACATTGCCTGAGTTCATCAGACGGCCAAACATCGGCTGTTTTGCACAACATGTATTGCATTTGACATGTTCAAGGAATTTATCGCAGTCTCTGAACTGACTTGGATAAATTCAAGGATTAAGAAAATCACAATTATGTCCCTTTCTATGTCTATCTCTTTTCTTCCTTTTATTTTTTGTGTATCTATCTACTCTATTTCTATCTGGGTATATCTATCTCTATTTCTCTACTCCCACCCACGATCGCTGTCAGTTTTTTGCATGTTTTGTTTCCATGTATTATTGCAGATTCTCTTTTGCTATCACTCACTTCTAAGAAAAAAACTGAAACCGTATACTTTTTTTCAAGTCCACTTAATAAACATTTTGGTGAATAAATATTTTGGTCTCTTGTTGACCGTTGTAAATACGTTTTTTAAAATTTTAAAATGAATTATGCTGAATAAATTTCTTTAAAATTAGGCCATTTTCTTATGTTCTCATTTATTTATTACCAGATTACATGTTAAAATTCTAATAAGTACATTCTGATGAGTGGAATATACGTTCCTGGCGTAAAAAGGTCATGACTATGAGGCTTTAGTGAGAGACTACCTGCCGTATGCGACCTGTTTTTTGTTGACAATCGGGATGGTCGCATACGACAGGTTCCACTCTATTCATTGGAAAATGTATTAAAATTAATTCTTGTTTTTTATTTTCTCTAGCTTTTATAAGACACTTAATTCTTTCAAGTATGGACTTCTCAAATTTAAATCTATCTTAGGTCCTACGCTTTTCTGATCTTTATCACTGATCTTCCTCATGTAATCAGTTCCCAAGTAGATATCTATGCAGATGACCCCACCATTTACTCCCATTGCGATAAGAAATCTTCCAAGGCTAACAAAGTAGTTTTGGCTGTTGCACTTCAAAAGAACCCCTAATCTATGATTGAATGGGGTAGGAAATGGTTCATAAATTTTAATGCTTCCAAAACGAAGATGCTCTCCTTTAACCACCATAAAGAAACTTCCTTGCCTACCATCAGAATAGATGACTCTAGTCGGCCTTGCTCTTTCAAATAACCTGAATTGGAATGACTACATTGAATCTATAGCTGTCTCAGGCCAGGAATTTTTTCTCATCAGAATCCATTTTTTGCACATTTATAAATCCACCATTCCTCCCTACATTTAATAACGTTGCCATATATGATTGGGTGTTTCTGCTATTTATCTTGTGGTTTTCGTTAAAATCCATCTTGCACATTTATAAATTCTTCATTCATCTGTACATTGAATAGTGTTGCCATACATAACCGGGTGAATCCAGTTTTGGACATTTATAAATCTACCATTTGTCCGTGCATTGAATACTGTTGCCATATCTGGTCGGGTGATCCTTCTTTACATCGTTAGTTTCTAGAGAAAATCCAAAGGTGTAACTGCGATATTATCAATCCTGACTTAGCAGCTCATCTTCACTCACTTTCACACCGATGTGATGCGTCTCCTGTTTGTCTTTTCTATAAGTATTTTATAGCAACTGCTCTGACAAGCTGTTATCCCTGGTTGCCGACCACATGTATTTACTTGTGCTACTAGACTGGAATCTAGGTCCCACCCTTTTACCGTTGAAATAGTTAAATAACCGCTATTTCAACGCTAACTGTTTCTTTTCTCGCATTTTCCGTTTATGGAACTTCCTACCGTTTTCTTGAGTCTATCATCATCATCATCATCATCATCATCATTTATCCATCACACCCAATGGTGCATAGGGCAGCAACTTTTTGTTGCTGTTTCTGTAACAAACTGTTTTTTACGGGGCAGGGTTGTTAGCCCTGCACCCAAACCCCAAACCCCAAACCTGGAGGACCGGTGGACTATTCTTGGTTCTTACGTTTACAGCACCTGGTATTCCCAAATGGTTACCTATTTAAGTACTGACGAGTCTCGATATTGCTTAACTTCGGTGATCGGACGGGAACCGGTATATTCAACACGATATAGCCATAAACACTTGAGTCTCTAGTAGCTACAATATTTTTAAGTTTAAAAGCAACGTTACTCGCCATCTTCTATCTACTTGATTCCCATCCATCTCTTATTCTTTCTTCAACATCTCCTGTAACTTGTTTTTTTTTATTTTTCTCACTGTAACCCCCTACGCTCTACTGGTGGTCCTGTTTGCTTGGGGTAAAATGATTAGAAAAAATGCATTCTTTGTCAAATTTGTTCCAATTTTTGGATTGGCATTTAATAGATAATCTAAGGGTCATAAAGACTTTCCATGAACAGTTTTTTTTTAAATATACACCGGTGAATGGCAGAACGGGAGTTGTGTCGTGTAACAAGAGAAAGCGTGCTAAAAGCCACCATGGATAGGGAGACGTGGAAGGCCATGATCGCCTACGTCATGAAATGACAAGGCATATAGAAGTTCGTCTGAAGACTTTCCATGGAAATAACCTTAGAGCCAAGATCTTACAAAAGTTCGTCCCTGCGAAAAGGGTTAAATCTAATTTCAAATTCACAGTGTATATTTCTCTAATATTGGAGAATACAATTAATTTTGTCGGGAAAAGTGGCTGAAATGATAAAATATGGAAAATACATATTCCAAGTTACAATGAGTGCAACATTATTTTTGTCAGAAGACGTAAGCGAATTTATCAATGATAGTTACCTAAGTGTAGTCAAAATATTGTTAAATGGGTTTTGACGACATGTGACCCTATGTCAAAATATTGCCTTGAGGATTTCCTGCGTACAGATTACCAGGACAGCTGATAAAAGCAGGCAGACAATAACAGGGAGTAATTTTTCTCTCCTTTTATTGGAAGTTGAACTGGTTAAATGATATTATTTACATTTCGAGATGCTAAGACGTATATAGGGAGTTGGTTATATATATATATATACATATATATATACTAAGAAAATTAACCAAGATTAACGAAACTAGTTATAACCAAACGACAATTTGAAATGATTTGTTTGAACATTATTTATGATCGATACTCGTACTTAAGTAGATATTCTGTTTATAATCAAACAGTATTATATATTTATTACCGCCTGATTATTTACGATAAATTTTTGTTACGAAAATATGTGTCATTTGGCAGGATTCGAACCTGCAACCCCTATCCACATATTTGACTGATCGTCATTCGTTGTCGAGAGTTCTAAGACGCGCCCGATGACTCGGTGGCCCCCGCCTATGTAAATAGGGGGCGCAGGTCCGAATCCTACCGAATGATACCGATTTTCGTAACAAAAATTTATCGTCAATAATCAGGCCGGTAGAAATAAATATATAATACTGTTTGATTATAAACAGAATATCTACTTAAAATACGAGTATCGATCAAAAAAATGTTCAAACTAAAGATTTCATGTATATATATATATATATCTTTTAAAAATTTTGCTAAGAGTGCCGTGATATTCTTATTTGCTTCTAGGTGTGCCGATGCTTATAAAGGTTGAGAAAATCTGATTTAAGGGATATCTTACCCAAATGTACACGCTCGCAGATTAATATTCAGATACATATTGACTTTGAGCAGCGCCGTGTAACAACAAACCACCAGGATTAGCGGGGTGGGGGGCACGCTTTGTGCGGATTACCCCGTTGTGCGTACAATGCCATTACTGTCGTAAGGTCACTCGGCATTATCCGTCCACCGATTCAGGGAAAGAATGAGCCTTAATTGTATCATTCATGCAGAATGGAATTATCTACAATCGAGAAATCAAAGACAAAAGAAGGAAAAGATTTGTCACGATAAATTCTTGTAAGGAACCCTGGGAAGCGGAAGACACGAACGAAGGGCGTATGACCAAATTTGACCAACTTTCTCCATAGCGATAACTACGACTAACTTTCGATACGTTGAATTAGCTATGACTGGACAGGGGTGACCTAGTATACCTCATTGACATCTGAGCGTACTTTGTAAAGTTATAGCCTCAAATAAAGACAATCGACTATCCTTTCCACTTATTTGTAAATGAAAAATATTTTTCAGTACTTTTAAATAATTTATAACAAAATTATACAATGCTAGTACCAAGGTACAAAATTCAAATCTAAAACCTGTCATTTCATAATGATTGCGTACTGTATAAAATTGGGAGTTATGCTTTAGACGTAGAATAATATGTATATTTATTAATATATACTTAATATCTACTTCATATGCCTATTATATTATATGGAGAAAAGTTCTATTAACACCTTATATATATATATATAATGTATGTATATCGGTGTGTACCTGCGTGTACATATGTATATTTATTTGCATCCATATATAGACAGGGTTATATGACAGAAATCTAAGCAAGCCCAACAACCCACCACGGTTTCGCCTAATGGCTCGTCAGGGAAATTAGCTTGCTTAGAATTCTGTCTTTGTTTCCTCTTCTTTGGTATTGAACGCTTTAATGTTAGGGTTTCCGTCTTGGTTTTTTTTTTCTTTCTTACGGGTACTTGACTTTTTGTTCATGTACTTCATTTGTTTCTTTTTTTTTTTCTTGCATCCCCTTCTTTTCCCTCCGATTTTGTTCTCGGTGGGTTGTACAAGACGATTTAAATTATAGCTTGATTAATACTAGTTTTACTATTGGTATAGTTGTTGCTATAGTATATATATATATATATATATATATATATATATATATATATATATAATACGGAAATTAACGCAGATTAAATGAACTGGTTATAAACAACCTACAATACTCTTGGATTATAAACACAATATCTACTTAAATACGAGTAGCGATCAAAAATAATATTCAAACAATTCATTTCAAATTGTCGGTTTTTTTATAACCAGTTTCGTTAATCTTCGTTAATTTCCGTAACACGCTTACATTTGTTGACATTACGATCGATACATTTCAGACCAGACATGGTTATTACGATGAATTCGAAAATTGTGTTATAGGCTTAATTTGCTTTCGTTTAGACTGATCGTCATTCGTGGTCGAGAGGTCTAAGACATGCCAGATTACTTGGTGGCTTTCCCCTATGACACATTTTCGAAACAAAAATTTATTGTACATAATCAGGCTGGTAGAAATAAATATATAATACTGTTTGATTATAAACAGAATATCTACTTAAATACGAGTATCGATCAAAAATAATGTTCAAACAAATTTCATATATATATATATATATATATATATATATATATATATATGTAATCGGTATTGTTCCATGCAAGACAGTAAAGCACAAGTGATTACAAAGTGTGGAAATATTATAAAGATAAACATTAATAATGAGCGGGAAGAGAAACGAACAAACAGAAGGACAGTAGATATCGATTGACATTTCATTTAAATTTTTGCGTCTTAAAGTTGGCTGGAAAGCATTGAGCCGGAAGGGAGTTGGACAAGCGAAAATTGCGGAAAAAAAGAAACGGTTACCATAAAATTTACAGCCACATCAAATCAACTCCACTGTAAATTGATGATACCTCGACGCCACTCCAGTCTTCTTCTTCTATCT
Source organism: Ascarosepion bandense (assembly GCA_037127315.1). Lineage (NCBI taxonomy): Eukaryota > Metazoa > Mollusca > Cephalopoda > Sepiida > Sepiidae > Ascarosepion > Ascarosepion bandense. The sequence goes on from JBBBDQ010002059.1 coordinate 2,811,298, forward strand.
GCCTTGTCCTTTCAGAACGTAGGGATCATGGCTTTCCACGTCTCCCTATCCATGGTAGCTCTGAGCACGCTTTCTCCTGTTACACTACGCAACCTCCTCTCTGACATTCACCTGCTCAGGCCTTTCAAATATGTTATCTGCTGCTTTCCCCTGCCGCTTTTTCCCTCTACCTGGCCTGTATGTATCAGGTTCTCCAAGCCCGGGTTCCTCATTTTCATGTCCGAGGAACTTTTCTCTTACTGATGCTCAATATTAATTTTCTTTTAGTTTCCATCCTTTCCAAAACCTCATCATTGCTCACGTGCTCAATCAATAATATTCGCAGCATCCTTCTGTAGAATCACATTTCAGCTGCTTCAAGTTTTTCCTTCATCTTTGATGATATTGTCCAGCATTCACTGCCATATTGAAGAACTGACATCACATAGCAATCCAGTACTCTCTTCTTTGTTTCTAGCGAAATTGTCTTGTTTATTAATACTCTTCTCAGCTCCTGGAAGGCATCCTTGTGCTTTTGGATCTCAGGAATATAAATGTATAGAAACTGCTGTGACCACAAAGTGAGGGGTCAGTTTATGTATCTATTGTAATATGGAACTGATCCCCCCCACTTTATATACAGCATCCCTCTGTAGAACCACATTTCAGTTGCTTCAAGTTTTTCGTTCATTTTTGATGATATTGTCCAACATTCACTGCCATATTGAAGAACTGACATCACATAGCAATCCAGTACTCTCTTCTTTGTTTCTTGCGAATTTTTTCAGGAACAGTGGCGCTAATTAAAATCTCACAAAAATCTTGTAATTTAATTTCATTCCGTTCTATATCAATAATAATCAAATATTCTCTGATTCGGATTTGTTTTAGAATTTAAAAAAAGGAAATAAATATTATAAAATAAATATTAATAATACCAATAGTTAATTAAATATTGCCTGCATATTGAATATTGTAGCCGCAATGTTTGAAATTGTTTCACCAACAACTTTTTTCTATTCAAATGTGGCTTGTAGAAAGGATCTATATACATCTTCTGTATCCCATACAGAAGCATCACTCTCCTAATCACGATCAGGCGTCCGTCACCCCCAGATATGGACACCACATATACTGCAGCCATATCAGTAAGTGTGTATCTTGCACAAGAGCTCCTACGTTGCCCATCACTATTTAGAGTTTTTTTCTATATTGCAGAACTGACATTACATAGCAATCCAGTACTCTCTTCTTTGTTTCTAGCACCGTATAGCGCTTAAATTAAAAAAAAGTTTAGGTACCATAGCAAAGATCTCATCTGAACAATTTTCATGAATGTATTTCTCGAAAATACACTGAGAGGCAACCTTACGGCGGTGGGGAAGTGACTGAAACGGAGTCGCAAGACCAGGGACAATAATATTGCTGATTCATCTTTGGGTCTTATCAAGGAACAGGAAATAAATAGCAGGGACACTGCGACATATGTGGTAGCAATATTCTAAGTATGAACGAATGGTGCCCGTAAATATGCAACATAGATTTTGGGTTGGAGTTTGAGTTTGAGTTTTGTTTAACGGCATATCAACACCTCTGTGGGTTATTTAATGCCAAAAAGGTGGGGGGTTTAAAGTATTTTTTATAATGTTCAGTTATAGTGAGAAGGTTGATTTAGTCAGATTTTAATTAATTTTTTGTTTTTATTTTTTTTATTTTAGAAAACTGAAAATGTTTTCTAGTTTTGTATTCAAAAATGTTTTGCTGTGAATATTCTTTTTTTTACCTTCAAAAATGTTAATAATTTTTCCTTAAAAATGTATTATTGTTAATATTTTTCAATCAAAAATATATATTTTTCTAAAAAAGTCCATATTTATGTATATATTTTAAAAAAAAAGGTGTATTTTTATACTTTCATAGTGTTTTGACTCCAGTTTGGGAGTTAACTATTTGCCAATAGCTGGGACACTAACGGGTGCTACCACTCCGGGTCAGCGTGGACCTGGGAACAACAGCAATTAAGAGTTGATTCCATGCTCCTCACAACCTCCCAATCAGAGGCCTTGCTACCACTTCAGGTCAGGGTGGACCTGGGAACAACAGCAATTAAGAGGTGGTTCCATGCTTCTCACAACCTCCCAATCAGAGGCCTTGCTACCACTTCAGGTCAGGGTGGACCTGGGAACAACAGCAATTAAAAGGTGGTTCCTTGCTCCTCACGACCTCCTAATCAGAGGCTTTGCTGCCGGATGCAGTTTACCGTCATGCCCAGGACCAACATAGATTTTGGAGCGAAAAAATTGTTTAGAAGGATACAGTGAACCAATTTTCTAAGCAGCTGACCTAGCAATAGCTTAAATATGGCCTTTTCACTTCATTTCAGCAGATAACATTAGTCAGGGAAAACGCAACGTGTTACTCTCCTGGAGATTAGCATCAGCCATGCTAAAACAGGGGAGGTGATTTTTCAGATGATTTAATGAACAGACCTTTAGTTTTGAAGGCGTTAAAATGAACAAGCCATCTTTTGTCCCAGTTATCGACGGACTTAGGGTCGTTTCTGGATATCGGTTCCCATTTTGACCTTGTCGGAGCGATCTTTTTTCTATCGAGGCAGGAGTAAATAGTTGAGACATTAGCGTAGATACCAAGTTGTTTCGATGTTTTTGAAATGATGAGACCCATTATCTGACTCTCATTCCTCTAAAGTTTTGACATTAGTTTTGTTCGGCTTGTGTTTCCAGATGGTGATTTTCAATTCAGATGCACATCATCTACCAACTTGAGCTCCAAGACTCGTATCCCCACTGCAGAAAGTCGGAAACCAGCGTCGTATCCTCCCAATCCTGATGAATAGAGCGAGAAGCAGAATCAGGCCAGAGATAGGACGAGAACAGTGCGGTTTCGTCAAAGACACTGGGACAAGGAACGCCATATCGATAAATAGGAAGCTCTCTGAAAGGGCAATACAAATGAAGAAGGATTTGTACCTATGTTTTATTGATTATGTAAAGGCGTTTGAGGAAATACGCCACAAAGAATTTATGGAGATGCTTGGCTGTCTCGAAATATTTGGGAAAGATCTAAGAGTAATCAAGAATCACAACTGGCAGCAAACTGCTTGCATACTGACAGGTAACGAATACAACAATGATACTAAGATTGAAAGGGGCGTAAGACAAGGATGCGTCTTTTTACCGGATCTATTCAACTTATACAGCGAGACTATTCTGAGAACCTCAAAAGTTATGCCAGGATTCGTCATCGGAGGCCACAATTTAAACAACCTAAGGTACACAGATGATACAGTGCTGATAGCAGACACAGAAAGGAAACTACAAGACCTCCTACAGAAAGTAGCTGAAGAGAGTGACAAGAAAGGGCTACAAATAAACTGCAAGAAAACCGAATGCATGGTCATCAGTAAAAAGGGCAGCCCAAAATGCCAATTACAGGCGAGAGACTCTAAAATCAAGCAGGAACAGAAATTTAAATACCTAGGAAGTGTTCGAACAGAAGACGGAAAGTGCGACACCGAGACCTGAAGGAGAATTGGCATGACGAAAGAAGCATTCCAGAAATTGAGTAAAGTATTAAGAAACAGGACAATTTCACTAAAAACAAATAGGAGAGTACTGGATTGCTATGTGATGTCGATTCTTCAATATGGCAGTGAATGTTGGACAATATCTTCGAAGATGAAGGAAAAACTAGAAGCAGCTGAAATGTGGTTCTACAGAAGGATGCTGCGGATATCATGGACCGAGCATGTGAGGTTTTGGAAAGAATGGAGACGAAAAAGAAATACTGAGCATCAGGAAGAAATAACTAAAGCTCCTGGGACATGCATTGAGGAAGGAGGGCTTGGTGAACCTGTTACTAACAGGCCAGAGAGAGGGAAAAAGAGACAGAGGAAAGCAGCGGATAACATATTTGAAGGACCTGATCTGGTGGATGACGGGATGAGGGTTGCATGGTGGAACAGGAGAAAGCGTGCTAAGAACCACCAGGGACAGGCAAATGTGCAAAGCCATGATCGCCTACGTCCTGAAAGGACAAGGTACACAAAAGAAGAAGAATGTCTACAAGTAGATCCTTCACTCCGTGCTTGGCAGTAGTTCAAGCATCATTATGACCAAACTTAAACTCATGCAGAAAAATTAACGCATCTTTTCTTTTTTCTTGCTCAAGATGACGGCTATATATGTGACCCTATTTCCACATCGGTATTTTTTTGTTTTTGGTTAAATACAACTGAGTGAGAAAAATTGATATTCGTGGTATTGTTACTTGTGTTTTATTGTAATCCGCGATATTAACTTAGTTTGAACATTTGAAATATTTGATTATTTTTAATGAAACTACGAAAGGACTTATTTTTATCTGAAAATTGAAAGCTCTGGTATTTTTCAACGAGTTCTCTCTCCGTTGTAAACTTGAACTTCGGCAATTGTATATTCTGCTTTTGTAATTAATCATTTTTTTTTTATTATAAAGACTTTCTTTTGTAACTCATCCAGGCGTCTTCGAATTTATTCATTTATTTATTTTGGTGCCGTAATTATTTTATTTTAACCACAAGTGTACAAAAGTGTCCGGTCTGGTACAAATATGGCTACCGGGTTTTAACAACGTGGATTTCTGAGATCAAAAGAACACAGCGTGGGCAGTAAGTTCGTTGTTGTAATAAACGTCTTGAGGACCAGTTACTGTGACGAGATCATCCCGACTAGCGGCCCGAAAACGTCGACATAATTGGTACCGTTTCGACATCATCATTGCAGCAGGCTGCGTTCTCGAACCAGCGAACCAACCGGCCGGGTTGACAAGTGTCACATATAATTTTTTAACTTAAATCCTGAAAGAAGTTGATATAAAATTAACAAAAGTTTAGCCATTTGAAATGAGTAATAATTTTTTATGCAGACAAATAAAAATATTTTAGACAATAAAATATTTTTCTACGGGTCCTGAGTATACAATACACAGCAACCGGTAGCAAGGACTATGATTACGAGGTTGTGGGGAGCATCGTCAATAGTCGTCTTCTATCTCTTTGAATCCCGTTCATTTTATATCATTTCCACAATACCCCTAGTACTCAGTCTGAAAAAAATATATATTAGGCGCTATTATCCGAAACACCTAATATATATATTTAATTAGTATCATGCTCGGGGGATAATTTTCTTTATAAGATACTCAATAGCAGGTACATCAATATATATGTTGCTGTTATTTTTTTTACGGCATTGACCAACTTCTACTCCAACAGCTTCTTTTCTCGCACTTCCAACTGGGGAGCTCTTTTCCTTTTACTTGCTTCAGTCAGTCAGTTAAGTGCCATACGTGATACACGCTTGGGCGATCATGTCTCGAAAGAGACATGACTGACTGGGCAGAAGATTATCCCGCAGTAGGTTGCCATTGCTTTCTGCGGTAGACTGGTTGCCGACCAAGGCTATAGAACCCAATCTGTCCTATTATTTAACCCATAACTGGAAGGAATAGACGGATTAATACCTTTCCCAAGGGTATTTGCGCGTAAGTGAATACAATGGATTCAACTGGAATTCGAACTCGGCTCCCCGGTTTCTCGTTCCGAGCCGATATCCACTGTACCACAACGCACATCCACTAGTACCCCTAGTACCCAGTCTTAAAAGAAAATATTGAACCTTATTATCCGAAACACCTATTTAATTCGTATCACGCTCGGAGGATAATTTTTTTTAAGATACTCAATAGTAGGTACAGCAATATATATGTGGCTGTCATTTTTTTACGGCGTTGACCAACTCGTTTTAAGTATTTAAAACTTTAAGTCAACAAAGCACAAGAAAGCAAGACAAATTTCGAAACAGCGCATAAATAAACAAACACTATTATCAAGAACATGTTTATTAGATTCCTTCAAAAAAAAGCACTATAATATTTTTTCTTTCATTAAATTTTCCCAAGTACTTTAAATTTTATCAGAAATCATCTGAATGAATTAATAAAAGAAAAATAAATTGTAATTGATAATTGTGAGTTTTTTTGTAAATACACACGAGACGCGTTTGATTATAATTATTTAAACACAAATAAAATACGCTCTATGTTATACACAGTTTTAAAAATTAACTGCTGAAGCTATGTTGTTTTTCATATGTTTATCTGAGGGGAGTAAATTCAATTCATATAATTATAACTTTTTATATACTTATAGTTTTTAAAATGGCTATTATATACATTTTAAAACAATTTTGTGATATTCATAATTACCTTTATTTAGTATTGGTTGTATGTCCTTTATATAGAACGCCTTGAGAAATTGTAGTTTTTGGTAATATTTTGGTTTAATTTTCATGGTGGAGTATATTCTCTGAATTGTGAATGTGAATAAGAATGTGTCTTTAAATGTAGTGCCATACAGCATTTATCTGATATATATAGTGTAAGTCTCCTTGCTAATGTTGGTGTTGTGAACCAAAACATATATTTACTTTTAGTCAAAGATACAATATATATATCACACGTCTATAGCGCATTTCGGAGAGGCTGCTCTGATCAACAGTTGAATAATATCGGGGTTCCTGTAGTGCCATTTCGCGCATGGACGGGCGTCCCTGCATGAATTTCCGATGGGCAACCCCGAGGCCACATTATGCTGCAGGCGGCGCCATTCTCCATCCTTCACCTGCTGTAATTAACGACCATCTGACCCTACTCTAGACCTCTCTATCCACAACTACAACCAACATGAAATTTAACAAACAAAATAGCAAGCCTAAACCAGCTAGTCGTAAATCGCCCAAACCTATCTGCGTTACCTTCACAAATATACGAGGTATTCGCAGTAACTTTAATAGTGTAGAGTCTTTCCTTCTAACTAACTCACCCGATATCTTAGCTATATGTGAGACTAACCTTGACCCTTCTATCCCCTCTTCAGAGCTGTTCGTTCCTGGTTACCTTCCTCTCTTCAGGAAGGACTTCAATGTCCATATGCATGGGCTTGGTGTATATGTCAGCGAACAACTCCCCCTAGCCAGGGTCACATCTCTTGAATCCCTTGATCATTCCTTCATGTGCTTCCGTCTCTCACTTCTAAGCTCGGTTAGCTATCTCTTCTTCCTCTACCGCTCCCCCTCATCCTCTGACTGTACGTTACTTGATTGCATCTCTAATAACATCGACAGGGCCATTTCTTCTCACCCATCTGCCCAAATATTTGTGTTTGGCGATTTTAACGCCCACCACGCCAAGTGGCTTGAAAACTCAGCCACCGACCTTGCTGGGATCCGCACCATGCACTTTTCAATAGCCCAAGCTCTAACGCAAGTGGTGGACTTCCCCACGCGTTTCTCTAAAAACCCTAACGGAAGGGACTCTTTACTGGACCTTTGTTTTACTTCCATCCCAGACTCCTGCACTACCAGGCAACTCTGCCCCCTTGGAAATTCTGACCACGCCGTAGTCTCCGTAAACATATCAATGCGCACTAACTCTTCCCAAGAAAACCAGACCAGCAGAATATCATACTGCTACCAAAGAGCCGACTGGGACTCGTTCAGGGACTTCCTCTGCGACGTCCCCTGGAACAACGTCTTTGATCTTCCTGTCGAAGACTGTGCCTCCGAAGTCTCCTCTTGGGTTAAGGCTGGCATCGATGCTTTTATCCCTGCCAGAAAATTCCAACTAAAACCTAATTCGTCCCCCTGGTTCTCACCCGCTTGCTCGGCCGCTATTGCCCACCGGAACCATTTCTTCCGGCTCTATCGAAGCTGCTCGTCGAACCAAAACAGGCGCCTTTTCACCTCAGCACGGAACAAGTGTAAAAAAGTACTGAACGAAGCCAAGAGGGCGTTTGCTACCAGAATTAGGCAACGCATAGCATCCTCTAAGTTTGGCTCCAAAGATTACTGGCGTCTCTGCAAAAGCGTGCTCAGCAGGAACAAGATTTCAATACCCCCACTAATCAATGAATTTGAAGTTCTCACCTCCCCAGCCGACAAGGCTGAGTGCTTTGCCCGTAAATTCTCAACCAATTCGACACTGGACTCGTTAGGAATACCTACACCAGACTTCCCACTCAGAACTAAGGCTCAACTAAATAACGTCCTCATCTCGCCCTCGCTGGTCGCCAAGATAATTGCGCAACTTGACCCACACAAAGCGAGCGGCGGTGACGGAATCCCAGTCATAGTACTGAAGAAATGTGCCCCAGAACTCTCCTCTGTCCTCTCTAAACTCTATAACCTCTGCCTATCTGCTTCCTGCTTTCCTGCCTGTTGGAAGTCCTCCTGCGTAGTACCTATATTTAAGAATTCTGGCGAACCCTCGGACCCCGCCAATTACCGTCCTATTAGTCTCCTTCCAATCTTTGGCAAAGTTTTCGAAGCCATTATCAACGCCGAGGTGATTCAGCACCTTATGACCAACGGGCTTCTCTCTGACAAACAGTATGGGTTTCGCTTCACCAGGTCTACTGCTGATATGCTAACAACCATTACCGAGTACATATACCAGGCACTCGATAAGAATGGTGAAGCCCGAACCGTTGCCTTGGATATCTCCAAAGCATTCGACAGGGTCTGGCATGCTGGCCTCTTGTGCAAACTGCGGAGCTATGGGATAACTGGACATCTGTCTGACCTCATCCAGTCCTTCCTCTCTAACCGCACATTAAAGGTGGTATTAAATGGGCATGCCTCCCAAAACTACCAGACGAACGCGGGCGTCCCTCAAGGTTCTATCCTAGGTCCCACGCTATTTCTGATCTACATTAATGATCTCCCCGACACCATTAGATCCCAAGTTGGCATGTATGCCGACGACACAACAATCTACTCCCGCATCGTTCAGAAACCAGGTCTGGACGACAAAGTGAACCTCGCTGCCGCACTGGAAAGGGACCTCCAATCCGTAGTGACCTGGGGTAGGAAATGGTTGGTACGTATTTATTTGCAATACATTACAAATTCTGGCACAAGGCCAACAAATGGGAGGGGGTACAAAAACTTGGGTTGGTCTTCCGTAACTATCTTATACCTAGCTAATCAGATTCACGACCCATACATACGTTACAATTTTCTCATTCACCATAAAAATTTGTCCATCAACACTCATACCTATCAAGCACCAAAATACCGCAAAATCATACCGGGGACCTAAAAAACACCCCAAATGTACATAAAAATTTGTGTTTTTACAATATATACAATATCTTACAAAAATAAATTTAAAACTTTATTCATGAAATGACATGATGGGAAGGGGGAATGAAGAAACAAAAAATCCCCAAAACAAAAGACAATTTCAAATGAATATATATACACAATGTTAGTAAGACCCAAACACACCCACATAATTAAAGAGGCCACTGTATTCTGCCATAAAAAGACAAAATCAAGCAGCTCTCTTTCTAAGGGGAATGGAGAAGCAGGGGGCAAAAATAAATTGGACTGGAGAATGTATAAGGCTGACCCAGCCGAGAGTGAAAACGGGACAAAATAATACTTGGACAATGGGAGTCTCGAACTGGATCATAACAAAAGCAATGGAGCCGGGAACAGGCCAGGACAAACACATCCACTCACATTAACTAGGCACAAAAAGAACTTCTACCTTAACCACGGGCGGGGTTCCAAAGGAATCCACCCCGATGCAACTAGCAGATCTAAAAGAGAAAATCAAGGCTAGCCCCGGTCACGCGAACCAGGCTCGCCGCATATACCCACCTTTCGCTGAACTCTGTCGGGTGCAGCCGTTTTCGTTCAGTTCTAATCTTAATTTTGAGCTGGTGCTCAAAATATCGGATTAGATCCTGATCCGAAAGACGACCTCCCCGCAAGACTTCCTCCAGACGCGTCATCCAAATCACCATTCTAGCCGTGGCCAGTAGCGACAGAAACACCATCCGCTTCACTCCAGAGTACGGGGGCGACACATTGTCCACAGCGTATGCGCGATCAATGAGCACAAGCTCCCGCGGCGCGATACGAGCAGTCAACTCGCCGACACGCGCCCACAACGGGCGAACGCGCGAACAATGGAAGAAGGCGTGCGCAGACGTCTCCTTAATTCCAAGGACGCAACGTTCACAATCTGGCAAATCCGCCAGGCCCATTGCGAAACGCTTGTCATTGAGAGACAAACCATTCCGAGCCAATCGCCAGGTCAGAGAAAACTCAGAGTTGTTGAGCCAATCCGCACCTGGCGCCCAAGACCAATGAGAGCGATACTCCTCTCTCGACATGCCGAGCTTACTCCACAGTTCATCCTTCACGGCGCCCTCCACTAATCCCCGATAGAAGATTCTCCTAGGCCGTGAAAGGTCACTGGACCATGGAATGGCCCGAAGGGCCGTCAGACATTCGAGCAGGAATTTCGGCCGCCCCCAAGGCCTATTGCTAGTCCTTAGGAGCGGGGGAGTGACAGTGAGGCTAGGGAACATGTCCCTCACTACCCCCGCAAGCAACCGATCTTCCTCCAACGCGCGCCTGAGGAATGCCAACCTCGAAGCGAGCACGTGGCTCCTCAAGTGTGGCATCCCCAGACCCCCTTGACACGGACGGAGGCAACAGACTCCTTTGTCGACCATGTGTTTGCGTCCTCTCCAAAGACAGGAGAATAGCAAACGCTCGAGCGCCTTCTCATGATCGTCACAAAGGGGAAGTACAGACAGCCGGTAAAGGATTCTGGGAAAGAGGTATGTATTACACACCTCCGCCAGACCCTTCACGGAGAGACTCCGTCGACGCCAAATCTCGACCGACGCGCCGACCTTTGCCTGTACTTCTGACCAGTTTTTCTCCAACTGTAAGTCCGGACCGAACCAAACTCCGAGGAGCTTGACCGGCCCGTCCGTCCAGTCGAAGGGCCCCGGGAGGGAAACACCCTTCCAGGCACCTAACCGCAAGCCGGACGACTTGTCGCGGTTAATTCTGGCCCCTGTTACCTGTTCGTACCGTTCAAGCGCCTTCTGTACCGCCCTTATGTCCCTGCGGGAGGACACAAAGGTCGTTACGTCATCGGCGTACGCGGAAACCCTGGCTCGAGCTCCTCCAGGGACAGCAATTCCACGTAGGACCGGACTGCACGTCTCGTCCCTTAGCCGGCGAAGGAGAGGCTCCAACGCCAGGACGTAAAGGAGAGGCGACAGTGGACAACCCTGTCGGACCGACCTAGACAGCGCGAAAGCGCTCGACAGCTTCCCGTTCACCTGTACCACAGCCTTGGGGGAGCGATACAGAAGGCTAATCCAGCGGCTGAAGTCGGGTTTGAATCCGGCGGCCTGCAGGACAGCAGCCAGGTAGCCATGGTCAATCCTATCAAATGCCTTGGACTGATCCAAATTGATCAGCGCGGCCTCTTCGTCGTCTTCTACACCCTCTACGATCGTGCGGATCAAGTGCAGGTTGCTCTGAATTGTTCGTCCCTTCACAGAACAAGTCTGATCCGGTTCCAACAGAGACTCGGCAACTAGCTGCAAGCGATTCGTCAGGATCTTGGCCAAAATCTTTAACTCTGTGTTTAGCAGAGTTATGGGCCTGTAATCATCTAATCCCCGCCCAACCTTCTTGCCTTTTCCCAACAGCGTGATCACGCCCCTGGTGATCCGACCGGGGATGGACCCCTGCCGAAACCAGTGGTTGAACACGACAGTCAAGAGCGGGACAAAAAGGTGCGACATCCTCAAGTACAATTCATAGGGCAAACCATCCAAACCTGGCGACTTGCCACTGCCGGTCTTCTTCAAAGCCGCGTAGACTTCGTCCTCCGTAATCTCCCCTTCGCAGCTAGCCGCTTCAGCCGGCAAAAGCCGGGGAAAGTCAGCCAAATAGCTGCGAAACTCCTCGTCACGGAGACCAGGCTCCTTGGTAAACCGGTGTTCGAAATGCTGCCGGAACGCCTCGCACATGTCGTCAGTGGACCTAAGGAGATGTCCCTCCGGGTCGCGCACCTCTCGAATGTACCGATCGCCGGCCCGACGAATTTCTTCCTTGCGCAGTTCTGCGCCCATGTTCACAGCTTCGGAAGACATCTTGCTTAACAGCTCTAATTACCTGGCCCATATAGCGCTCGCTAGTCGTGCGCCTCAGGGCCTCCCTGGCTAAGGCTATCTCTAGGGGATCCCCACCAGCCTCCGCCCGGGCGAAATTAGCGCTAAGTGTCTTTGCCTCCGCAGCCTTATCTAGTTTGAGCCGCTGGCTATATTTGGTGGCGAAAGACCTAATGGAGTCCTTAAGGTTAACCCACCACTTATTCCCAATGACTCGCCCAATTAACGCCCGCTGAACTAGTTTTGTCAGCTGGTCACGAAAGTCCCGCCTGTCCAGTAAGGACTGATTGAACTTCCAATAACCAGCCAACCTAGGCCTAAAGTCTAACACCACACGGGCACAAACGAGTTTGTGGTCCGTGTAGCCTAGCCAGTGGAACGTTGGACATTCTAAGAAGTCTATGTCGGCCACTCTCACTAACATCCTATCCAGGTACGCAGATACCCGGGTAGAAGGCCAATTAAGCGCCCACGTCCACATACTCCCTTCCGGATGATCGACCCGGTATCTATCGACGAGACCAAATTCGTCGATCAGATCAACCAGGCTACGATCATCATTCCTCCCGCTAGCGCCCCTCCCTCTATCCCATTTGGGGGTTAGGATGGCATTCCAGTCCCCAACTAAGATTAGCCGTGTTGAATGCACCATAAAGGGCTCCAACAGCCGAAAGAAAGAGACACGCTCACCTTGCTTATTGGGCGCATAAACCACAATCAGCCGGAACAATTTGCTTTTCACTGCAATATCGGCCACGATCAGCCGGCCCTCGGCACCGACATGGACAAGGTCAACCTTCGCGTCCAGGGTACGCTTGACCAGCAAAGAAACACCTCTGGCTTGCCGGCTCCCATATGCTGAATAGACGACAAAGTCGTTAGACAGCACACAAGAGTCGACTTCGCAAACAAAGTGAGTCTCTTGGATCGCGGCCACATCCACGCCGAAGGACAAGAGGTCACGAAGCAGGCGAGCCGCCTTACCCCGATCCCTCAGGCCCTTCGCATTCAAGCTGGCTATCTTAATAGACATCTTTTAAACCTGAAAGAGAAAAAACAAAGAACATGCAACAAAGGCACTAGACGCATACGGGGCGAAAATCTCGGGCAGACAGGACCCCGACGGACTGTCCCAGGGAACCAGTTCCTATGTCGGACGTAATCCGTCCGTCTGAGACAATACCGCCGACGTCCGTGGGGTAAGTTAGCTTTACCACCCTATATACCGAGGGGTGGAGCAAAACTGGGAACCGACCCGCACAATTTTTGGACATTTTTTTAAGCTCCGGCGTGTTGTCCTTATAAATGTTTATTTTGGGGTACATTTTTACCACTTCTGAGATGTGATCCCAGACCCTGAGATTTCCCCCGGTGCTCCGCACCAGGGTAATAACGCCCGGGGCCTGGGGAAAGTTCAGCGGATTCTCCGTGGAGAGATCATCCACAGTAGTTAGCTTCAAGAGCGGCTTCAAGAGTTTTCTCCTCTGCGAAGGACCACTCTGCTGCTATGCTGTCGTCCACCCTCATGAGTGCTTGTCCTTGAGGGAGTCCTCTTTTCTTTTTGGACCGAACGGGAGTGGGTACAGGAGAAGGGGAGGGAGATGGGGTTGAGTCACTGGTTTTTTTCAGGGGGGGTCAACTTAAAGGTAGGGGGCTGGGCCGCTTTCCGCGGGGATGAGGGCAGACTTCTTGCTTTCTCCGCATAGGAGTGTCGGACCGGCGAGACCGGCAATGAAGAGCATTTCTCCGTTCTCCTTCCTCTCACCGGACTCCTACTTCTCCTCCGGCTCTTTATGTTCTCCTGATTTACTTCTTCGTCCTTCCTCTCCCTCCCGTTTCAAAGACGACGCTCTTTCCACGTCCATCTTTTCCACCGTGTCCTTTCTGGGTGAGGAATTTCTTTCCTTTCCTTGTTTGGTCACTGCTTTCACAGGTGAGGGCTCCTTTTGTTTCACCGGTGCCTTAACAGGAGACGGCACCTTCACCGGCACCTTTGCCGGAGAAGGCGTTTTACCCTTCTTCCTGCTAACCACCTGCCACTCACCCTCCTTGCCCGCTGCCGGTGAAGATGGAGCTGGTGTTGTTGGTGGAGCTGATGTTGCTGGTGTCGCTTGCGGCTGCCTGGTTGGTTGGGTCTTTGGGGCCGGATTCTTGGTCGGGCAGACCTTCGCGACATGATCCGCCGCCCCACAGACCCAACAGCAAGGCTTTCTGCCTTCCACTAACACAAAAATTGCCCGCTTCCTGCAGGTAAGGACATTCGGGATCTCTGCTATTTTTTCCCTACTCAGGGTTACCTGCAGGGCCATGTCCCCTGTCAGGAAACCCGCCTTTGAACGCAAGGCCGAGACTTCGGCAACCCTACCATACTGGGCAAAAAAGGCCCCGATGTGGTCCTGGGAAATGTCTAAGGGGACGCCGTGCAATATAATTTTTGCCTTGCGCATCCCCATATACTTCCGTCTGGAAATTGGAGCGTTTTGGTCTCCAGGACCACACCGGCCAGCTGCTTGGCCTCCTCGGCCGAACCAAGCAGAACGTCCCACCTGGCTCCGCTTCGCCTCTCCACGGCCCTGGCTTTGATTTTTAGCGTCTTAATGGCCTCCTCAAATGTATCCCTATTAATCCCCACATACTTGTGGGTTTTGGGGTCCTTCGTTGTGAGGGATAAAATTCTAGCCTCGATACTGGCCAACTCTTCTGGCACCGACAAAAGTTCCGTGCCAGAGATGTAGCTTGCGTATTTCTCCCTCAAATCCTCGTAGTAAGCTTCCCCCCTCATTGGGACCTTTCCTTCTTTCCAGCCGGCGGTAGAAGGTTTGGGGGAGGCTGGCACTACTGCTGGTACTGTTCCGGGTCCTTCTGTTGATCCTAGTACTTCTACGGAGGGTGACTCCCGTGGCGGTAACTGCCAGTCACCCTCCTTTCCTCCCACCGACGCCATGGTGGGAGGAACGACCTCATCCGGCCCATTAGAGGCCATTGCCACCAAAGTGGCCGAACACCGGACAACTTCTTTCCGGTGTTTCGCGTTGAAAACGCTACTTTACGCGAGCCCGAGCTATAAACTCGGGCCGGAAATTAGTATGTCCAAGATACAAAGTCACTGCAATATCACGAAGGAACAAAACAGCTCTTTGCTCTTACCTTCACAACCCCCAAAACAAAAAGTCAAGAGGGTAGGAAATGGTTGGTATGTATTTATTCAGGTATGAAATACATGAATTATGGCACAAGGCCGAAAAATGGGGAGGGGGAACTAAACTTGGGATGGTCTTCAGTAACTATCTTATACCTAGCTAATCAGATTCACGACCCATACATACGTTACAATTTTCTCATTCACCATAAAAATTTGTCCATCAACACTCATACCTAACAAGCACCAAAATACCGCAAAATCATACCGGGGACCTAAAAAAACACCCCAAATGTACATAAAAATTTCTGATTTTTACAATATATACAATATCTTACAAAAATAATTTAAAACTTTATTCATGAAATGACATGATGGGAAGGGGGAATGAAGAAACAAAAAATCCCCAAAACAAAAAACAATTTCAAATGAATATATATACACAATGTTAGTAAGACCCAAACACACCCACATAATTAAAGAGGCCACTGTATTCTGCCTTAAAAAGACAAAATCAAGCAGCTCTCTTTCTAAGGGGAATGGATAAGCAGGGGGCAAAAATAAATTGGACTGGAGAATGTATAAGGCTGACCCAGCCGAGAGTGAAAACGGGACAAAATAATACTTGGACAATGGGAATCTCGAACTGGATCATAACAAAAGCAATGGAAGCCGGGAACAGGCCAGGACAAACACATTCACTCACATTAACTAGGCACCAAAAAGAACTTCTACCTTAACCACGGGCGGGGTTCCAAAGGAATCCACCCCGATGCAACTAGCAGATCTAAAAGAGAAAATCAAGGCTAGCCCCGGTCACGCGAACCAGGCTCGCCGCATATACCCACCTTTCGCTGAACTCTGTCGGGTGCAGCCGTTTTCGTTCAGTTCTAATCTTCATTTTGAGCTGGTGCTCAAAATATCGGATTAGATCCTGATCCGAAAGACGACCTCCCCGCAAGACTTCCTCCAGACGCGTCATCCAAATCACCATTCTAGCCGTGGCCAGTAGCGACAGAAACACCATCCGCTTCACTCCAGAGTACGGGGGCGACACATTGTCCACAGCGTATGCGCGATCAATGAGCACAAGCTCCCGCGGCGCGATACGAGCAGTCAACTCGCCGACACGCGCCCACAACGGGCGAACGCGCGAACAATGGAAGAAGGCGTGCGCAGACGTCTCCTTAATTCCAAGGACGCAACGTTCACAATCTGGCAAATCCGCCAGGCCCATTGCGAAACGCTTGTCATTGAGAGACAAACCATTCCGAGCCAATCGCCAGGTCAGAGAAAACTCAGAGTTGTTGAGCCAATCCGCACCTGGCGCCCAAGACCAATGAGAGCGATACTCCTCTCTCGACATGCCGAGCTTACTCCACAGTTCATCCTTCACGGCGCCCTCCACTAATCCCCGATAGAAGATTCTCCTAGGCCGTGAAAGGTCACTGGACCATGGAATGGCCCGAAGGGCCGTCAGACATTCGAGCAGGAATTTCGGCCGCCCCCAAGGCCTATTGCTAGTCCTTAGGAGCGGGGGAGTGATAGTGAGGCTAGGGAACATGTCCCTCACTACCCCCGCAAGCAACCGATCTTCCTCCAACGCGCGCCTGAGGAATGCCAACCTCGAAGCGAGCACGTGGCTCCTCAAGTGTGGCATCCCCAGACCCCCTTGACACGGACGGAGGCAACAGACTCCTTTGTCGACCATGTGTTTGCGTCCTCTCCAAAGACAGGAGAATAGCAAACGCTCGAGCGCCTTCTCATGATCGTCACAAAGGGGAAGTACAGACAGCCGGTAAAGGATTCTGGGAAAGAGGTATGTATTACACACCTCCGCCAGACCCTTCACGGAGAGACTCCGTCGACGCCAAATCTCGACCGACGCGCCGACCTTTGCCTGTACTTCTGACCAGTTTTTCTCCAACTGTAAGTCCGGACCGAACCAAACTCCGAGGAGCTTGACCGGCCCGTCCGTCCAGTCGAAGGGCCCCGGGAGGGAAACACCCTTCCAGGCACCTAACCGCAAGCCGGACGACTTGTCGCGGTTAATTCTGGCCCCCGTTACCTGTTCGTACCGTTCAAGCGCCTTCTGTACCGCCCTTATGTCCCTGCGGGAGGACACAAAGGTCGTTACGTCATCGGCGTACGCGGAAACCCTGGCTCGAGCTCCACCAGGGACAGCAATTCCACGCAGGACCGGACTGCACGTCTCGTCCCTTAGCCGGCGAAGGAGGGGCTCCAACGCCAGGACGTAAAGGAGAGGCGACAGTGGACAACCCTGACGGACCGACCTAGACAGCGCGAAAGCGCCCGACAGCTTCCCGTTCACCTGTACCACAGCCTTGGGGGAGCGATACAGAAGGCTAATCCAGCGGCTGAAGTCGGGTTTGAATCCGGCGGCCTGCAGGACAGCAGCCAGGTAGCCATGGTCAATCCTATCAAATGCCTTGGACTGATCCAAATTGATCAGCGCGGCCTCTTCGTCGTCTTCTACACCCTCTACGATCGTGCGAATCAAGTGCAGGTTGCTCTGAATTGTTCGTCCCTTCACAGAACAAGTCTGATCCGGTTCCAACAGAGACTCGGCAACTAGCTGCAAGCGATTCGTCAGGATCTTGGCCAAAATCTTTAACTCTGTGTTTAGCAGAGTTATGGGCCTGTAATCATCTAATCCCCGCCCAACCTTCTTGCCTTTTCCCAACAGCGTGATCACGCCCCTGGTGATCCGACCGGGGATGGACCCCTGCCGAAACCAGTGGTTGAACACGACAGTCAAGAGCGGGACAAAAAGGTGCGACATCCTCAAGTACAATTCATAGGGCAAACCATCCAAACCTGGCGACTTGCCACTGCCGGTCTTCTTCAAAGCCGCGTAGACTTCGTCCTCCGTAATCTCCCCTTCGCAGCTAGCCGCTTCAGCCGGCAAAAGCCGGGGAAAGTCAGCCAAATAGCTGCGAAACTCCTCGTCACGGAGACCAGGCTCCTTGGTAAACCGGTGTTCGAAATGCTGCCGGAACGCCTCGCACATGTCGTCAGTGGACCGAAGGAGATGCCCCTCCGGGTCGCGCACCTTCTCGAATGTACCGATCGCCGGCCCGACGAATTTCTTCCTTGCGCAGTTCTGCGCCCATGTTCACAGCTTCGGAAGACATCTTGCTTAACTTAGCTCTAATTACCTGGCCCATATAGCGCTCGCTAGTCGTGCGCCTCAGGGCCTCCCTGGCTAAGGCTATCTCTAGGGGATCCCCACCAGCCTCCGCCCGGGCGAAATTAGCACTAAGTGTCTTTGCCTCCGCAGCCTTATCTAGTTTGAGCCGCTGGCTATATTTGGTGGCGAAAGACCTAATGGAGTCCTTAAGGTTAACCCACCACTTATTCCCAATGACTCGCCCAATTAACGCCCGCTGAACTAGTTTTGTCAGCTGGTCACGAAAGTCCCGCCTGTCCAGTAAGGACTGATTGAACTTCCAATAACCAGCCAACCTAGGCCTAAAATCTAACACCACACGGGCACAAACGAGTTTGTGGTCCGTGTAGCCTAGCCAGTGGAACGTTGGACATTCTAAGAAGTCTATGTCGGCCACTCTCACTAACATCCTATCCAGGTACGCAGATACCCGGGTAGAAGGCCAATTAAGCGCCCACGTCCACATACTCCCATCCGGATGATCGACCCGGTATCTATCGACGAGACCAAATTCGTCGATCAGATCAACCAGGCTACGATCATCATTCCTCCCGCTAGCGCCCCTCCCTCTATCCCATTTGGGGGTTAGGATGGCATTCCAGTCCCCAACTAAGATTAGCCGTGTTGAATGCACCATAAAGGGCTCCAACAGCCGAAAGAAAGAGACACGCTCACCTTGCTTATTGGGCGCATAAACCACAATCAGCCGGAACAATTTGCTTTTCACTGCAATATCGGCCACGATCAGCCGGCCCTCGGCACCGACATGGACAAGGTCAACCTTCGCGTCCAGGGTACGCTTGACCAGCAAAGAAACACCTCTGGCTTGCCGGCTCCCATATGCTGAATAGACGACAAAGTCGTTAGACAGCACACAAGAGTCGACTTCGCAAACAAAGTGAGTCTCTTGGATCGCGGCCACATCCACGCCGAAGGACAAGAGGTCACGAAGCAGGCGAGCCGCCTTACCCCGATCCCTCAGGCCCTTCGCATTCAAGCTGGCTATCTTAATAGACATCTTTTAAACCTGAAACG
>JBBBDQ010002060.1:0-47500 GCA_037127315.1 Ascarosepion bandense
TAGTGAGGCTAGGGAACATGTCCCTCACTACCCCCGCAAGCAACCGATCTTCCTCCAACGCGCGCCTGAGGAATGCCAACCTCGAAGCGAGCACGTGGCTCCTCAAGTGTGGCATCCCCAGACCCCTTGACACGGACGGAGGCAGCAGACTCCTTTGTCGACCATGTGTTTGCGTCCTCTCCAAAGACAGGAGAATAGCAAACGCTCGAGCGCCTTCTCATGATCGTCACAAAGGGGAAGTACAGACAGCCGGTAAAGGATTCTGGGAAAGAGGTATGTATTACACACCTCCGCCAGACCCTTCACGGAGAGACTCCGTCGACGCCAAATCTCGACCGACGCGCCGACCTTTGCCTGTACTTCTGACCAGTTTTTCTCCAACTGTAAGTCCGGACCGAACCAAACTCCGAGGAGCTTGACCGGCCCGTCCGTCCAGTCGAAGGGCCCCGGGAGGGAAACACCCTTCCAGGCACCTAACCGCAAGCCGGACGACTTGTCGCGGTTAATTCTGGCCCCTGTTACCTGTTCGTACCGTTCAAGCGCCTTCTGTACCGCCCTTATGTCCCTGCGGGAGGACACAAAGGTCGTTACGTCATCGGCGTACGCGGAAACCCTGGCTCGAGCTCCTCCAGGGACAGCAATTCCACGCAGGACCGGACTGCACGTCTCGTCCCTTAGCCGGCGAAGGAGAGGCTCCAACGCCAGGACGTAAAGGAGAGGCGACAGTGGACAACCCTGTCGGACCGACCTAGACAGCGCGAAAGCGCTCGACAGCTTCCCGTTCACCTGTACCACAGCCTTGGGGGAGCGATACAGAAGGCTAATCCAGCGGCTGAAGTCGGGTTTGAATCCGGCGGCCTGCAGGACAGCAGCCAGGTAGCCATGGTCAATCCTATCAAATGCCTTGGACTGATCCAAATTGATCAGCGCGGCCTCTTCGTCGTCTTCTACACCCTCTACGATCGTGCGAATCAAGTGCAGGTTGCTCTGAATTGTTCGTCCCTTCACAGAACAAGTCTGATCCGGTTCCAACAGAGACTCGGCAACTAGCTGCAAGCGATTCGTCAGGATCTTGGCCAAAATCTTTAACTCTGTGTTTAGCAGAGTTATGGGCCTGTAATCATCTAATCCCCGCCCAACCTTCTTGCCTTTTCCCAACAGCGTGATCACGCCCCTGGTGATCCGACCGGGGATGGACCCCTGCCGAAACCAGTGGTTGAACACGACAGTCAAGAGCGGGACAAAAAGGTGCGACATCCTCAAGTACAATTCATAGGGCAAACCATCCAAACCTGGCGACTTGCCACTGCCGGTCTTCTTCAAAGCCGCGTAGACTTCGTCCTCCGTAATCTCCCCTTCGCAGCTAGCCGCTTCAGCCGGCAAAAGCCGGGGAAAGTCAGCCAAATAGCTGCGAAACTCCTCGTCACGGAGACCAGGCTCCTTGGTAAACCGGTGTTCGAAATGCTGCCGGAACGCCTCGCACATGCCGTCGGTGGACCGAAGGAGATGCCCCTCCGGGTCGCGCACTTCTCGAATGTACCGATCGCCGGCCCGACGAATTTCTTCCTTGCGCAGTTCTGCGCCCATGTTCACAGCTTCGGAAGACATCTTGCTTAACTTAGCTCTAATTACCTGGCCCATATAGCGCTCGCTAGTCGTGCGCCTCAGGGCCTCCCTGGCTAAGGCTATCTCTAGGGGATCCCCACCAGCCTCCGCCCGGGCGAAATTAGCACTAAGTGTCTTTGCCTCCGCAGCCTTATCTAGTTTGAGCCGCTGGCTATATTTGGTGGCGAAAGACCTAATGGAGTCCTTAAGGTTAACCCACCACTTATTCCCAATGACTCGCCCAATTAACGCCCGCTGAACTAGTTTTGTCAGCTGGTCACGAAAGTCCCGCCTGTCCAGTAAGGACTGATTGAACTTCCAATAACCAGCCAACCTAGGCCTAAAGTCTAACACCACACGGGCACAAACGAGTTTGTGGTCCGTGTAGCCTAGCCAGTGGAACGTTGGACATTCTAAGAAGTCTATGTCGGCCACTCTCACTAACATCCTATCCAGGTACGCAGATACCCGGGTAGAAGGCCAATTAAGCGCCCACGTCCACATACTCCCATCCGGATGATCGACCCGGTATCTATCGACGAGACCAAATTCGTCGATCAGATCAACCAGGCTACGATCATCATTCCTCCCGCTAGCGCCCCTCCCTCTATCCCATTTGGGGGTTAGGATGGCATTCCAGTCCCCAACTAAGATTAGCCGTGTTGAATGCACCATAAAGGGCTCCAACAGCCGAAAGAAAGAGGCACGCTCACCTTGCTTATTGGGCGCATAAACCACAATCAGCCGGAACAATTTGCTTTTCACTGCAATATCGGCCACGATCAGCCGGCCCTCGGCACCGACATGGACAAGGTCAACCTTCGCGTCCAGGGTACGCTTGACCAGCAAAGAAACACCTCTGGCTTGCCGGCTCCCATATGCTGAATAGACGACAAAGTCGTTAGACAGCACACAAGAGTCGACTTCGCAAACAAAGTGAGTCTCTTGGATCGCGGCCACATCCACGCCGAAGGACAAGAGGTCACGAAGCAGGCGAGCCGCCTTACCCCGATCCCTCAGGCCCTTCGCATTCAAGCTGGCTATCTTAATAGACATCTTTTAAACCTGAAAAAGAAAAAAGAAAAAACAGGCAACAAAGGCTCTCTAATTGCATACGGGACGGAAATCTTTAGCAGAAAGGACCCCGACGGACTGTCCTAGGGAACCCGTTCCTACATCGGACGTAATCCGCCCGTCTAGGACAATCCCGCCGACGTCCGTGGGGTAAGTTAGTTTTACCACCCTATAAAGACTGGGGTGGAGTAAAACAGGGAACCTCCCCGCACAATTTTTTGACATTTTTTTAAGTTCAGGAGTATTCTCCTGAACCATCCTGATTTTTGGATAGAGTCTCTTGACTTCGGAAATGTGGTCCCAGACCCTCAGGTTACCCCCGGTATTTCTCACAAGGGTAATTACTCCTGGGGCCTGGGAAAAGTTCCTGGGATCCTCCACCGAAACGCCGTCCACCGAGGTCAGCCTCAGCAGGGGTTTTAGTAACTTGCGCCTCTGGGAGGACCATTCTGAGGCAACGTCCTCATTCACTCTCATGAGTGCTTCCCCCTGGGGCAGGGCTTTTTTCTTTTTTGCCCGAGTGGGAGTGGGCATAGGAGAAGGGGAGGGAGTGGGGGTTGAAGATGCAGGTCTTAGTGGGGTCAATTTAAAGGCTGGGGACTGGGAAGCTTTCCGCGGGGACGAGGGAAGGCTCCTTGCCTTTTGGGCA
This sequence comes from Ascarosepion bandense, assembly GCA_037127315.1. Lineage (NCBI taxonomy): Eukaryota > Metazoa > Mollusca > Cephalopoda > Sepiida > Sepiidae > Ascarosepion > Ascarosepion bandense. Next base: position 3,329 of record JBBBDQ010002060.1, read on the forward strand.
TAACTTTGCCTCTCCGGAGAAGCAGGCAGAGACGAGCACTTGGGTGTTGAAGGAATCCTTTTCTCCCTACTTCTGCTTCTCCGCCTGCTTTTCGGGCTCTCTCGATGCTCCTCCTCTCTGTCTTCCCTGCCGCGTTTCAGGGATGAGGATCTCTGTACCTCCATCCGTTCTTCTTCCTCCGGTTCTTCAATTTGGGGAGGTTTTTTCACCTTCCCCTGTTTAGGAGGCGATTTTACCGCTGCTGGCTCCTTTGTATTTGCAGGAGCCTTGGCAGGTGACGGCACCTTCACAGGTGAAGGCGTTTTAGTCTTCTTCCTTGCCACCACCTGCCACTCGCCCTCCTTGTTTGCTCCTGGTGCTGGTGCTGATGATGCTGATGTTGGTGTTGGAGGTGCTGATTTTCCCTTCTCCGCCGGTCCATCCTGCCTCTTGGTTGGCTGGGCCTTCGGGGCCGGATTCTTTGTTGGGCACGCCTTAGCGACGTGATCCGCCGCCCCACAGGCCCAACAGCAGGGTTTCCTGCCCTCAACAATTACAAAAATCGCACGCTTCCTGCAGGTGAGGATGTTTGGAATTTCAGCGATCTTTTCCTTGGAAAGGGTCACCTGCAGGGCCATGTCCCCGGACAGGAAACCCGCCTTGGAGCGCAACGCCGAGACCTCCGCAACCTTTCCATACTGGGCAAAAAAGGCCCCAATATGGTCCTGGGAAATGTCCATGGGGACGCCGTGTAATGTAATTTTTACCTTACGCGTCCCCATGTACTCCGTTTGAAACAGGAGTGTTTTGGTCTCCAGGACCACTCCGGACAGCTGCCTTTGGCCTCCTCGGCCGAGCCAAGCAGGACGTCCCATGTAGCGCCAGTTCGTCTCGCTATAGCCTTGGCTTTGATTTCTAGGGTCTTAATGGCCTCTTCAAACTTCTCCCTGTTAATCCCCACCAACTTGTGAGTTTTGGGGTCCTTCGTAATGAGGGATATGATCCTGGCCTCGACCACCGCCAACTCTTCTGGTACCGACAACAGCTCTGTGCCCGAAATGTAGTTTGCGTATTTGTTTTTCCGCAGCTCTTCATAGTAAGTTTCCCCCTTCATCGGGACCTTTCCTCCTTTCCATCCAGAGGTTGAAGGTTTGGGGGATCCAGGTGCTGCTGCTGCCGGTGCCGGTACAGTTCCGGATCCTGCTGCTAGTGCTGCTACTGTTACTACTGGTACTGAAGGGGGATTATCCCGAGGCGGTAAAGCCCAATCCCCCTCCTTTCCTCCCACCGACGCCGTGGTGGGGGGAACGACTTCCACCGGCCCATCTGTGGCCATTGCCACAAAGTGGCCGAACACCGGACAACTGTTTTTCCGGTGTTTCGCGCGAGAAACGCTACTTTACCGTGGCCCGAGCTATAAACTCGGGCTGGAAAACCAGATTGTCAAGAAACAAGGAACTAACAAATATCACTGCGGAACAAATGTCAAACCTTGCTCTTTTTATTTATACTGAGCAATACAGCATTATGGCACAAGGCCAGAAAAATGGGAGGGGGAACAAAACTTGGGGTGGTCTTCAGCTACTCTATCCTATACCTAGCTAATCAGATTCACGACCCATACATACGTTACAATGATTCTCATTCACCATAAGAATTTGTCCATCACCACTCATACTTATCAAGCACCAAAATACCGCAAAACATAACGGGGACCTAAAAACGCCCCAAATGTACATAAAAATTTATTACTATATACAAATATAATACAAAAATAACTTTAAAAATTTGTACATGAAATGATATGATGGGAAGGGGGTATGAAGAAACAAAAAATCCCCAAAACAAAAAACAATTTCAAATGAATACATATACAAGGTGTTAGTAAGACCCAAACACACCCACATAATTAAAGAGGCCACTGTATTCTGCCTGTAGAGACAAAATCAAGCCGCTCTCTTTCTAAAGGGGAATGGCGAAGTAGGGTATAAAATAAATTGGACTGGAGAATATATAAGGCTGACCCAGCCGAGAATGAAACGGGACAAAATAACTCTGGACAATGGGGATCTCGAACTGGATCATAACAAAAGCAAGGGAGCCGGGAACAGGCCGGGACTAACACTATCACTCACATTAACTAGGTATACAAAAGAATACTTTACCTTAACCACGGGAGGGGTTCCAAAGAGGAATCCACCCCGATGCGAGCAGCAGATCTAAAAAAGAAAATCAAGACTAGCCCCGGTCACACGAACCAGGCTCGCCTGCATATATCCACCTTTTGCTAAAGTCTGTCGGGTGCAGCCGTTTTCCGTTCAGTTCTAATCTTCATTTTGAGCTGGTGCTCAAAATATCGGATTAGATCCTGATCCGAAAGACGACCTCCCCGCAAGACTTCCTCCAGACGCGTCATCCAAATCACCATTCTAGCCGTGGCCAGTAGCGACAGAAACACCATCCGCTTCACTCCAGAGTACGGGGGCGACACATTGTCCACAGCGTATGCGCGATCAATGAGCACAAGCTCCCGCGGCGCGATACGAGCAGTCAACTCGCCGACACGCGCCCACAACGGGCGAACGCGCGAACAATGGAAGAAGGCGTGCGCAGACGTCTCCTTAATTCCAAGGTCGCAACGTTCACAATCTGGCAAATCCGCCAGGCCCATTGCGAAACGCTTGTCATTGAGCGACAAACCATTCCGAGCCAATCGCCAGGTCAGAGAAAACTCAGAGTTGCTGAGCCAATCCGCACCTGGCGCCCAAGACCAATGAGAGCGGTACTCCACTCTCGACATGCCGAGCTTACTCCACAGCTTATCCTTCACGGCACCCTCCACTAATCCCCGATAGAAGATTTTCCTCGGCTGTGAAAGGTCACTGGACCGTGGAATGGCCTGTAAAGCCGCCAGACATTCGAGCAGGAATTTCGGTCGCACCCAAGGCCTGACGGTCAGCCATAGGGTCGGGGGCGTGATGGTAAGGCAAGGGAACATGTCCCTCACTACCCCCGCAAGCAACCGATCTTCCTCCAACGCGCGCCTGAGGAATGCCAACCTTGAAGCGAGCACGTGGCTCCTCAAGTGTGGCATCCCCAGACCCCCTTGACACGGACGGAGGCAACAGACTCCTTTGTCGACCATGTGTTTGCGTCCTCTCCACAGACAGGAGAATAGCAAACGCTCGAGCGCCTTCTCATGATCGTCACAAAGGGGAAGTACTGACAGCCGGTAAAGGATCATGGGAAAGAGGTATGTGTTACACACCTCCGCCAAGCCCTTCACGGAGAGACCCCGTCGACGCCAAATCTTGACCGACGCGCCGACCTTTGCCAGTACTTCTGACCAGTTTTTCTCCAGCTGTAAGTCCGGACCGAACCAAACTCCGAGGAGCTTGACCGGCCCGTCCGTCCAGCTGAAGGGCCCCGGGAGGGAAACTCCCTTCCAGGCACCTAACCGCAAGCCGGATGACTTGTCGCAGTTAATTCTGGCCCCTGTCACCTTCTCGTACCGTACAAGCGCCTGGTGTACCGCCTCTATGTCCCTGCGGGAGGACACAAAGGTCGTTACGTCATCGGCGTACGCAGAAACCCTGGCTCGAGCTCCGCCAGGGACTTCAATTCCACGCAGGACCGGACTGCCCGTCTCGTCCCTTAGCCTGCGAAGGAGGGGCTCCAAACACAGGACATAAAGGAGAGAAGACAGTGGACAACCCTGTCGGACCGACCTAGACAGCGCGAAAGCGCCCGACAGCTTCCCGTTCACCTGTACCACAGCCTTGGGGGAGCGATACAGAAGGCTAATCCAGCGGCTGAAGTCGGGTTTGAATCCGGCGGCCTGCAGGACAGCAGCCAGGTAGCCATGGTCAATCCTATCAAATGCCTTGGACTGATCTAAATTGATCAGCGCGGCCTCATCGTCGTCTTCTACACCCTCTATGATCGTGCGAATCAAGTGCAGGTTGCTCTGAATTGTTCTCCCCTTCACAGAACAAGTCTGATCCGGTTCCAACAGAGACTCGGCAACTAGCTGCAAGCGATTCGTCAGGATCTTGGCCAAAATCTTTAACTCTGTGTTTAGCAGAGTTATGGGCCTGTAGTCATCTAGTTCCCTCCCAACCTTCTTGCCTTTTCTCAACAGCGTGATCACGCCCCTGGTGATCCGACCGGGGATGGACCCCTGCCGAAACCAGTGGTTGAACACGACAGCCAAGAGCGGGACAAAAAGGTGCGACATCCTCAAGTACAATTCATAGGGCAAACCATCCAAACCTGGCGACTTGCCACTGCCGACCTTCTTCAAAGCCACGTAGATTTCGTCCTCCGTAATCTCCCCTTCGCAGCTAGCCGCTTCAGCCGGCAAAAGCCGGGGAAAGTCAGCCAAATAGCTGCGAAACTCCTCGTCACGGAGACCAGGCTCCTTGGTAAATCGGTGCTCGAAATGCTGCCGGAACGCCTCGCACATGTCGTCGGTGGACCTAAGGAGATGTCCCTCCGGGTCGCGTACCTCTCGAATGTACCGGTCGCCGGCATGGCGAATTTCTTCCTTGCGCAGTTCCGCGCCCATGTTCACAGCTTCGGAAGACATCTTGCTTAACTTAGCCCTAATTACCTGACCCATGTAGCGCCCGCTAGTCGAGCGCTCCAGGGCCTCCCTGGCTAAGGCTATTTCTAGGGGATCCCCACCAGCCTCCGCCCGGGCGAAATTAGCACTAAGTGTCTTTGCCTCCGCAGCCTTATCTAGTTTGAGCCGCTGGCTATATTTGGTGGCGAAAGACCTAATGGAGTCCTTAAGGTTAACCCACCACTTACTCCCAATGACTCGCCCAATTAACGCCCGCTGCACTAGTTTTGTCAGCTGGTCACGAAAGTCCCGCCTGTCCAGTAAGGACTGATTGAACTTCCAATAACCAGCCAACCTAGGCCTAAATTCTAACGCCACCCGGGCACAAACGAGTTTGTGGTCCGAGTAGCCTAACCAGTGGAACGTTGGACATTCTAGGAAGTCTATATCGGCTTCTCTCACTAACATCCTATCCAGGTATGCAGATACCCGGGTAGAAGGCCAACTACGCGTCCACGTCCACATGCTCCCTTCCGGATGATCGACCCGGTATCTATCGACGAGACCAAATTCGCCGATCAGATCAACCAGGCTACGATCACCACTCCACCCGCTAGCGCCCCTTCCTCTATCCCATTTGGGGGTTAGGACGGCATTCCAGTCCCCAACTAAGATTAGCCGTGTTGAATGCACCATGAAGGGCTCCAACAGCCGAAAGAAAGAGACACGCTCACCTTGAACATTGGGCGCATAAACCACAATCAGCCGGAACGACTTGCTTTTCACTGCAATATCGGCCACGATCAGCCGGCCCTCGGCACCGACATGGACAAGGTCAACCTTCGCGTCCAGGGTACGCTTGACCAGCAAAGAAACACCTCTGGCTTGCCGGCTCCCATATGCTGAATAGACGACAAAGTCGTTAGACAGCACACAAGAGTCGACTTCGCAAACAAAGTGAGTCTCTTGGATCGCGGCCACATCCACGCCGAAGGACAAGAGGTCACGAAGCAGGCGAGCCGCCTTACCCCGATCCCTCAGGCCCTTCGCATTCAAGCTGGCTATCTTAATAGACATCTTTTAAACCTGAAAAAGAAAAAAGAAAAAACAGGCAACAAAGGCTCTCTAATTGCATACGGGACGGAAATCTTTAGCAGAAAGGACCCCGACGGACTGTCCTAGGGAACCCGTTCCTACATCGGACGTAATCCGCCCGTCTAGGACAATCCCGCCGACGTCCGTGGGGTAAGTTAGTTTTACCACCCTATAAAGACTGGGGTGGAGTAAAACAGGGAACCTCCCCGCACAATTTTTTGACATTTTTTTAAGTTCAGGAGTATTCTCCTGAACCATCCTGATTTTTGGATAGAGTCTCTTGACTTCGGAAATGTGGTCCCAGACCCTCAGGTTACCCCCGGTATTTCTCACAAGGGTAATTACTCCTGGGGCCTGGGAAAAGTTCCTGGGATCCTCCACCGAAACGCCGTCCACCGAGGTCAGCCTCAGCAGGGGTTTTAGTAACTTGCGCCTCTGGGAGGACCATTCTGAGGCAACGTCCTCATTCACTCTCATGAGTGCTTCCCCCTGGGGCAGGGCTTTTTTCTTTTTTGCCCGAGTGGGAGTGGGCATAGGAGAAGGGGAGGGAGTGGGGGTTGAAGATGCAGGTCTTAGTGGGGTCAATTTAAAGGCTGGGGACTGGGAAGCTTTCCGCGGGGACGAGGGAAGGCTCCTTGCCTTTTGGGCATAACTTTGCCTCTCCGGAGAAGCAGGCAGAGACGAGCACTTGGGTGTTGAAGGAATCCTTTTCTCCCTACTTCTGCTTCTCCGCCTGCTTTTCGGGCTCTCTCGATGCTCCTCCTCTCTGTCTTCCCTGCCGCGTTTCAGGGATGAGGATCTCTGTACCTCCATCCGTTCTTCTTCCTCCGGTTCTTCAATTTGGGGAGGTTTTTTCACCTTCCCCTGTTTAGGAGGCGATTTTACCGCTGCTGGCTCCTTTGTATTTGCAGGAGCCTTGGCAGGTGACGGCACCTTCACAGGTGAAGGCGTTTTAGTCTTCTTCCTTGCCACCACCTGCCACTCGCCCTCCTTGTTTGCTCCTGGTGCTGGTGCTGATGATGCTGATGTTGGTGTTGGAGGTGCTGATTTTCCCTTCTCCGCCGGTCCATCCTGCCTCTTGGTTGGCTGGGCCTTCGGGGCCGGATTCTTTGTTGGGCACGCCTTAGCGACGTGATCCGCCGCCCCACAGGCCCAACAGCAGGGTTTCCTGCCCTCAACAATTACAAAAATCGCACGCTTCCTGCAGGTGAGGATGTTTGGAATTTCAGCGATCTTTTCCTTGGAAAGGGTCACCTGCAGGGCCATGTCCCCGGACAGGAAACCCGCCTTGGAGCGCAACGCCGAGACCTCCGCCAACCCTTTCCATACTTTGGGCAAAAAAGGCCCCAATATGGTCCTGGGAAATGTCCATGGGGACGCCGTGTAATGTAATTTTTACCTTACGCGTCCCCATGTACTCCGTTTGAAACAGGAGTGTTTTGGTCTCCAGGACCACTCCGGACAGCTGCCTGGCCTCCTCGGCCGAGCCAAGCAGGACGTCCCATGTAGCGCCAGTTCGTCTCGCTATAGCCTTGGCTTTGATTTCTAGGGTCTTAATGGCCTCTTCAAACTTCTCCCTGTTAATCCCCACCAACTTGTGAGTTTTGGGGTCCTTCGTAATGAGGGATATGATCCTGGCCTCGACCACCGCCAACTCTTCTGGTACCGACAACAGCTCTGTGCCCGAAATGTAGTTTGCGTATTTGTTTTTCCGCAGCTCTTCATAGTAAGTTTCCCCCTTCATCGGGACCTTTCCTCCTTTCCATCCAGAGGTTGAAGGTTTGGGGGATCCAGGTGCTGCTGCTGCCGGTGCCGGTACAGTTCCGGATCCTGCTGCTAGTGCTGCTACTGTTACTACTGGTACTGAAGGGGGATTATCCCGAGGCGGTAAAGCCCAATCCCCCTCCTTTCCTCCCACCGACGCCGTGGTGGGGGGAACGACTTCCACCGGCCCATCTGTGGCCATTGCCACAAAGTGGCCGAACACCGGACAACTGTTTTTCCGGTGTTTCGCGCGAGAAACGCTACTTTACCGTGGCCCGAGCTATAAACTCGGGCTGGAAAACCAGATTGTCAAGAAACAAGGAACTAACAAATATCACTGCGGAACAAATGTCAAACCTTGCTCTTATTACCATTCACCACACAACAAAAAGCCGGGTGGGAAAGGGGTGGTAAATTTCAATGCCTCCAAAACAAAGCTGTTATCAACTAACCACCATAGACTATCGCATCTACCTCCCATTAGCATGGGACAGGCTAGCCTCCCAGAGAGTAAAATACTACGCCTCCTTGGCCTTACACTCTCGGCGGACCTCAAATGGAATGACTATATTGAATCCATTGCCAAATCTGCTGCTATGAAAGTCGGCTCTCTGTGCAGGGCCCGGAAATTTTTCCCACCTGAAACTATTCTGCACATATACAAATCTACCATCCGCCCGTGTATTGAATATTGCTGCCATATCTGGTCGGGTGCCCCTGCTGCTCTCCTTGGGCTTCTTGACAAAATACAAAGGAGGATCTGTAACGTGGTTGATACTAACTTGGCAGACCGGCTGCAGCCGCTCTCACACCGGCGTGATGTAGCTTCCCTGTGCCTCTTCTACAAGTACTTTCATGGCTTCTGCTCCGATGAGCTTAGATTACTGGTGCCGCCCAAGCACGAATTTACACGAGATACTAGATTAGCAACTAGGTCCCACCCTTTTACAGTTAAACAAATAAGATGTAACCGTAAATTCTACTCCAACAGCTTCTTTTCTCGCGCTTCCCGCCTGTGGAACTCCCTTCCACAAGTCTGCTTTCCCGACAGTTACAATCTCCAGGTGTTTAAATGTAGGGTCAATAGACACCTCCTATCACACTAACTCCCAACTATTCTCACAACACTCTCATCTACCCAACCCTCATTCTCGGTATCCTCACCCGCCTATCACCCACCCTCTGTTATGTCCTATATTTAACCAGCCTTTCTCCTCTCTACGTAGCCCCCTGCACAGTAGTGGCAGTGACATGCCTTGCTTGGGGTGAAACGCTTATAAAAAAAAAAAAAAAAAAAAAATGTATTATGCAACCATCAGGGGCATATTATGAACTGAACGCTCCGGGATTGAATTTGTTTTTAACACCAGGAAACATATGTGCATATTGTATATCCATATGTATATTTATTGATACCCATAGCTCTCTCTCTCTCTCTCTCTCTCTCGCTCTCTCTCTCTATATATATCTATATATATCTATAAATATATATATATATATATATATATATATATATATGTGTGTGTGTGTGTGTGTGTGCTTTGTGTATGTGCGGTAGACTCATTAGTGGCAGACAACAAATGAGTTCTGACTAAAATAAAAATATACTCAAATTTTATGGACACACATTATCACGCAAAGCCTGCTGGTGTTTTGCAAATTTTTAGGCAAATGGAACATGTGGTTGAGTCATATTTCTGGTGCGGTTGAAGAACAATTGTCCCTTGTTTCTATGAATAGACAGCAAAGTCCGCTTTACTACGCGAGACAAAGCTACATTTTCAGGTAAAAGACTGTCATTGAGAGGTCAAGCAAAATTTCTAACTTGCTTATGTTAGCCTCGCTCAAACCAGTGTATAGTTGAGAAGCTGGACTGGAATCAACTGCTTCGCTCTGAAAATAAATGTTTGTATATAGTATAGTAGAGTGATTATACTGACAAGCAGCACACTAGAAGTGTAGCTACTCTACTCAACGTACGAGTCTTGTACTTGTTGATATACTATTATTCCCAATCGCCGTTCGGTGATTACTCACGCGGTAACCTTTTAGGGTTAAAACACTATATATATATATATATATATATATATATATATATATATATATATATATATATATATAAAATGGTTACTCGTCTCGGGTTTTTTTTTCTTTGAGCTACGTGTGCGTTGTGGTGCATTGCATATGGGCTCGGAACGAGAAATCGGGGAGTCGAGTTCGAATTCCAGCTGAATTCATTGCATTCACTGACGCGCAAATACCCTTGGGAAAGGTATTAATCCGTCTATTCCTTCCAGTTATGGGTTAAATAACAGGACAGACTGGGTTCTATAGTTCTTGGTCGGCAACCAGTCTACCGCAGAAAGCAATGGCAACCTACTGCGGGATAATCTTCTGCCCAGTCAGTCGCCCAAGCGTGTATCACGTATGGTACTCAACTAACTGACTTTGACTGATCTTCAGGTGCTTAGCTCGTTCGGTTTTTATTCCCATTTTTTCCTTCCGCGTATGTACTCGGAGGGTTTTTCGAAACGAGTATAACGATAAGTTTTCATATATATATATATATATATATAAGGAACGAAGAAAATATTTACAGCGTTCAAAACATTCATTTAGAACAGTCCTCAGTATAGAAATAGATCAGTGAATATTTTTATTATAAATTATACTTTAGAACATGTACAAACTACAATCTACTAAAAAAGTGTACATTTTGTTTCGACATTGAAAGAACAATGTTTGATCGGTTAGTAGTAATGCTGTTAATAAACGAAAATTGATGAAAATTCACTTTCTTTTATTGGCAAATGTTTTCGTACGAGGTAAAGAGGATAAGAAAAATGAGAAAAAAAAATGAAATCAAAAAAGGTGAAAGAGAAGGACACAGATAAAATAAAAAGCAAAGAGGAAAACAAGAAAGAAAGAAAGAAACATAATGTTTGTATATGCTTATACTTTACTTTCTACCTAAATTTGGGGTCTGTTTCTACTTGAGCCGTTTTTCATTGGCTCTTTCCTCTTGTTTCTTTCTTCCTTTCTCTTTTGTTTTCCACTTTGTTTTTTATTTTCTCTATGTCCTTCTCTTTCCCCTTTTTTTGATTTCTCTTTTTGGTTCCTCATCTTTCCTATCCTCCTTAATATGGACGAAAGGTTTTGCCAATAAAAGAAAGTGAATATTCATAAATTTATTTTAAAAAGTAACGTTTATTACCATCATTAGTAACTACTTGGTGAGACATTTTTTTTTCAATGTCTAGACAGAATGTACACATTTTAATCCGTTCATACTCACGGATAATCTTTCGCGTATTATAATTGAAAGATGTCTTGGAAAGAGATTGAAAGTACTTGGGTAGCTTGAGAAATGAATGAAAATAGCATCTGTTACAATTAAATAAATTGTAAACATTGTGTCTGCTTATTTTTAATAAAATCCGCTCATTCTCAAGGATAATCTTTCGCGTATTATAGTTGAAAGATGGCAGAAACTCATTTCTGCCATCTTTCATTTATAATATGTCAAAGATTATCCGTGAGAATGAGCGGATTTTATTAAAATAAGCAGACACAAAGTTTGCAATTTATTTAATCTAACATGAAAATTTGCTGTCTAAATACACAAATATATATATATATATATCCGCAGACAGATCTGTTTCGCTGTATCATTGAGTGCGTTTAAATTTACAAGTGATTCCTTCTCCCAGATAACTGAACGAAGGTGCATTTTCGTACGCAGTTTCTACTTTTCACTCAGTTAAGTGCCATACGTGATACATGCTTGGGCGATCATGTCTCGAAAGAAACTTGACAAACCGGACAGAAAATTTTTCTGCAGTAGATTGCCATGACTTTTTGCGGTAGACTGGTTGTCAACCAAGGCTACTGGACCCAATTTGTCCAGCTATTTAATCATTAGCAGGAGAGAGAAGAAATGGATTAATACCTTTGCGAGTAAGTGAATGTAACGAATTCAACTGGAATTCGAACTCGGCTCTCCGATTTCTCTCGGCTCTCGCATATTTCTAGCTTTACTTTGACTAATTAAATTTCTCTACAGTCTTACTCCGATAGACAGAAACGAATGACGTGTGGGTGAGGTAATTATCGGTGTGAAGACTGGAATCAGACGGCCAATCAGTTTTTTTTGCAGGACAACTTTCGTCCTCATGCGTTCAGCGATCACCAATGGTCACATACGCAAGATCCTCTAACAGTCCAAGATAAGCTGATGAAATATCTCACATACGCATGCGTTCAGGCTAATTACTCAAGGGAGAGATTTATCCAGAGAAACCGCAAAATGTCAATGTTCCCATGGCAGACATATTTAGTGTGGCTAGGGTTGGAGATACTTATCTTAGCTTGGAAATCCCTACCAGACAAAATAAAACTCCCATTGGTACATTAACCCACATCGACAGAACTCTTTCGTCTCCAATTCACTTAGCAGTGTACATATAGTCAGTCAGTCAATTAAGTGCCATACGTGATACATGCTTGGGCGATCATGTCACTTTAGATCCATGACTGACTAAGCAGAAGATTTTCCCGAAGTAGGTTGCTGTTTCTTTATGCGATATACTGCTGACTAAACCAATGCTGTAAGACCCAGTCTATCCTGCTATTCAACCCATAGCTAGGAGGGGAAGAGATAAAGTCAGTCAAGTGATATATGCACTAAACACTTGAGCAATCATGGCTCTTTCGATTCATGTTTGATTTGACAGAAGATATTCCCGAAGTAGATTGTGATTTCTTTCTGTTCTAAATTGGTTACTAAAAAAAGACTATAAGACCCAGTCTATCCTGCTATTCAACCCATAGCTAGGAGGGGAAGAGATCAATTGCCATACGTGATACACTCTTGGACGATATGTCTCTTTCGATTCAAGTTTGACTTGGCAGAAGATTTTTCGGTGGTCGGTTGCCGTTTTTTTTCTGCGGCAGAGTGGTTACCAACCAAGGCTATAGGTCCCAGCGTGTCCTACGAATACGCCCATAGATTGGAAGAAAAGAGATGGATCCATACTTTTTCAATAGGGTATTTGCGCGCAGTTGTATGTAACTGTCATGGTGCCCTCCGACGAGGAATAGACTCTTCCTCTTACTATATCTAATTACCTGCGTGACCTCCGGAGGCAGTTATCAGACAGTCAAGTACAGCATTTAACGACAGCTAGTACGCAGTTGTATAGCCATGATTTTGCACGGGGAAAGGGGAGCCCAAAATGCTAAATACAGGTCGGGGATACCAGAATCAAGCAGGTATAAAAATTTAAATACCTGAAAAGCGTTGTAACAGAAGACGGAAAGTGCGACACAGAGATCCGAAGGCGAATTGGCATGGCGAAGGAAGCATTCCAGGAGTTGAGTAAGGTATTAAGAAACAGGACAATATCGCTAGAAACTAGGAAGAGAGTACTGGATTGCTACGTGATGTCCGTCTTTCAATATAGAAGTGAATGCTGGACAATACCATCAAAGATGAAGAAAAAAACTTGAAGCAACTGAAATGTGGTTCTACAGAAGGATGCTGCGAATATCATGGATCGAGCATGTGAGCAATGATGAGGTCTTAGAAATGATGGAAACAAAAACGAAATTAATACTGAGCATCAGGAAGAGACAGCTGAAGTTCCTGGGACATCAATGAGGAAGGAGGGCTTGGAGAATAAGATACTAACAGGCCAGATAGAGGGGAAAAGAGACAGGGAAAAGCAACGGATAACATATTTGAAGGACCTAATCAGGTGGTTGACAGAACAAAAATTGCACGGTGTAACAGGAGAAGGCGTGCTCAGAGCCACCAGGGATAGGGAAACGTGGAAAGCCATGATCGCCTACGTTTTGAAGGGACAGGGCACATAGAAGAAGAAGAAGTACGCAGTTATAGCTAGCTACTAATCAGGCAATACGCAGCGTAACTGTACCGTTCGGACTTATTTCCATTTACTTATGACTAACACTTACTTTGTACATATGTTCTTGTTATATTAATACACAGTTTTGAACCTACCTTCTGTTTCCAGTGCCTTACTTCCGGCAAAACCTGGCACTACAATTTTGCGGAGAAGTTTCATCACAACAACCCTACAACAAATTGGCGACGAAGATCCAAAACGGTCACGAAACCGATTGGAATTCAAACGTGGTTCTCCGATTTATAGCCGGAAATAATCATGTTTGTGTTGTTGTACTTGTTTCTTCTTCTTCTTCTTCTTCTTCTTCTTCTTCTTCTTCTTTTTCTGTGCCGGGTTCTTTTAGAACGTAGGTGATCATGGCCCTCCACTTAACTGTATCCCTTGTCGCTCTCTACACTTTTCCTCCGGGTATCTCTCCCAAACCCTACTTTGCTATCCTCTTGCTGAAACCCATCAAGTATGTCTCGCGTTGCTTTCCCCGTCTGTCTTCCCAGCTCCGTCCCGTGAGTATTAGATTCTCCAAGTCCTCCTTCCTCATTTTGTGCCCCAGAAGCATCAACTGTCTCATGCTGATGTTAATTATAAGCTTCTTTTGTTTTCCCTTACTCTCCAAAAACTTGTTGTTGCCCCCATATTCGGTCCATGGTATCCCTAGCATCCTTCTGTAGAACCACATTTCTATTGCTTAAAGGCGTTCTTTCATCTTTGATGAGACTGCCCAACGTTAACTGTCATATAGAAGAACAGATATCACGTAACAATTCAGTACTCTTTTCTTTGTTTCTCTTGATTCAAGTTTCTTCATCTTTGAGAAGATTGTCCAGCATTCACTGCCATACAGATGGACATATATCAGGTAACAACAGTTCAGTACTATTTTCTTTTTTTCCAACCAAGTCTTCCTGTCTTTTAATACTTTGCTTAACTTTTGGAATGTGTCTTTGGCCATGCCAATGCGCCTTTGAATTTCCGTTTTGCATTTTCTGTCCTCTGTTAGAAGATTTCCCAGGTATTTCAATTTCAGCACCTGCCTGATATTAATTTTCCCAACCTGTAGTTGGAAATTTTGGGCTGATAACCATGCGTTTATTTTTTTTAAGTTTGTGTTTATTTTTTTCTTCTCTCTTTTCCCTTGAAAACTTTTCATGTTAAGAGGTGTCCTGTATTCTATTTTCCGTGTCTGCTATCAGCACTGTGTGATCTGCGAATCGTATATTTTTGAGATTGTCACTACCCATGATGAATGCTGACTTTTAGTTCTCTCAGAATTTTTCCGTTGTATAGGGTAAATAGTTTCGGTGAGAAGGCACATCCTTTTCTTACACCATTTTCTATTTTTGTAGTTGTGGTGCAGTGGATATCGGCTCGAAACGAAAAATCGAATAGCCGAGATCAAATCCAAGTTGAATTCTTTACATTCAATAACCCTTAAATACCTTTGGGAAGAGTATTAATCCGTCGCTTCTCCCTCCAGTTATGGATTCAACAGCAGGAAAGATTTGGTTTTATAGCCTTGGTTGGCAAGCAGTCTACCGCAGAAAGTTACTGCGTAAAAACCTCCTACCCATTCAGCCATGTCGCTTTCGAGACATCATCGCCCAACCGTGTATCACGTATTGCACTTTACTAATTGGTATCTGCTAAATCCGTTTTGTCTGTATGCAGGCAGTTTGGTACCAGTATAGGTTTTTTTGTCTGTATGCAGGCAGTTTGATACCAGTATAGGTTTTTTTTGTCTGTATGCAGGCAGTTTGATACCAGTATAGGTTTTTTTGTCTGTATGCAGGGAGTTTGATACCAGTATAGGTTTTTTTGTCTGTATGCAGGCAGTTTGATACCAGTATAGGTTTTTTTGTCTGTATGCAGGCAGTTTGATACCAGTATAGGTTTTTTTGTCTGTATGCAGGCAGTTTGATACCAGTATAGGTTTTTTTGTCTGTATGCAGGCAGTTTGATACCAGTATAGGTTTTTTTGTCTGTATGCAGGCAGTTTGATACCAGTATAGGTTCTTACAGTGAAATTAAAGTCTGATTAATGCCTACATAGAGAAATCTTACTAAATAAAATGTTGGCTCCCAAAACACTATTCCCTTTATTTCCCGTGTTCAAAATGATAAGGGTACACTTCGGCCACAGGAGAAGTTTCCTTAATGTAAAAGTGAATGCGGGATGGGTTCTTGTTCAGGGGAACATTATATTTAAGGAGGTCTTCTCAAGCTAGGCCGGTTGATATTATGGTCACTATTTATGAAAATAAACATAAAAATAACAATAGATAC
Source organism: Ascarosepion bandense (assembly GCA_037127315.1). NCBI lineage: Eukaryota > Metazoa > Mollusca > Cephalopoda > Sepiida > Sepiidae > Ascarosepion > Ascarosepion bandense. The sequence goes on from JBBBDQ010002060.1 coordinate 18,938, forward strand.
CATTCAAACATGTCTACCAACTAACAATAATTCGGTTGGATGGTTCATTATGCTTAGTAAGCTATATCGGTTATTTAATGCTGAAATTAAAATATTTTGAAATTTTTATGGCTTCAACTAAATAATTTTTTAACGTAATTGTATGCTTATAACTAAATATAATGTAGAGAAAAGTTTTTGACTGGAACCTCGTCTTTATTTTATTTTTTCCTTAGTATCTCTCTTTCTTTCTTTTCTTTCTTTTCTTTCTTTTCTTTCTGTTGCCTGGTTGGTGGATAGGTGACGACACTCTTTTAGTCCCCCATCTCCCGATTTTCTCTGACAAAAAGTTAGAAATATTTTTTTTATTCAAACGGCTACAACCTCCAGAAATTTAAATGCAAAGTCAATACTCATCTACTAACCACTGGCCTCTAGCTCTCTTCCCTCCCCTGTATAACCTTCCCTTTCTCTCCACCTATGTATCTGTCATCGCACCTGCTTTCTCAGCTTTCTATTGTTCCTTTCTAACTAGTTTGTACTCCTCACTCTTTTCTAATTAATCTTTTTACATTTATGTAACCCCCTGCACATCAGTGGCGTTTCCGCCTTGCTCGGGGTGAAATGATTAAAAAAAATAAATAAATAAAATAAAAAATAAAATAAAAAATCCAGTTCGGCTTGGAATCATGACTTGAATAAGTATGCCATATTGCTTTTGTTTTGCTTTCTTCTCCGTTTTTGCCCAATATTTTTGCTTAATTTTAAAACTTTTCATGTCTAACTGTAGGTTTGATTTTATTTTTAGAAAACTTTTTGACTGGACTTTAACTAAGTTCTTCTTCTTCTATGTGCCCTGTCCCTTCAGGACGTAGGCGATCATGGATCTCCACGTCTCCCTATCCCTTGTGGCTCTTAGTATGTTTGCTCCTGTTGCTCCTGGCAATCCCCGTTCCGTCATCCACCTGATCAGACTCTGCAGATATGTTATCCGCTGCCTTCCTCTGTCTCTCCTTCCTTCTATCTGACCAGTCAGTATCAGGTTCTCCAGGCTCTCCTTCCTCATTGCATGTCCCAGGAACTTCAGTTGTCTCTTCCTGATGCTCAGCATCAATTTCCTTTTTGTTGCCATTCTTTCTAACACTTCGTCGTTGCTTGTATGCTCAGTCCACGATATCCGTAGCATCCTTCTGTAGAACCACATTTCGGCCGCTTCCAGTTTTTTCCTCATTTTCGATGATATTGTCCAGCATTCACATCCGTATTGAAGAACTGACATCACGTAGCAGTCTAGCACTCTTTTCTTCGTTTCTATTGAGATCTTCCTGTGTGTTAGTATTTTGCTCATCTTCTGGAACGCGTCCTTTGCCATGCCAATTCGCCTTCGGATCTCCGTGTCGCACTTTCCATCTCCTGTTAGAACACTTCCTAGGTACTTAAATTCTTGGACTTGTTTGATTCTGTTATCCCCCACCTGTATTTGGCATTTTGGGTTGCATCTTTTGCTGATGACCATGCACTCAGTTTTCTTAAAGTTTATTTGTAGTCCCTTCTTGTCACACTCCACTGCTACTTTCTGTATGAGATCTTGCAGTTTCCTTTCCGTGTCCGCAATCAGTACTGTATCGTCCGCGTATCTTATGTTGTTCAGGTTGTGGCCTCCAATAATAAATCCTGGTGTGTCATCTAGGGTCCTCAAAATATTCTCGCTGTATAGGTTGAACAAATCCGGTGAAAAGACACATCCTTGTCTTACGCCTTTTTCTATCTTTGTGTATCTACTGAGGTCGTTACCTGTCCGTATGCAGGCCGTTTGCTGCCAGTATAGATTCTTGATTATTCTTATATCTTTGCCGAAAATGTCGAGAAGACTTAATAATTGAGATTTTTTTTTCTTTTTCCAAATCTTTAACTTCTTTTGTTCTCAATTGGAATAGATAGACTTAACTATCACCCGGTTTACACTCCACCCTCGTCTTTTGAACAGGTGAAGAGGCTCATCCCTTGTTCCCTGTTTAGGATGTGGTTCCCGGCTTTATTTTATTTTATTTTATTTTATTCTTTTCCAATCTTTCGCTTTTTTTTTCTTTTTTTCCTTTTTTTTTGTTCTCTATTGGAGTAGATAGACTTAACTATCGCCCGGTTCACACTCCACCCACGTCTTTTAAACAGGTGAAGGGGCTCATCCCTTGTTTGCTTTTTAGGATATGGTTCCCGGCTTTCACTTTTCCAACTATTTTACTCTTAAGTAGCCCCATGCGCATCAGTGGCGTCACCGCCTTTTAGGGGTGATATGATTTAAAAAAAAAAAGAAGTTAATCATATTACTATAAATATGTGTTGTTAGTCATTTTACTATAAATATGTGTTGTTGATAATCTTACTATAAATATGTGTTGTTATCAGTTTACTATAAATATATGTTGTTGATAATTTTACTATAAATATGTGTTGTTAGTCATTTTACTATACGTATGTGTTGTGAGTCATTTGACTTTAAATATGTGTTGTTAATTCTTTTACCATAAATATGTATTGTTGATAATTTTACTATAAATAGGTATTGTTAGTCATTTTACTATAAATATGTGCTGTTGTTAATTTTACTATAAATATGTCTTGTTAGTCCTTTTACTATAAATATCTATTGTTGGTCATTTTACAATAAATGTGTTGTACATTTTACTATAAATATGTATTGTGTCATTTTACTATAAATATGTATTGCTGATTATTAGTAGATGAAGAGTTTTCCAAGGTTGCTTTACAATATTATGGGTGAAACTTATTTAGTTTTGCTGAAAAGTGTCATTGTTTTCAATATGACTTTGATTACTACAAATCACTTATCTTTACCTTCTGACTATGCCCAGGTTTTTTAAAATATTCGGAATAACTGGATTACTTAACCTACTTCTAAATTACTGTTTTATTCTGAAGGCAACATATATATATATATATATATATATATATATATATATATATATATATATATATATATTGTGTGTATTTTGGCAGCATTTTTTCATTAATGCAGGTTTCATTGAATAATATAGACAAGTTTTGTCTATTAATTTTGTGTTTGGACTTATATTTTCAATTCAATTATCTTTATTGTTAATAGCTTAAATGTTCTATGTTTACTGTGTGTTAATATTTACTCTTTGATAATGGCTTATGTGAGCCGAAAGCTTAGACCCGATAAAAAATTCAACAAATACTGTGATTTTTTGTTGTCTTTTAACGACATCACCATCAAGTATATCAGACGGTATGAACGGATCCTACACAAAATGAATAGACAAAACTTGTCTATATTATTCAATGAAACCTGCATTAATGAAAAAATGCTGCCAAAATACACACAATTTAAATTACATGATCCAGCAGCCCAACACACCATCACCACCTTGAAATACTGTGTGTTAATATTTACTCTTTGATAATGGCTTATGTGAGCCGAAAGCTTAGACCCGATAAAAAATTCAACAAATACTGTGATTTTTTGTTGTCTTTTAACGACATCACCATCAAGTATTTCAGACGGTACGAACGGATCCTACACAAAGTTAATAGACAAAACTTGTCTATATTATTCAATGAAACCTGCATTAATATATATATATATATATATTGATGTATGCTTCATTAAATAATATATACACATTGTGTCGATTTATTTTATGGAAATTTTTTTTTCATATCGTCTGATAAGCTTAATAGCATTATCGTTGAAAGAGGAAAGAATATCACAATATTGATACATGTTTTTATTTAATCCTTTCTGAGCTTTCGGCTTACATCGTAGTTAATTTTATTCAGTTTCGATTTCAACTGTTTTATGTATATGGGTTCAAGTATTTTTAGTTTTTGTTTATTGTTTTCGTGTTTAAGTATGGTTGTGTCTTCGACTACGAAATCTCCACGCATTCTCAAATGTTTATAATAGATAACAGAAGCGATTGGTTATCCCAATGGCTTTCCATACTTAATACTTCTCGCCCCGACTCTCGGGTGGTCATGTGAGACGTCACAAGCTGTAGTGCGATTTCCGCTTCCAGCATGCAAACACGTGTTCGCCAATCCTCCACACAAACAAAATAGACGACTAGTACTATCGTTCGTCCGCGAACTGCCCGTTACAACCAACACTATTTTCATCTTTGATAATGGCTGATGTAAGCCGAAAGCTCAGAAAGGATTAGATAAAAACATGTATCAATATTGTGGTTTTCTTTCCTCTTTCAACGATAATGCTATTAAGCTTATCAGACGATATGAAAAAAATTTACAGCAAATAAATCGACAAAAGTTGTCTATATCATTTAATGATACATGTAGCAATGAAAACATGCTGCCTAAATACACACACGCACACACACACACACACACACACACATATATATATATATATATATACATACATATATATATATATATCACAAACATGTGTGTCATTCGGCAGGATTCGAACCTGCGACCCCTTATTCACATTGGGTAAGCTACCATTTGATCTGGCAAATGTGGCTAGGGGTGGCAGGTTCAAATCCCGCCGAATGACACACATGTTTGTGAGATATATATATATATATATATAAAAACATGAACGAAAAAGAATATTTTATTCGTTTTTTATTTAATTTTTTTCTTTTATTTGTTCTATATGTATTTATATACATATATATTTAGAGCTCTCTTAGAGAGTTATCCTAACACTGTATGTACAGGATACTCCTTTGGATTCTTCTATATGTACACCGCATGCTTATATATATATATATAAACATGGCCCAAAAGGAATATTTTATTTAATTTTTCCAGTATTCTTATATGTTTCTTTCATGTGACAGCTTTAAAGAACTCACCTTTCCAAAAACTATAAAACACACCAAAATTACATAACAGTCAAACATGAGCACATAATTGTACAAAAAAATAACAACCTTAATGTGAGGGCTGCTTACTCGGGATATGATTGGTACCCTTGGTATATTTGGTTTATGTGTTTTTGGGAGACCATGTAGTGTGGGTGTTTTGGATGGCATGTGATTAGCTTTAGCCAGGAGTTTTCTGTTTTTTATAATTTTTTGATATTGTTTATAATTTTTTGTGTCTCTTTTGTGATGCTGTTTTTGTAAACTTTCTCGTAATTGTTTTCATCATCAATGAGGTCTTTCATTTTTTTTTTTTGTTGGTATATGAGGGTGGGGGAATCGTAATCATGGACAAACACATATACCAACAAAAAATGAATATATTACCACTCTTATTGGGAAATACCTTTGATATTGTAATTTAAATAGTATTTTTCTATTTTCTGCTAAAACTTTATCTAAATTTTCTTATAAATTATATCATAGCTCAGAAGTAGAATCACCGACTGACGCCAGTTCGGTTGGGTTTCGATGCTGGGTAAAAGCAGTCTGATGTCTAATTGTACTGATGAGCTGTGTTACAGCGAAACAGATCTGTTTGCGGATGACTACGATCTCACACCCTGATTGACCACCCGGGAAGAATGGTAGACTTTGAAAAACAGTAGCTACTATTGCATCTACGCATCGTTCATTCAACAATGAATTAGAACACTCTAACTACTGGCGTATGAATACATGGTATATCACACACTAGAAGTCTGCCTCCTTCTACCGAGCGCCCATAGCTCAGAGTTAGAATCGCCAACTGACGCCACTTCGGTTGGGTTTCAATCCTGGGTAAAAGCAATCGGATATCTAACCGTACTGATGAGCTGTGATAAAGCGAAACAGGTCTGTCTGTGGATATATATATATATATATATATATATATATATATAATAAAAGATCAGACTCCTAAGCGTGTCTATGTGTCAAACGTGCATTACGCTATGAAAGTTTTTATCTTAAACTCTGCTTTTTTGGTCTTTATCTTTTTATCCGTTAACTTCTTGACTGTCTTTCGGTCAAGCTTGCTTTAACATCTTTCTTTCTTTGTCCCAACACCACCATCTCTTAACCATCTTCCCGTACTTTTTCCAATACTCGTTCGCCATCACACAAATGGACACTTCCTGGCTTCTCTCTACAAACCCCTCCTTCTCTCTCCAACCTCCCAACCCACTTTGCCGTTCTGTCTGTCCGTCTATCTGTCTGTCACCTTTCAGAACTCCCCACCCCCCGACAATACCCACTGACCTACCCATCCACTTTGCCGTTCTGTCTGTCCGTTTATCTGTCTGTCACCTTTCAGAACGTCCTTGTGACAATCCGATCAATTTGTCCGTATCCCCCCGTTTTATATCTCAGACAACCCTAACCCACTCGAGGGCTGCGGTCGTCGAACGTAACGAGTAGAGCGGCAGATAGGATTTCCCCGCCTAATTTGTAAGATTACTCTTGCTAATATGCGTAATGGAGCCAATCGCAAAAGGATAGTCGCCGTCCACTCTGTCCCTGGCAGTACTGATGCGGGACATCACGAATTAAGGGACAGTGAATGACGGTAGAAAACCTTATCTTATATACTTCCTTGGTAAATGGTAACTGAACAAGATTTGATGATGGTCATCGGCATTGTCTTAAAAGGTTTTTTTTTAATGGAATCTTATCTGGTGAAATAGGATGTGCGTTGTGGTGCAGTGGATATCGGCTCGGAACGAGAAATCGCGGAGCCGAGTTCGAATTCCAGCTAAATTCATTGCATTCACTTACGCGCAAATACCCTTGAGAAAGGTATTAATCCGTCTCTTCCTTCCAGTTATGGGTTAAATAACAAGACAGATTGGGTTCTATAGCTTTGGTCGGCAACCAGTCTACCGCAGAAAGCAATGGCAACCTACTGTGGGATAATCTTTTGCCCAGTCAGTCATGTCTCTTTCGAGGCATGATCTCCCAAGCGTGTATCACGTATGGCACTTAAACTGACTGATCTGGTGAAATGGATTTTAACAAAGATGAAATGGTAAATCTCTTGAATTTCGGTGAGTCTTATTCCCATCTGAAAACACTTTTTTTTATCATTTCACCCCAAGCAAGGCACTAATGCACAGAAGATTGGAGTGAGAGAAAAGACAAGGTACGGGGGCTGGGAAATGAAGAAAGGATAAAAGATTAATAGGACTGAAGAATACATAAGATGGCATTTGACACCGCATTTAAATTTTGGGTGATTGTTGCGCCGTGGCTCGTACCATGTGATATCTGGTCGCCCGGATGTATAAAAGACGATGTGTGTTTAGCACAGCGGGGATGTTGTTATTATCACGGACTTCGGGAAGTAACACATACTACTGCAAGAGACTGTAAATATTATATATACATATTCGTTGTACCACTTTGTTAATAAAGTATTTTATCTACATATCTACATATATCTGTTCACGATAAAACATTGATTTAAGCTATCAGGAAAGAAAGTAAACGGAAGAGAATTCCTCAGGCGGGAAGTGCTTGAATACAAACTGTTAGAGTAGAAATGGCGGTTACATTTAACTGTTTCAACGGTAAAAGGATGAAACCTAGATCAGTCAGTCAGTTAAGTGCCATAAGTGAAACACGCTTAGGCGATCATGTCTCGAAAGAGACATGACTGACTAGGCAGAAGATTATCTCGCAGTAGTTTGCCATTGCTTTCTGCGGAAGATTGGTTGCCAGCCAAGGCTATAGAACCCAATCTGTCCTGTTATTTAACCCATAACTAGAAGGAAGAGATGGATTAATACAGTCAAGAGTATTTGCAAGAGTATTTGTGAATGCAATAAATTCAACTGGAATTTGAACTCGGCTCCCCGATTTCTCGTTCCGAGCCGATATCCACTACACCACAACGCACATACCACGCTTAAATTCGTGTGGTCGGGGCACCAGAGAAAAAGCTACATTGCTTTATCGTCTAACATTTTCTTCTAAGGAACGTGTTAAAAAGGGTATTAGTGCGTAAGTGAATGTAAGGAACCCGATTGGAATTCAAACTCAGCTTTCACGCCGAGCCGATATCCATTACACCACATCGCACAATTTTATCGATAAACCAAAATATAAATGTTTATTTAGTGCTGTATATGGTATCTTTTAATCAGAAATAGAGAAAATGACAGAATACAGACGTTAACTTGGTGCTCACCGTTGTCTAACTCTATCTTAGTTTCTCATTATCAGTCTATCTATCTAGCTATCTATCTCATTCTATTTTTATTTATATTCTAACTCTATCTTAGTTTCTCATTATCACTCTATCTATCTAGCTATCTATCTCATTCTATTTTTATTTATATTCTAACTCTATCTTAGTTTCTCATTATCAGTCTATCTATCTAGCTATCTATCTCATTCTATTTTTATTTATATTCTAACTCTATCTTGGTTTCTCATTATCAGTCTATCTATCTAGCTATCTATCTCATTCTATTTTTATTTATATTCTAACTCTATCTTAGTTTCTCATTATCAGTCTATCTATCTAGCTATCTATCTCATTCTATTTTTATTTATATTCTAACTCTATCTTGGTTTCTCATTATCAGTCTATCTGTCTAGCTATCTATCTCATTCTATTTTTATTTATATTCTAACTCTATCTTAGTTTCTCATTATCAGTCTATCTATCTAGCTATCTATCTCATTCTATTTTTATTTATATTCTAACTCTATCTTGGTTTCTCATTATCAGTCTATCTATCTAGCTATCTATCTCATTCTATTTTTATTTATATTCTTTTTAGTCAAGCAAGTGGGGCCACTCCTAGTGCGCAGGACGTTACAGTTAAATTATAAAACTTGGTACAGGGAGTATTGAGAGAAGTATAAAAGATGAACAGGCTTCAAGAAGAGAGCATGGGGCAGTTGACGTTGCATTCAATCAGGCAAGCAATTAAACGGAAGGGAATTCCACAGATAGGAAGTGCGAGAAAAGAAACTGTTAGAGTAGAATCGGGGGTTACATTTAAATATTTCAACGGCAAAATGTTGGGACCTAGATGCCAATTTGGTAGCATGCTTAAAATTACCTGGTCGGGTACCAGATAAAATAAAATAGTCAGAGCAGTTGCCATGAAAATATTTCTAGAAAAGACAGAGGGCAGCTACGTCACGTCGGTGAGAAAGTGACTCAGATCAAGCTGCCAGGTCAGGATCGATTATATTGCAGATCTCTCTTTGGATTTTATTTATATCCATACACACGGATACACATACGCACACACATAAACGCAAACATTCTTGTGTTAAGATTGGCATCGATGATTTCATCCCAGCCAGAAAATTTCAGCATAAATCCAGTTCATGCCCCTGGTTTTCGCTCGCTTAATCGGCCGCTATTGCCCACCGGAATCACTTCTTCCGGCTTTATCGAAGCCACGCCTCGGACGAAAAACAGGCGCCTTTTCGCCTCAACTCGTAATAAGTGTAAAAAGATACTTGACGAAGCTAAGATGTTTGCTGCCAGAATGAAGCAACGCATAGCATCTTCTAAGTTCGGTACCAAAGACTACTGGCGACTCTATAAAGGCGTGCTTAACAAGTGTAAAACCTCAATACCCACTTCTAATCAATGAATTTGAGGTCCTCACCTCCTCAGCGGACAAGGCTGAATGCTTTGCTCGCAGATTCTCCACCAATTCGAGACAGGATTCATCTGGAGTATCTACACCCGACTTCCCACCTACAACTGAGGCTCAACTGAATGACGTCCACATTACCTACTCGCTGGTCCCTAACATAATCTCAAAACTCGACCCTCACAAAGCGAGCGGAGGGGACGGAATCCCAATCATAGTCTTGAAGCAATGTGCCCCTGAACTCTCCTCTGTCCTCTCTAAGCTCTACAACTACTGCCTATCTGCTTCCTGTTTTCCTGCCTCTTGGAAGTTTTCCTCTATAGTTCCTAAATTTAAGAATACTGGAGAACCCTCGGACCCCGCAAATTATCGCCTTATCAGCCTCCTTCTGATCTTTGGCAAAGTGTTCGAAGCCATTATCAACGCCGAAGTGGTTCAGCATCTCACAGCCCACAGGCTCCTCTCGGACAAAGATTATGGTTTCCGCTTCACCAGGTCTACTGCTGATATGCTAACGACCATCACTGAGTATATATACCAAGCTCTCGACAAGAATGGCGAAGCTCGAAACGTTACCTTGGATATTTCCAAATCTTCGACAGAGTCTGGCATGCTGGCCTTCTACGCAAACTGTGGAGCTATGGTATAACTGGATATTTGTTTGACCTAATCCATTCATTCCCCTCTAATCACACATTGAAGGTAGTATTAAACGGACATGCTTCCCAAAACTACCATATGAACGCGGGTGTCCCTCAAGGCTCTATCCTAGGTCCTACGCTCTTTCTGATCTACATTAACGATCTTCCCGATGCCATACGATCACAAGAAGGTATGTACGCCGACGACAGCACAGTTTACTCGCGTCTCGATTAAAAATCTGGTGTGGGTGACAAATCGAACCTCGCTACCGAGCTTGAGAAGGACCTCCAATCCGTAGTAGACTGGGGTAGGAAATGACTCGTGAATTTTAATGCTTCTAAAACGAAGCTGCTATCAATTCACCATTATAGACAATCGCTTCTACCCACCATTAGCATCTAACAGGCTAGCCTCCCTGGGAGTAAAACACTAAGCCTCCTTGGCCTCACACTCTCAGCGAACTTCAAGTGGAATGATTATATCGAATCCATTGCTAAATCCGCTGCTATGGAAGTTGGTTCTCTGTGAAGGGCCCGGAAGTTTTCCCGTCTGAGTCCATCCTGCACATATATAAATCTACCATCCGCCCATGTATTGAATACTGCTGCCACATCTGGTCGGGTGCCCCTGCTATTCTCCTCGAGGTTCTTGACAAAATACAACGAGACTCTGTAATGTGATCGATAGCGACTTGGCAGTCCGGCTGCAGTCACTCTCTCACCGGCGTGATGTGGTTTCTTTCTACCACTTCTATAAATATTTCACGGCTTCGGCTCCGATAAACTTAGATCCAGGTATGAATTTGTACGAGATACGAGATTAGCAACTAGGTCCCACTCCTTTACAGTGAAACAGATAAAATGTAACCGCAATTTCTACGCTAATAGCTTCTTTTCTCGCACTTCCCGCCTGTGGAATTCCCTTCTGTATACTTGCTTCCCTGACAGCTACACTCTCCAGGAATTTAAATGTAAGATCAATAGACATCTCTTATCACACTAACTCGCATCCATTCTCTCAAACTCTGAAGTGATTAATATATATATATATATATATATATATATATAGAGAGAGAGAGAGAGAGAGAGAGAAAGAGAGAGCAAGTAGAGAGATACTCAAGGTAGCCCCCTTAGTTAAAGGCGTTTGTATGGCTCGCTCCTGCTGTCACGGAAAGTAGACATGAACTTGCGAGTAAAATTTTATTTTGCTTGAAGTTGGTTGCTAAACTGTCTGCGGTGGTGTGCTCGGCGTGTGTTGTTTCCCGTGGTCTTTATGACGCAGTCATAGGTTACCAGAAGCAAATTTTGCAGTTTTTAGGATTTTGAACAAGGGTCGCAGTGTTCAGTCACTGCACGTCTGAGGGCCATGAAAAAAAAATTGTCCAGTAATGATAGTGCATTCTGATTACAAGCCTATCAAGACAGTAACCTGTAGTGTGGAATCGTAGAACCATGTTCAGATTATGGTCATGTTCATTATAGTTACATTTACTTAATAGATATTTCATTCTTTCATTCCTTCACTCATTATATATATAAGTCTGCCTTCTTTTACCGAGCGCCCATAGCCCAGGGGTAGAATCGCCGACTGACGCCAATTCGGTCGTGTTTCAATTCTTGGTTAAAAGCAATCGGTGTCTAACCGAAATGATAAGTTGTGATACAACGAACAAATCTGTCTGCGGATGACGATAGATAGATAGATAGATAGATAGATAGATAGATGAACCGTCTTAGATATTAACAGGCATTGATATATATATATATATATATATATATATATATATGCTTATTCATCTCTATCTATGGCAGTCTGTTCATATCTATCTATCTAGGACTGTTAATTATCTATCTATCTACCACGTTGTATACATATTCATATCTATGCATCTATATGCTTGTCTGCCGGTTCAAACATATATATCCATCTAATTATCAATCTCTAAGTAGCTCGTTCATTTTTATTCATATCTATCTATCTATCTATCTATCTATCTATCTATGTTCACTCATTTACTATTTGTAAACTATATTTTATGATCGAAGTTTCTTTGTTTCCAGCGTCATTAAATTTATCCAAGGAATTCTTTTGATCGTTGCCTGCTGATTTTACAATGGCTTCGAAGATTCCATTGATCTGCAAGCAATCGCCTTTTTAATTCTCGAATAATACCCGAAAAAATAACAAATACATATGCCTTGACGATTGCTCTTAAGCAGGAAATATGTTGTCGCTACTATGTGCTGACCTCAATGTCAACCCTTATATTCTCTTTATGACTAATATTGAGCATATTAACACATGAATATAGCAGACCTTAAAATTCTCTCTCTCTTTCTCTCTTTCTCTCTCTCTCTCTCTAAATATATATATATATATATATATATATAATAATAATAATAACTACATAGACTCTGTAAGTATGTAGGCCGTAAATTTGTACTAAAATAAACCTCCGAAAAAAACATTAACAAACAGAACCTAAATCCGTTACAATCCGGTGTACTAAGACGTCGGATAAATGGGGAGAAAAAAAAAGAAACCCGCGGAACAAGAACAAAACATTCAATACTCCGCAGTAAAGAAAAAACCCCAAACGGAACCAAACACAAGAAAAAAGTGCTCAATACAAAATACGAAAGAAAAGATACAATAGTAGAGCAAAAACACACAAAAATCTAGAGTGAGCCAAAACCTACCGCGGTTTCACACTACGGATCGTCAGGGCAAAGGCTCTGACGATCCGTAGTGTGAAACCGCGGTAGGTTTTGGCTCACTCTAGATTTTTGTATATATATATATATATATATATATATATATATATATATATATAAAGATATATGACTATTTACGCTCTCACACCCTGATTGAGCACTCTGGAAGAATGGATGTCTTTGGAAAAACAGTCGCTACTCCAGCATCTACGCATCGCTCATTCAGTAATGAATTAGAACACACTGGCTATTGGCGTATGTTACATCATATGCTAAAGTCCGAGCAATCGGGCGAGAACCAAGGAGACGAATGGGATTTAATCTGTAATTTCCTGGCAGGGATGAAAGCATCGATGCCAGTCTTAACTCAAGAGGAAACCTCGGACGCACAATCTTCGACGGGAAGACTAAAAACGTTGTTCCAAGGGACGTCACACAGGAAGTCTCGGGACGAATCCCAGTCAGCTTTTTGGGAGCAGTAGGATATTCTGCTGGTCTGGGTTTCTTGGGTAGAATGGGAGTGGAATGAGATGTTGACGGAATGAGATGCTGCGTGGTAAGAGTTTCCGAGAGGGCTGAGATGACTGGTAGTTCCAAAGTCTGAGATGGAAGTGAAGTAGTGAGTTCCTTTCCGTTAGGGTTATTGTAGAAACGCGTGGGGAAGTTCACCAATTGCGTAAGAGATTGGGCGATTGAAAAATTCGTGGCAAGGTCGGTGACAGAGTTTTCCAGCCACTTGGTGTGGTGGCCGTTAAAGTCACCAAACAGAAATAAATGGGCAGATAGATGAGAAGAAATGGCCTTGTTGATATTATTAGAGATGCTATCAAGTATCGAACAGTCAGAGGAGGGGGAGCGGTATCAAGTACCGTCTCTCACTTCTAACCGAGCTTAGAAGTGAGAGACGGTAGCACATGAAAGAATGATCCAGGGATTCAATATATGTCGCCCTAGCTAGAGGGAGGTGTTCGTTGACATAAACACCAAGCCCATGCATATGGACATTGGAGTCCTTCCTGAAGAAGGAAAGGTAACCAGGAACGTAAAACTCAGAAGAGGGGAAGAGTCAAGGTTAGTTTCACATAGAACTAAGATATCAGGTGAGTTAGATTGAAGGAATAATTCTACGCTGTAAAAGTTAGTGCGGATACCTCGTATGTTTGTGAAGGAGACGCAGACTAGTTTGGGCGTTTTCTGACTAGCTGGTTTAGTTTTGCTATTTTGTTTGCTTGTTTTCATAGTGATTTAGTTAGAGAGGTCTAGAGTAGAATCAGTCGTTCACTGTTTGCAGCATGTAAAGAATAGAGACTGGCGCAGCCTGCAACATGTGGCCCCGAGGTTGCCCACCGGAGGTTCATGCAGGGACGCCCGTCCATGCGCAACATGGCACAACAAGAACTCCGATATTATGCAACTGTTGATCAGAGCAGCCTCTCAAGACGCTACGCAAGAGTTCGGGCTCCTAACTACCAGTCGGAAGCAGCAACAAGGAAACTACCAACCCGGTACCCTCAGAATGAAGAGATGTTGCCACCATACTCAATAACTGCAAAGAGCTTCCAGCTGAACTAACACTAAGACCGAAGGAGAAGGGAGATGAACTGGGAATCCCTTCCTAAACAAGAAACAAGGTGATCACCTCTACTCCTGTTCAAAGATAGTGCTGGAGTGTGAAACTGGGCAATAGGAGGTACTATCTACTCCAATAAAAAAAAAAGTAAATTAAAATATTTACTAAGTTTTAATTTCGTATTGTCGAAATTAAACTTGAAAGCCAAAATAATTTACACAATCTTGTCCAAGTGCATCGCAAAAGTAAATATCAAAATATTTTTTAAAAAAACCGATCCAACTAACTTACCATGCAGAGAACATAAGCTGAAGGTTGAGTGAAAATTTCGGAAGAAAATATTACCAAAATACAATTCAACTCTTTTTTTCAGATATTGTAGGCGAGTCAAGTTAAGCAGGCTAGAACGGGGTGAAAGTGAGAGGGAAAGAGAGTAAATGAGAGGGAAGGAGAAACTACAGAGCATGCGTCCAATGACCAGGTTGAGAGAGGGGGTAAAATGACCGATAGTCAAAGAGAAGCTACCCATAAATTCCTTCACAGAACGGCGTTGCTAAGAAAATGAAATAAATAAAACCTTAAACCATTTATAACAAAACGAAACTTCAAAGCCAAAATAATTTACACAATCTTGTCCAAGTGCACCGCAAAAGTAAGTAGCAAAATACTTAAGTTAGTAACAAAACAAACAAACAAAACAAAAAGCAACAAAATAAAAAACCGATCCAACCGACTTACCATGCAGAGAACATAAGCTGAAAGTTGAGTGAAAATTTTGAAAATTAACCCTCTAGGGCCATTCGTATCATATTTGATACAGTATTTCCCTATAAAGAAACATTTGGTATTTCCCTATAAGGAAACATTTGGTATTCATTGACTGAGCTGTCAGTACTGCTTTCATTTGAAATTTATAAAATATTTCTCTTAAAAAATTTTTCAGGAAAATGTTTCTTTCAAGGCTTGTTTTCATACTGTATCAAATATGATACGAATGGCCCTAGAGGGTTAATCTCAGTCTGTTTATCTATCTGTCTATCTATTAACCCTCTAGGGTCATTCGTATCATATTTGATACAGTATTTCCTATAAGGAAACATTTGGTATTTTCCTATAAGGAAACATTTGGTATTCATTGACTGAGCAGTCAGTACTGCTTTCATTTGAAATTTATAAAATATTTCTCTTAAAAAATTTTTCAGGAAAATATTTCTTTCAAGGCTTGTCTTCATAATGTATCAAATATAATACGAATGGCCCTAGAGGGTTAATGCCAAAATACAATTCAACTATTTTTTTTTTTTTCAGATATTGTAGGCGAGTCAACTGCTTGTTAAGTAGGCTAGGACAGGGTGAAAAAAAAATAAATTGTTTATTTTCTGTCAATATGCATCATAAAAGATGCCTCATAAAAGATAAAATAGTTCTTGCCCTAATACTTTTGCACAGTACTATATATATATATATATATATATATATATTTAACTACCCACACCACTTTCTTCAAAATTCCAACGGTCAATACACGTGACTTTTTCCCCTATCACTAACCCCCACCAACATCCCAAACACAACTGACCAAATATAAGAAAAGAGGCTTTCCATTCCTATACATACCGTCTGATGAGACATTGAAGTTTCAATGTCGAAACAAATATACCTTTGTAGTGGATATATATAAAAAAAATTATGTACATGTTCTAAAATATAATTTATAATAAATATTCACAGCTCTATATATTATATATCGAGCACTGTTTTAAATAAATATTTTATATTTTGGACGTTGTAAAAATTCTTTTTCGTCTGTATTCACTCGGACATATATATATATATATATATATATATATATATATATACTATGTGCGATTGGTAAATTGTCGCAATTATTTTATTATTTCAATGCAAAAGGCTAAAGGTCCTAATACTTTTACCAAAAGGCTAAACGCTCTAAATTCCTAATTGTCCTAAATGTCCTAATACTTCAGCCAAAAGGCTAATTCTTGTCCTAATACTTTTGCACAGGAATGTATGTGCGCGTTTTTTTTTTAATTTTTTGAGAATTTCTCTTACGATCGCGACATTAATGTTAAGATGTATACTTCAATACCATTCACCTCACTTTGATATTTCTTCTGTGCTAACCTATATATTGTTTTTAATACATTGAATTGAATTAATGTATTTGATTTTTGGGTCTGACGAGACAGGCATTTTTATGCACCTTCCCTAATTATCTAGATTTATAACCTTTTAATTAAGGCTTTAATTTTCTTTTTTGTATATTATATTGCTTTGGATAATATCCATTGAGCTTTCTCTTTTTATCTATTTTAAATATTTTATATTAGGCAATTTTTTGGGATTGTCCTCTCCGTTTTTACGGATTTGACATTATATATATATATATATATATATATATATATATATATATATATATATATATATATGTGTGTGTGTGTGTGTGTGTGTGTGTGTGAATAAATGTAATTTAAGGTGTGCTATATTTATAGGATAAAGTGCTCAATATCAGAGATAGAGCGTATCAGGCCCGATGATTGTGCTTAACATGAAACAGTCTGCCGCCCCTGAGTGTTGATTTCAATGTTCACTCTTTATATATATATATATATATCTGTGTGTGTGTGTGTGTGTGTGTGTGTGTGTGTGTGTGTGTGTGTGAGATTAAATAGATTCCAAACATTGTGTGTGTTTTTTTTTTAAAAATAAAATCAGTTCATACTCACGGATAATCTTTCGGGTGTTATAATTGAAAGATGTAAGAAATTAGCCGTAACGCTGACAGATGATTTTATTATTCATTTCTCGATGTTCCCAAGTACTTTCAATCTTCTTCCGAGATCCTCTTCAGGGGTGTGAGTTATGTTAACAAAAAATAATCGCACAACTGTGTTGCTAAAAATTACTGTAAATTTGTTCTGCTTCAAATAAACGTTGACAAATTGCTTAGCGTTCATTAGGTGAAAATGATCCAAAATGGAATTTTTGTATATGTTGTAACGTCATGGTTGCATCTCTGATACTAATCAAAAACCTAGTACATATATTGGTTTTACCACAACCACGCTCTCCTGTAGACTTACATGTCATCTTTCTGATCAGAGTACTATTAAACAACATTTCTCTGAAAAACATAAACATGTAGGTAATATCAGACAGATTTTGGTCAACAATACGGTGATCCTTACTCATACACACAGTAAGAGGAACCTGCAGATATTGGAGGCCATGTACATCAAATCAAAACAACCAACACTCAATAAAATCAACTTTAAAACAGGAAATAACATATTACATTGCATTTGACTACATGGTTTTGTTGTCATTTCGCGCTATCACGCGGTGTGACGTCATAAAACTGCATCACAAACTTAAGAACTGCGTTTATTATTTTTGATAACTATTGCCGTTGCCAAGCGGAGTTTTATGTCAACACAAAATAAAATCGTCGGTTATGGTGGATTTTATAATATTTCAGTTTAAACTACCTCTCTGAAGATGGCTCATGTGAGCCGAAAGCTTAGAAGAAAACCAATAAATAATTATTCAAATGTTAGAGAATTTTTGTCTTTATTTTCAACTGAAATTAAAGCAAAATTACGACGTTTAGAACGGCTCATGATTAAACATAATAGACATTCATTGTCTCTTATATTTAATAGCATATGTTTAGAAAGTATATATATATATATATATATATATATATATATACATATGTGTGTGTGTGTGTGTGTGTGTTATGGACTCTCCTGTCGATTTTGACGTATGAGAGTCTAACACAGACTGCCACACAAAGAATTGTTTAGAGTGGTGAAGGCTTGTGTAGCACCATCCACACTTTTTGGAACAGCTGATAACAAACAATCGTTGCAGAATTTCGCCACAGATCGCATGAACGGCAGACCTCAGTTATTTAACCCATATATATATATATATATATAGTCATCCGCACACAGATCTTTTTCGCTGTATCACAGTTCATCAGTATGGTTAGACATCCGATTGCTTTTAACCCAGGATTGAAACTCGACCAAATTGGCGTCAGTCGGCGATTCTACCTCTGAGCTATGGGTAGAAGGAGACAGACTTTTAGCGTATGATGTATGGCCAGAGTGCTTTAATTCATTACTTAATGAGCGATGCGTAGATGCTAGAGTAGCTAATGTTTTTCAAAGTCTACCATTCTTCCAGAGTTTACTGTAACACAAAAACCGTTATGTTTCGGCACTTTCTTAATATCATCTAGTCAGGCAGTGAAATATTTTCTGTTAGGAATCATTATATATAGAAACTTAAAAATAACACAATTTTTACCATATCCAGACAATTAAAGGGGATTTTGGAGGGTTTGTCTCAAGGAACCAATTGAAAGCCAGGTCATAATGGATATGAGGAATTTGATTGTAAGGGTAAGGTGCTGAATAGAGACTTGAAATGACTTCAGGTCCAGACATTTTCAATGTCAGTGATGAAATAAATTTAATGTGTACATATGTAGCATTTGGCTTGTCTGAAAAGTTATCGCTTGTCCTCGTGAAATGGTTACAGAATTTTCCTTAAGTTATTTTTTACTTAAATTAGTGTAAAAGTGGAAAAAACAGGATTTTTTTAATACAATGCCCGTCAAACATATCTAGTTGACTTAGTGGGTGATCTATCCGTTAACCGAAACAAATGAATTATGCTGGGGGCGGTAGATTATAGATCATCTAATTATGTTATACTTGGAAAATTTAACTATACTTCAGGGTATATTTTAGATGATGAGAGATTGAAGTTACTTTGCTACGTTTATTCAGCAAGTTTCATTTTGGGAATTTAATAATTTGCAATTTTTCCTGTAAACATAAAAAACATGTAAAGATTTACAAGCGCTGCTTTTTTAAAATATTTTCCATTTTAGTGTAGGGGTTTTATTGGCTTCTTTTAATTGCCAATAATAAATAGAAAGTGATGTTTTATTGCAGTAAGTTTTATTATTAAAAGATGAGATGTGCAAATAATTCGTGTTTTAAAAGAGTTCTTGTTACAACTGATATAAAAAAATTACTGTAGGAATTTACTATAGTAGAAATAAAGCTTAAACAGTTTTGTATTGGACACGCGATAGGTTTTCGGCAATTGCAATTATTGTTTTTGTGATCATTAAATTTTTTTAGGATGTTGTTCATTGTGTAGATTGTTATATCTGTTTAGAATTTTATTATTATTTTTTTATAATATTCTTAAGGTTGTCCATACAGCTATATCTCAATTTAAGAAAATTACCGCTAAAATTTTGTTAAGGGGGTTACTTTATGGAAGTGTTTCTCAACTAATTTGGAGAATTCCTGCCCTAACTTATCTGGTTAAATGGAGGTGTATTTCAAATAATTTTTCTCGTTCTGTTGATATTGTTGTTGTTATAACTACAAGTGTTATATTTAAGGTCAGAGCATTTGTAGCCGCTCATTTTGAGAGCGATGTCATAGAATTTGCTATGTTTATAAAAGATACCTTCATTAGATGGTATATGTTTGATGATTGACCGAGGGTGATTAAATTTAAGGTGGATGTATATAGGATTAGCGTTAGTTTTTAAGTAGAGGAAATCAGGAAATCAAAATTTGACTTACATCCATTCATTTTTCTTTCAGTCTACGGTTTCGCTTTAACTGGAAACAACTATTGCTTTTTAGTCTTTCGTGTCATCGTCCAAAGAGTCTGAGCTCCAGGACCATGGATTAGTTTTAAAGCTTTCATTACACCCGAGCAACACCGGACTATACTGCTAGTAAAACATAAACATAATATGAATACGAAAAATACAAATACATACCCAGTCATGACAAAAATATAAAATGCAACGAGTAAAGAAAAACTAAAACTAAAATAAATTAGAATAAAATAAAATAAAATAAAAGCAAAAAAAACAAACACACGTTAAGCCTACAAACACAAATGCAATAAACACAACCATTGACAAAATAAATAAATAAACCCTCAGGTGGCAAAACATACTAATACAATAAAAAGTCAAACAAGACAAAAAGGCCGATCCAAACTAAACAAACACCTGTTTATGTATACACTACAAAATAAAAATAAATAAAATAACTACACAATAAAAAAGAAAATAAAAAATCAACTAATCAAAAATAAGTAGAAAAAGAATAACTAACCAATCACAAGACTACTCACGCAATATTACACCAAACTCAGTATAAACAAGAAAAAAACATTACTTAACCCAAACAGCCCTGACGAGTGAGTACATCATAATGGGGTCCTCACAAAACTTTGAAGTCGGCATAAATCTGCTCTACTAAAGATATAAACTCTGTGTAACTCTCTCTCTCTCTCTCTCTCTCTCTCTCTCTATATATATATATATATATATATATATATATATATATATAACATAGTGATGATCCACCTATACTGCCTTAATATGTCTAGGAAAGAATATTAAAAAGCTTTGAATTTAAAAATGTATTTTTGGACAGTATTTGTTTATTTTTTATTATTATAAAAGTGTTTCTGATGAAGGACCGAGGACGGTTTTAAATATAAAATGCAATAATAAAAATAAACAAATACTGTCCAAAAATACATTTTTAAATTCAAAACTTTTTAATATTCTTTCCTATATATATATATATATATATATATATATATATCCATTTTCAATTTCATATTTTGTTTATTGGAAATATTACATTTGAATCTACTAGCTTAAATTCAAAATTTAAAAGCTTCAAGAAATATTTTTGTATATATATATATTTAATCCAAAAGGATAATCAGGTAGGTAAATCCAAAAAAACCCGATTCTAATTAATATTAATTTCATTAATATTAAAATTAATCAAGGTGGAGGGCTCGATGCAAATATTATATACTAATTACAGAGCCAAATATGAAAAAAAATTTCGATGTTTAAATCCGTTGAATAGCCATTTTTACGAGGAAATCCTCGCTTCTTCAAACGAAAATTTAATTTAATCACATTCTGTCTGCTTCCCTGTTTTCTTCCTTAAATTCAAAATTATTAATCCCGCCCCATTTTATGTTCCTGTGGATGTTTTTTTTTTTTTGTGGTGGTGGTGGGGTGGGGGGGAGACTTTTACTGGTAGAATATCTTGTGTCATTTGAATTTGATTAAATAAAATTTTTGTTTCGCCGTTGCTGAAGAGCGAGGATGTCTTCGTAGAAATGACTATTCAACGGATTTAAACATCGAAATTTTTGTTTTATATATATATATATATATATATATATATATATATATATAAGGCTTAGTTGAGCGCCCATGTAGCCAGAACGAGAAATTTCTTCAGCTACAGCAAGATACACGGGTGTAGAGTCGAACAAAAAACGCCGGAAGGCTACTGCATATTTATTTTCAGGGGCTGGAATCTGTAGATATTTACGCATATTCGCCTCCGAACGTGCTTTGTGTTTGTAAGAGAACATTAAGAAGATAAAGTGTTTAACAAAAAGAAGGAAAAGGAAGAGAGATATTGATGGACCAAGAAAGATTTTGGCCTGGCCATGATACGGCGTCAGTGGGGGAGTCGATTTACCATTGTCAAGTGGAGATCGGGCGGAACGAACGGTAAAAAAGATGAAAGAGGTTGTCTGTGACGATGTTGGGTGTAAGGGAAAGGCGTGGTACTAAGAAGAATGATGAAAAGCAGGCGATTCGTTCCTGTAAGGCTGTTGATGACTGGATAACACACACACACACACACACACACACACACACACACACACACACACATATATATTTCTTGCAGAAAATCGCATATTTGCTTTAATGAGATTTCTCGAATATTCAAGTTGGTAAACTAAAATGATTCTTCTTTTTCTTTTATGTGCCCTGTCCCTTCAGGACGCAGGTGATCATGGTTCTCCACGTCTTCCTATCCCTTGTGGCTCTTAGTATGTTTGCTCCTGTTACACCTCGAAACCCCCGTTCCGTCATCCACCTCATCAGGCCCTGCAAATATGTTATCCGCTGCCTTCCTCTGTCTCTCTTTCCTTCTAGCTGGCCAGTCAGTATCAGGTTCTCCATGCTCTCCTTCCTCATTGCGTGTCCCAGGAACTTCAGTTGTCTCTTCCTATAGCTCAGTATTAATTTCCTTTTTGTTGCCATTCTTTCCAACACCTCATCGTTGCTTGCATGTTCAGTCCACGCTATCGGCAGCATCCTTCTGTAGAACCACATTTACGCTGCTTCCAGTTTTGTCCTCATTTTCGATGATATTGTCCAGCATTCACTGCCGTATTGAAAATGATCATACTGCCTGAATAAACAGATTGTCTACTCAAATACGAGTATCCTTTATAAATAATGTTTTTTTTAAAATGATAGAATCTAATCGAAATAAAAATTCCATTATTTGAAAAGTTGCTTTGTTTAAGACTGTCTATGACGAGAAGAATTTCGCTTAAAGGTAGTATTCACACATATATATATATATATATATATATATATATATATATATATATATATATATATATTCAGAAATTATAACATGGATATGTTTCAATATCACTACAAATTATAATATGGATATGTTACAATATCACTACAAAAGTAGCTATTTTTTTCTATATCTACTAAATTGTGAAACTAAATTTTTTTTTTAATTTCGCAACAAAAATAAAGTAGATATAATAGTTAATTAATAATGCTGATCTAAATTTAATCAAATTTTAATACCAATGTCAACCAAGTTGATTTTTAAGTCTGCCCACATATTCTCCAAATTAGAATTTGCTTTACTCTGATTGGTTTTCCTTGTTTTTAATCTTTTAAAACCATTCAATCTAAAATAAACCAGATCACCTGACAAGACATAAGAAGTGTCGAAACAAAATAGCTACTTTTGTAGTGATATTGTAACATATCCATGTTATAATTTCTTAATAAATATTATTAGCTCTACTTTGTATTGAGCACTTTTTTAAAAATAGTTTCTTTGGACAAGGAATATTATTCCACCCATATATATATATATATATATATTGTGTTGGCAAAACTTTTCTAAGCAACGATAACAGTTACCAAATAGCAGACGTAGTTCGTAAATTTGTAATGCTGTTCTATGACGTCACACGTATAAGTCTTGCCTGTCACCTTTCTTATAAGAGTACAACTAAACAACATTTCTTAGAAAAACATAGCTATGTAGGTAATATTAGACAAATTTTAGTCAACAACACAATAATACTCAATCATACACACAGTAAAAAGAACCTTCAGATATTGGAGGTCATCTACATTAAATCAAAACAACCTACACTTAATAAAATCACATTTAAATCTGGTCATAACACATTACATTGCATTTAAATATTTTGTTCTCTTAACATTTCCAGCTCTCACGCCGTTTGGCGTCATAGAACCGCATTACAAATATATATATATATATATCATTTGTAAACCAGTTATCACGCGACCTAGGTTTCTACCATGTAGTGACTTCAAGAGATTTGCAATAACTGATTTTACCGTTTTTTTTTTTTAAGAATGCTCACGTATCGGGGACTTTTTTGAATGCTCACGTAACGGGAAATTTTTTAATCTTTAATAAATTCACTCAAAGCTAAATTTGATCTGTATGTCCTATTCATTAATAAATTTACGTTAAGCTAATTTAACTTATTGTAAATTCTCGTGAAGCCAAATGTGGTCTGTACGTCAATATTTGTTCTGTTTGTCCCCAGGTTTATTAAATTCGCGTAAAATTAAATTTTATTTTCACAATCTGGCCTGTGTATCCCCACATTTTATAAATTCGCGTTAAACTAAATTTGATCTGCGTATTTCAATTTCGTCTGTGTATGCCCATATTTGATAAATCTGCATGAAGCTCAGTTTGGTCTAGGTGGGCCCAATCTTAGTCTCTGCAAATATCAGTAGAATGAATCAGCCCAACCCGTATAGCTAATCTTTACTCGACCCACAGCACCACGGCGGCGAGATTTGATGCGAGGCCGGTTTAAAGTGACGAAGCGAAGCGCGTGCACCGGGACTAAGGAAAAAGTTTGCGCAAAACCGGCAAACCACATCGCACTGGTGTCAATATTCTGCTGATCTTCCCTCTTTGGTGCAAAGATGGTGGTATCACCGCAGCGTTATAATCCCTCGAATATATCCTTTCTCTCAAAATGTATTTTCTCTGATCTGACCCAACACAAAAACAAAAATCTCGGATTAAAAAATCAGTCCGGTTAAAAGTAACGATACAAATATTGTTTGAAAGAAAATGAGGCGTCTTCTCAGATATGAATATCCACTAAAAATAGCATTAAACATTGTGTCTGCTTATTTTAAATAAAATCCGTTCATACTCACGGCTAATCTTTCGCATATTATAATTGAAAGATGTCAGAAATGATCTGTAACGTTGACAGATGTTTTCATTATTCATTTTTCGATGTTTCCAAGTACTTTCAATCTCCTTTCAAGATCATCTTCAAGGGTGTAGGTTGTGGTAACAAAAAATAACCGCAAAGTTGTTGCTAAAAATTACTGTAAATTTTCATCTTGCTTCAAATATGACGGTTGACAAATTGCTTAGCGTTCATTAGAACATGAAAATTATCCAAAATTGAATTAATTTAATGTTGTAATATCATGATCATACAGGTGTTAAAGCATGAAAAACTTTTCTGTTTACAAACATTTTAGAACATTACTAGAGTATTCATTACTTTCTGCGGTAGACTAGTTGCCAACCACGGCTGTATAACCCAGTTTGTCTTGTTATACGACATAGCTCAAGGGAAGTGACGGATTAATACTTTTCTCAAGAGACTTTACGCATAAGTGAATGCAACAAATTCAGCTAGAATTCGAACTCATGTTGTATATCAATAAACAACAAACACGTCTGTATATACAAATATATCAAGTGATATTTTTATTAGTGACGATGGACCGTGTAGCCTAGGGAACAGAGAGTGAGAGCGCGCTTCCAAGGTTGACGGATGCGTACCCCGCAATAGCAGCATGCTATTGGGGGCAGCTGTGAACTGCCTTCGTGTTCTGTGGTTCTGCTGCTACTTCTGCTCTCACTTCTTCTGACTGGCGAATCCGTGTTTTCGCGGTCTTTATATATCTTCCAAAACCGGGACTTGTTTCTTCCGGCTTTGCCTTGATCACGCGACGCCCACGCGACGCCTACGTAATTCTCAGAGTCACCTGTCTGTTTGCCTCTGAGTTATTTCCGCATCTGCCGGAAATAGGGTCAAAGTGGCATCCGTTACTTTTCACCGACCGGAAACAACACGGCTTGTATCAGCCGTTCTTGGGTGGGCCAGACCGTTATATTACACTCAGCTCTCCGATTTGTCGTTCTGAGCAGATATCCACTGCACCACAACACACATCGGGGTGGGTTCTTGACACTAAAACTAGATAAAATGTCCATAGAAACATATGTCCCGAAAGGATATCGTTTTAATCCAACACAGCAACTCATAGCAAATCTTCAGAAAATCTTCGCATGCGGGCCGTTTCAAATACTCATGTCGAATGGTGTCGGGAGTCCTGCATGACACGGTTGATAGCTTTGCATTATTAAAGTCTACTGCGTAAACCAATTGTTTTCGGAGGCCCCCACATATAAGAATCCAAAAGAGTCAGGTCGGCGGAACGTGCAGGCTACGGAAGTAGTACTCCCACTAACTATCCATCTATCATGGTGGATGTCAGTCATTGCATCGTGGACAATGTCATTAAAATGTGCTAGAGCCCCAACTACCAGATCTGGCAGTGTGTTCGAAATAAAGTCCTGTAAGACGTGTTGGGAGAATATATGAATCTTGTGTCTAGCTTTTATTGTCCCATAGGGATTCCGTTCCGCCCACTAATGTTGATTGTGTAAATCTGTTATTCCATCTCTTCCAAATTGATTTAGGTGACCTCACAGATAAAAAAAGGATTGTGGTCGAAGGAATGTGCCGGCTATGGAACCGGGCCATCTCTACCTATCTATCTTTCAAGGTAGATGTCAACCAGTAAATCGCGAACAATGTGACTAAAATGTGCTTGAGCCCCATCATGCATAAACCACAGGCGTCTTCGTATTAGCAGGAATACATCCTCTAGCAGGTCTGGAAGTATGTTCGAAATAAAGTGAAGAGTAGTCAGCTCCTGTAAGACGTACTGGGAGAACATATCGACCTACCAGAGAGTCACCTACAATTCTGGCTCACATATTAGTCGTAAACTGAAGTTGGCAGGACTATACCATAAAGATTCCGATCCACGCACAAATGTTGGTTGTATAAATTTGCTTCGTGGTCAGACGTACGAACGAATCTCGGCCTTCCTTGGTCTATTTTTTGTGGTACCACGGATCCTGTCACAGTAACACGACAATAAACAGCAATAAAGGTTGGATGACTTGGCTGCCTTCGGTTTGGAAATGCAATCTGACAGAGCCGTGCACCCTCGCGTCCATTACCCTTCGCGCAGCTGTACTGAAAATTTTATCTGCCAACTCACGATAAAAATATTATGCCATTGTTAAACTGAATACGTCTCAGTTAACTCACTAGTAAACACGTTAAATCTTAAATACAGACTAGTCACAAATGTACACGAATGTCAAATGTAAGCCAGTCTATATAGCAATCAGTCAGTTAAGTGCCATACGTGATACACGATTAGGCGATCATGTCTCGAAAGTGACATGACTGACTGGCCAGAAGATTATCCCGCACTACCTTCTGTGGCAGACTGGTTGACATCCAAGGCTATAGAACCCAATCTGTCCTATTATTTGTTCCATAAATGGAGAGAAGAGAGGGATTAACACCTTTCCCAAGGGTATTTACGCGAAAGTGAATGCAAGGAATTCAACTGGAATTCCAACTCGGCAACCCGACTTTTCGCTCCGACAGAGGCATATACCGTAAACCTTTATAAAATTACCCAAAAACAAAGAATTTGCAACCATAAAGTTTGCAACAGTACGCTTGATACATATATATATGTGTGTGTGTGTGTTAATAGTAATAACCCCATCAAATCTAAACTAGCGATGACTAATATAGTGTGTGAATTTCAATGCCCGTGTTTCTTGTCATAAATCAATTACCTGCATTGGCCATACTACCATGTCCCTGAGTAGCCGCCTTACATGTCACCTATCTAGTTATAATAGTACACTAAAAAACATTTATTAAAGAACCTTGGGAAATCTTTGGTTGAAAATATAAAAATCATTTAATAATTCTACTTGTTCCTTCCTTAATTAATTAGTTAGTTAGTTAGTTAGTCAGTTAGTTAGTTCTTCCGTCCGTTACGCCACGCTCTGTACAAGAGCTTTTCCTTCCCCTCTATCTTTTTACTCACCTCAGCCTTTCTCTCACCTTTGCCAAACAGAAGGGTAGTAAAGAGTGAGAGAGTAGGAGGAGAGAGCATATAGCATTACCGTATCTGTAGCAGCTTAAGCTGGTAATTATGTGCGTGTATATGTGTGTGTACTGTACAATATAGTAAAATAGGTAGGTTTGTTGTCGTATATCGCGACCTAATAACGAAATTTCTGGCCTTTACACCCTTAGCCATTACTCAGTTCGTCTTTTCTGTTTACCATGGACACAAGAGCCATGATTTTTCAGTAATAAAAAAATATCTTTCGAAATCTCTCACAAAACAGCGTACAGTATTTTGGTTATGGTCTGTACATACGCCACTTAATATAATATAAGATTACAGTAAAGTAGCTTCTATGGACGTTACTTTTATAGATATTTTAATAAAATTACACTCTGTGTTATCGTTTACAATCATTTGTAGTATGACAAAGTAAAATTATCCTTCCGTGGAAATTCCACGGGTTTCGCTAGTACTATTTAAATCACAATATCAAAGGCACCTCGCTATAAGAGAGGCCCTGTATATCAAACAATTTTCTCCTACTATCAACCTTACAATATTTAACAGTGGAAATGAAATTTTGAAAGATTTTTAAAAAATAGACAGACGCTCGCATGATGCCCGCTGCGCACATGACGTGATAGCTTCATGGAACCCTCTTTTTTTGAAAAAGAAAAAAAAAACTAAAACACACAAAAAATAACTATATTACAGTAAAACATGA